>JAJEJO010005288.1:68582-244440 GCA_020662805.1 Glaucomys volans | reverse complement strand
TTCTTTTCTTTTCTTTTCTTTTCTTTTCTTTTCTTTTCTTTTCTTTTCTTTTCTTTTCTTTTCTTTTCTTTTCCCTTTCTTTTCTTTTCTTTTTCTTTCCCTCTGTGATATTGGTCTATCTTTTAAGAATGTCAGTAACTTTAATGTTTTCCTGAAGCAATGTGAGATTATGTGGTAGGTCAACAGTAGACACATACTGAATCAAAGGATTGGCTTAATTGTCTTCCCATGTACCCCAGTGCCCAGGTGTTCCAGTGTCCATGGATTTCTTTCAGTCAGATTTCCCACACCTGCTGGGGGTTCACTAAAGGCCTGGGCTTCGTTGAGCTACAGATTAAGGGCATGAGAATTGAGTTTCATTTTCTTTCATTGCTAATCTTAGATAATCCATTTACTCTTTTTCAGTTTGTCAGAACCAGTCTTAGAAAATGTTGAGAATTGGGTGCAAGCAATAATTACTGATATTATATGGTTCTTTGTAGTTTGCAAATCACGCTTATACACATCATTGTACTTAGTCCTCCAATAATCCTATGAAGTAGGCATTATTAATTTTTATTACTGTTGTCACAATTTTACAACTTGTAGAAACCAAAGCTTCAAGAGTTGATATGATTTGCCTTAATTCACAAAGAGAGGGCATCACTCTAAGCTTAGTTTTTCTGCCCCCAAGTTCTGTTGCTCTACAATTTACACTAATTCTGAGGAGATGCCAATTGTCCACCATTGCTCCTCTTATTCATTAATAATAACAATGATAATAGTGGCTAACATTTTTGGGGTGTTCACATGATGCTAGGTACATCCCCTTTAGTCCTCATACCAATTTTATGATATAGGCTTTGTAACAAATCTTAGCTCACAATTGAGTAAACTGAGTCTTAGACAGGTTGGGTAAATGCTGGGGAGGATAGTTATGCTGATCAAGAATACATAGCTAATAAATGATGGAGTCAGGAGTCAGATCCAGGCCTGTTGGTTCCTTTACTCTTAAACACTCAATTCTGCAAACTTGCTGCACCCTTTGGTGTTTCAAGGTTTCCAGCTTCTTCCCACATATTAGATTCAACACAGCAGAAGCATAAGAATACTTTGAAAGGAAAAGAACAGAATTATAGGATGCAGGGAGGATACAGATGGATAGTAAAGGATCTTCCAGGATTGATAAGAGTGACGACACACTCATCCTGCAGATGGGAACTGAGAAACAGTATTAATAGGCTCAAGACAGGCTGCTCAAAATTTGGCATGTTGGCGTATGAAACAGTTTACACTGAAGGAATTTGAGAAAACTGCAGAAACAGGAAGGTCTCTGTCTTCCTTCCTTCCTTCTTCCCCAAGCAAGTCATAAGATGCTCATGTGAGAGGTGCCCTCCTACACCTGAGGAAAGGAGCATCCTATGGCCAAAGACAAAAGGTCACTGAGAGGAGCCTGAACAAACAGACTTTGCTAAATTTCCCTCAATTTATTACTATTAGATCACATTTTTGCCCCTTTGTCTTTCTCTGACTGTCCAATTCTCATCAAACCTACTATTAAAAAAGTTAACTGTTTCTTCAGGTCTTTATTTCCTTATGAAGGTTCTCATGTCCCATGAAACTTATCTTAAATAAATTTGTGTGATTTTCTCTTGTTAATCTCACTTTTGTTATAGGGGCTTCAGCCACAAACCTAAGAAGAATGAGAAAAAGCTATTTTTCCTCTTCTAGAATAACAAATGCATTAGTCAGAAGGGACATGTAGCCTAGTGAGAGAATAGGGAGAAAAACAAAAGGAAAAGCATACTGAGACATCAGGGACTTACTATGGATCCTCTGCCCTGAATTGGCCACAGGAAGCCAGTGTGCAACACCAAGGCATCTGCTATAGTTTGGGTCGTAAGTGCCTTCTAAAGGGCCATGTGTTGGAGGCTTGGTCCCTGGAGTGGAGCTATTGGGAGGTGGTGAAAACTTTAAAATGGGGTAGGACCTAGTAGAAGGTCTTCAGGTCACTGGGCATGTATCCTTGAAGGGGATTGTAGGGCCCTAGTCCCTTTTTCCTCTGTTCTTATTCCCTGGCCACGAGGTAAGTGGTTTTGCTCTGCCACAAGCCACATGCCATTTTGTCAGATGTGCTTCCTTGCCACGGGCCTAAAAACAATGGGGCCAACTGATCTTATACTAAAATCCCAATAAACTGTGACCAAAATAACCTTTCTCTAAGTTGATTATCTTGGATGTTTGTTATAGTGATCGAAGCTGACTAACACAACATCCCTTACTAATGGTGACCTAAAACACAGTGGAGGGCTCATTGTACCAAGCAGCGTACGCATTGTGAAGGCAGCAACCTGTTCTGAACGTAGCAGCCCAGAATGGCAAGCCTCTCTGGTTGGTTACAAATGCTCTGGCACTAAATAAATCCTAAAACCTAAAACATTTTTGAGATAAAGGCGATAACACCTCAGTGCTAGGTAGGGTTTTGTCTCAATAAAAAGTAACCAGCTAGCTGGGTGCCATGGCGCACGCCTGTAATCCCAGCACTTGGGAGACCGAGACAGGAGGATCACAAGTTCAAAGCCAGCCTCAGCAACTTAGTGAGACCCTAAGCAACTCAGTGAGACCCTGTCTCTAAATAAAATACAAAATAGGGCTGGGGATTTGGCTCAGTGGTGGAGTGCCCCTGGGTTCAATCCCCAGTACCAAAAAAAAGTAACCAGCTACCCTTGAAAGATATTTAGCTCATTCCCTTGCAGATTGAAGATGGCAGAGGATGAGGGGGGAGTTGGTTAGAGAAGGTCTGGGAATTAGACAATTCATCTAACTCCATAAAAGGAAACCCCTTGAAAATTTGGAGGAAGTGGGAATATCTGAGTTTCTTTCATCTCCTAACACTCCCTGGGGAAGCAATGGGAGATTTTTCTCCCTGTGTGGCTCATAGTTTTTAGCCGTAGATGCACATTAGAATCATCCAGGAACTTATCAGCTCATGCCTGGCACCCACCCTAGAATCTCTGAAGGTGCTGGCCAGATACTGTAGTTTTTTTAACCTACCAGGTCATTGTGATTCATGGAAAGTATTACTGCCATAGAGTTTCACAACAGGAAACAAATAACTGACACAGTGTCCAATTAATCTTCCCACTATTTTGAAAGGGAAGGTTGGAAGGGAATGGGTATTGTAGACTGATTTGAAAGAAAAGTGAGATGCAGAAAGGAGAAATGTTTTGCCTAGGTCAGATGGCTTATGAGCAACAGGTGTGGTAAGAGACAGGCTGCTTTTCTTTTTGGGTCTCCCACACCCTTTTCTTGTGGTAGTATATTTATAGTCTTAATTGTTCTGATGGCTTAGGTTTGTATGTACCCAGGCATGAAATTTCTACTTTACTGGGGCAACCTTTCCAAATAGCCCTGTGCTGTTTGAAAATATTTCCTGCTGTGGAAACCCAAATATTTTCTTTCTCATTTTAATTATAAGTCTGAGCCGTGGGGTCATTAGACTTCTGCATCCATTTAGAAGGAACCAGGGACTGCATTTTATGCCCTCTTTATAGGGCTTAGCATACGTGCTTGTGATGAATACACACCAGTGAGGGTGGAATTCAGACCAAACTCAGCCTCAGCTTCCAGTGCAGCTATAAATCCAGCATGTCTGGCATGGGATCTACAGTGGTTAATTCTTGCAAACACAGAGCTTAATCCCTGAGGAGGCCTGGGCTGGAAAGGCCACCTGAATTGTGGCCTGCTTGAAGGTGTGGTCATGTTTCCTGATTTAACTGGGTCAGTTGGGTTGTTTATTTTGCCATTTGATTTCAGGGCAGGGCCGACAATTTCATTGTGCTGGCCATTCCCAGATAGCGCATGCTCTGAGTGATGGAGACAGGTGTTCAAGAACCCCTAGTGATTATTATTTAATTTTGTTCCTCCCCCTCATGGTTTATATATGAGTTGTTATGTGACTGAGTTCTATTTTTAACTGCAAACACACTCTGTTCAACTAGAATCATGTTCTTTAGACACTGCATTATGCAAACTGGCTCTAGAGTTTGCCAGGAGTGCTAAACTAAACTGTGACAATTCCCAGCCGTAGGCATTGAAAGCCCCACAGTGAATCCAACAGCATGCTTTCTTGCTGCAAGATAGTGTTTCAGTTGTGTTAAATAACTGTCTGTGCTGCCTGATGAGAAAGCCGTGTCTGGCCGTTTCAATCAGCTTCTCTCATCTCAACTCCTGCCTAATCCCAGAATAAATCCTCTGGGCTTTGGGTGAAGACACTAAAAAGGCTTCTGGTGAAGAAGATGAAATGTGAAACAAGTTATAATGAAGCAGGAGTGTGTTGCTCATTGCAAGGTATTTTCTCAGGTCCTAAGCAGGGTAGAAGAAAAGATGGGTAGACTGAGATCATCCTGTTGACAAACCCCTCTGTGGAGCCATTTGTTACCCAAAAGTGAATACTTTACACAAGTCTACTGACAGGTTCTCAGGTTTTTTCCTTGGGGTAATCATAGAGAAGTGGCTCTCAAGAATTGTACAGTGCTATGGTTATTTTCCTTTGACTCCTCCTGGAGATAGATATCTGCTTTATTCTAAATGATCTAGAGAAGGGCCAGAGCCTGAAATCTCTGAAGGGAGAATTTTAGTATTGGCCAGGATTCTTTGGTGGCAAAAAATAGAAATAAACTCTTAATAAGAATCTACTTGAACTGAAAAGGACTTTTAGAAAATAAATTCCATGACAGCAGGGGCTATTTTGTTCACTACTATTTCCTCAACAGAACAGTACCTTGGAATTGGTAAGCACTCGGTTTCTTAGTCCATTTCAGCTGCTATAACAAAATACCCTAAACTGGGTAATTTACAAACAACAGAAATTTGTAATTCCACACTTCTGAAAGCTGAGAAGTTCAAGATCAAGGTATCAGAAGATTTGGTGTTTGGTGAGGGCCCTTTCCTCATAGATGGTACCTTCTATGTGTCCTCATTTGATGGAAGGGGCAAATGGGTTCCCTCAGACCTTTTTATAATAGCACTAAATCACCTAATCACCTTCTGAAGGCCTGGCCTCTTACTACTATCACACTGAGAATTAAGTTCCAACACATAAACATTGGGGGTAAACCAACATTCATAGCACTTGGTAAATGTCTGTGGACTAAAAGAAGATACAGGGAGGTGCAAAGAAAAGTTAGGAAGACTGAAAATCTATTTCAGGAGAGTGAGTGTATCTCTGCAGGAGCTAAGGCAGTAGGAGGTAGTCCCGGAGTTTCATCAGGACACCACTGCTGGAATGAATGCTGTCCATGTTTATATTTTCGAGAGTCTCTACTCAGGCTTTGTGCTTCAAAATACAGAGAATGGGAGAAAGGGAGAATGTATTGGTTAGTATTCTCTAGAGAAATGGAGTCAACGTAATCAATGGAGCCAGGCAATTGGCTTACATGATTACAGGGGCTGGAAAGTCCAGTTTGCAGGGTGGGTGAGTGGGCTATCATATTGGAGACCCAGAGGAATGGTGTTCCTGTCTGTCATCAGGCAGAAAGAACTGATGTTGCACATGATGGAGTCTGTCAGATAATTCTTCCTTATTTAGGTGATGGTCTTTTTGTTCTATTCAGACTTCAACTAATTAGGTGAAGACTGCCCACCTTTACTGATTAAAACATTAATCTTATCCAAAAAAACCCTTTCAGAAACACCCAGAATGTTTGACCAAATCTCTGAGCTTTCCATTGCTCAGTGGACACATGAAATTAACCAGTACAGAGAGGGAGGAGAGTGCAGCTGGCCCCACTGAGTCACATGCCCACCTCTTTATCCAGTAGAAAGCTGGTTATTTTGTTTGACAATTCCCAACCCTATAGAGCAGAACTGATTTTGCAAAGGGAAGGTGGGGAACTATTACCAGAAGAAAGGTGAATAGATACTAGGAAGGTCTTCCCTAAGGAGGGTTGCTTCTGTGCTTGTTATCATAACTGTTAAAGCAACAGAAAGCAGATTAAAATGTCGTGTTCCCCAGGGAGATTCTCCAGTGCCATCGGGAGAGTCAGCCTCACCCCAATCCCAAATCCCCTCCCTATAGCCCCACCCTAATCCCTTCCTGCATCCTATAAAAGTTGGCGATGAAAGAACTAATGCGTGATTTCCCGGCACACTGCTCTTAGGTGTAAGGGTGGTCGTCGCTGGCCAGCTAAAATAAAGGCTTCTTTTCGCTTTACATGATCGGCTTGGATGATTTTATTTTCTTTGGGTACAACAATAACAACACATTTCTCTATTTTGCTTGCCTTCTTTTAGCTCCTTCTCCTATGTAAAAGAACTGCTGGGATGGGGAGAGTAATTTCTGTCTTTTTCTCTTCAACTCCAACTCTGAGTAGAGGTGACTGTTAGTGAGTAGACCACCACCTTTGTGCTTTTTTTAAATTATTTATTTTAAAAAATTTGTTCTTTTTAGATATACATGACAGTAGAGTATATTTTGACATATTATACATACATAGAGTATAGCGTGTTCTAATTAGATCCCATTCTTGTGGTTGTACATGATGTGTAGTTTCACTGGTCATATATTCATATGTGAACAAGGAAAGTTATGTCCGATTCATTCTACTATCTTTCCTAATCCTGTTTTCCCTCTCCCGTATGTCTAATCCACTGAACTTCTATTCTGCCCTTACCCCACTTGCTGTGTGTTAACATCCACATATCAGAGAGAACATTCAGCCTTTGGATTTTTGTTTTATTAATTTTTTTACTTGTTCTTTTCAGTCATATATGATGGTAGAATGTATTTTGACATATTATACATGGAGTATAACTTCCCATTCTTGTGGTTGTACATGGTGTGGAGTATACTGGTCGTGTATTCATATATGAACATAGGAAAGTTATGTTCAATTAATTCTACTGTCTTTTCTATTCCCATCACCCTCCCTTCCCTTCATTCCCCTTTGTCTAATTCAAAGTACTTCTATTCTTCCTCCCCTGCCCCTTGTTATGTGTTAGTATCTGCATATCAGAGAACAATAGCCTTCAGTTCTTTGGAATTGGTTTATTTCACTTAGCATGATTTTCTCCATTTCCATCCATTTACTGGCAAATGTCATAATTTCATTTTTCTTTAAGACTGAGTAATATTCCATATTGTATATATACCACATCTTCATCAGTTGTATAATCATATATGCACATAGGGTAATAATGTCTGATTCATTTTATCATTCCTACCATCATACCCCCTCCCTTCCCTTCACTCCCCTTTGTTTAATCCAAATTACCTCTATTCTTTCCTAGCCCCACCCCTTATTGTGAATTAGCATCCTCATATCAGAGAAAACATTGGGCCTTTGGTTTTCTGGGGTTGGTTTATTTCACTTAGCATGATATTCTCCATTTCCATCCATTTACCTGCAAATGCCATAATTTCATTCTTCTTTATATCTGAGTAATATTTCATTATGTATATGTATCACATTTTCTTTATCCATTCATCTGTTGAAGAGTACATAGGTTGATTCCATAGCTTAGCTATTGTGAATTGAGCTGCTGTAAACATTGATGTGACTGCGTCACTGTAGTGTGCTGATTTTAAGTCCTTTGGGTATAAACCAAAGTGTGGGATAACTGGGTCAAATGGTGGTTCCTTTCCAAGTTTTCTGAGGAATCTCCATACTGCTTTCTAGAGTGGTTACACTAATTTGTAGTACCATACTTCTTGTGCTTTAGGAGTATTGTTAAGGAAGTCATTTCCTAAGCTGACATGATGGAGAATTGGGCCTACATTTTCTAGTAGGTGTAAGATCTCTGGTCCTTGATCCACTTTGAGTTGAGTTTTGTGCAGGGTGAGAGATAGGGTTTAAATTTCATTTTACTATGAAACTAGTATCACCCTGATACCAAAACCAGACAAAGACACATCAAGGAATGAAAACTTTAGACCAATATCCCTGATGAACATAGATGTAAAAATTCTTAATAAAATACTGGCAAATTACATACAAAAACATGTTTAAAAGATAGTGCACCAAGTGTACCATGATCAAGTGGGGTTCATCTCAAGGACGCAAGGTTGGTTCAACATATAGAAATCAATAAACATAATTCATCACATCAATAGACTTAAAGACAAGAATCACATGATTATCTCAATAGATGCAGAAAAAGCAATTTGACAAAATACAGTATCCATTCATGCTCAAAACACTAAAAAAACTAGGGATAGTAGGAATATACCTCAACATTGTAAAAGCTATCTACACTACGCCCAAGGCCAACATCATTCTAAATGGAGAAAAACTGAAGGCATTTCCTCTAAAAGCAGGAACAAGACAGGAATGCTTTCTTTCACCACTTCTATTCAACATAGTCCTGAAAATTCTAGTCAGAGCAATTAGACAAAAGAAAGAAATTAAAGGGATACAAATAGGAAAAGAAGAACTCAAGCTATCACAATTTACTGACAACATGATTTTGTATTTAGAAGACCAAAAGCTCCACTAGAAAACTTCTTGAACTCATAAATGAATTCAGCAAAGTAGCCAGATATAAAATTAACACCCATAAATCAATTGTTTCTTATACATCAATGATGAATCAACTGAAAGAGAAATTAGGAAAACTATCCCATTCATATAGCCTCAAAGAAAATAAAATATTTGGGAATCAATCTAACCAAAGAGGCAAAAGATCTCTACAATGAAAACTATAGAACACTAAGAAATTGAAGAAGACCTTAGAAGATGTAAAGATCCCCCATGGTCTTGGATAGGCAGAATTAATATTGTCAAAATATTAACTTTGATAATTTTAGCCATACTACCAAAAGTGCTATACAGATTTAATATAATTCTGTTAACATTCCAATGACATTTTTCGTAGAAATAGGAAGAGCAGTCATGAAATTAATTTGAAAAAATAAAAGGCCCAGAATAGCCAAAGCAATCCTTAGCAAGAAAAGTGAAGTGGGAGGCATTATCACAATACCAGACCTTTAATTATACTACAAAGCTATAGTAACAAAGACAGCATGGTATTGGCAAAAATACTTACATGACGACCAGTGGAACAGGAGACACAGAGACAAACCCACTTAAATATGGTTTTCTCTTCCTAGACACCATAAACGTACATTGGAGAAAAGAAAATCTCTTCAACAAATGGTGCTGGGATAACTGGAAATCCAAGCCCTTGTTCTGAGAGGTTTGTGTAAATCAGCACTCAAATGGTGGCTCACTCTGAAAAGATTGCATGCCCCAACTGTAAAGGTCATTCATAAGACATCTGTGCCCCAGAAGAATTTAAATCTGTGTGCTCTATGCATTTTTCTTCTTTTCTATTTTTCACATATTAGAAGAGCTACAAATTTTTGTAATGTACCAATTTTGTTAGAACTAGAAGCTGTTATACTAGATCATCATCACAATAGATATAGCTCTACCACATTTACAATTTGAGCGATGCCTCCTTATATATGGTACCCTTGTGCAACACACAGTCTTTCCAACTGTGCACAGCAGGCCTGACGTGTTGAGGGAAAGAGAGAACACAAGAAAAGCAGGTGAAGGAAAGAACAATTTGTTCAGTGCTCTTGTGTATGTATTTGTGTGTGTGTGTGTATGTGTGTGAGAGAGAGAGAGAGAGAGAGAGAGAGAGAGAGAGAGAGAGTGTGTGTCCTTTGGGTTCTGAACAAAGGTGAACCCACTGGTTAGATTCAAAACAGACCTATAAGTCCAAGACTCCTATAGTGTGTGCAAGTGCACCATAGCATAGCTCCTAAGGAAGGAATTAGGGACACTGTGTTCTCTTGGGGGATCGGTGGTAGACATGTATAGTTCAGACCAGACCAGCAGGGAGTGACAATGGAAGATGTTGTTACTCCAGGGTACATGTGCTGTGAGATCTTTGGAGGTTTGGAAGCCTGACTTCTGATCAGTACATTAGATAGATGAAATGACTCACTGCCATTTCCATGGATCCATGAGGGGGTAGAGAAGATCAATAGTCTGAAATGAAAACAAGATAAAAACATAAACAGAAATTGTATTTTTCCCAATATTCCACTGGATTGTATTGCGTACATACCCAGGGTAGGCACAACTTACTCTGTGTACCACTGATCTACTCCCTATATACCTGTTACTCCCCTTACAACACCTGGTCAGACAAGGTTAATTAATTAATTATACTTTCTCTGAGCCTCCATCACAACATCTGTGTTTTCTAGGGGTTGTTCAACTGTGGCCCTATGGGGGCTGCCTGTTTTTATAAATAAAGTTTTATTGGGACATAGAGCTGAAAAAGATAAAAAGAAAAGGAAGGCAGAGTGACAGGGAAAATTATGTTCTATATTGAGAGTGTTTTTATATATTGAGTTGTTGAATTTGAACAAAATGAAGAGATCCTTAAGAGTTACCCTGTCCCTTCCACTATATGAGGACACAGAGAAAAGCACCATAGGAGTCAGAGAATGAGGTCCTTCACAGACACCAAGTCTGCCAGGACCTTGACCTTGGGCTTTCTAGTCTCCAAAACTGGGAGAGATAACTGCTTGCTGTTTATAAGCCACCCAACTTAAGGTATTTTGTTGTAGTACCTGGCATGGACTAAGACAATCCAACTGGCACCTGGGCAACCTGCTATTTGTCATCTGGCTGCACCTCCCTTGTCCTTTCCTTTTCACCCCCATTGTCACACAAAATATCTGTTTGGAGAGGCAAGGAGTGCACAAGACCATAAGTAAAAATGGAAAAATCTGCTCATTGAAGGTTATCAGATATTGGATAATAACAATACTGTCTTGGTCCTATCAAATGGACTGAAACTCAAAATAAAAAAAACAGGTGTTCCCCAGAGAGATAGGGACCACCATGATGGGTCAAAGGAAATGCTGGGCAACAAAATAACCCCCTGGGTGCAATAAACTATTTTACTGCTTGCAGCATGTCATGTTACTTCTCCCCTTTCTCGCAGAACTATCGTGAGATCCTGGTAAAACCACAAAAACAGAATGTTCCAAGCTGATGAAATTGCACAGTTGATGAGGAAAAGCCTACTTAAACCCTCTAGCTTCACTTGTTCGTAGTCAACTTTAAAAAAAAATAACTGATTTTGGAAGTCACACAGCTGGGCAATACATTATTAATTTCCTACCAGCTTTGCTGTAGATAACATTGATATGTGGGTTATGCTGATAATGGTTATCTAGGGTATTTCTCTGAGACTTGAAGGACACTTTTGCTGAAAACACTCTCTTTACTTGGACCCGCAGATGTCTGATGGTTGACTGGAATGGGATAAAAGGCCTGGCATTTCCATCTTCATATTATGTCTGTTCTGGTTTGTCACTGCTAGCCCCCTGGGGTTGAACCCACTGGTGTTCTTTTGGGTTGCATTTTACTCAGCTCTGCATGCAGACATGCTGATGGACCATTGGAGCTCATATGTGTTTTCTCCTACCCAACCCATGCACTCTTTGAATAGCTACAGCAGCCAAAGCACCTAAAGTCCTTCCATTGAATCATAAGATCCAGACAGAACCACAAGGTCAGGATGTCTAACAGGATGATGGCACCCATGGCAGGAAGAACTGAACAGTTATTAGGACAAGTTAACCTTGACTGCCTGGTGACCTGAATCTTTCATCTCCATGGCCATTTGGAAGAAAAAGTGAAATCAGAAGTTGTCTGTCTGGACTGGGGAAAGGTAAGAGGGTGTCTTTCCTCTGTCTGATTTTCCTTGGGACATAGAAGACCATTAACAAAGATGCCCAAAAGAATCAGGGCCTCTTGCTGATGACAGTGGTTAATTACCAATGACTTAAGAAAATTAAAGAATATGTGTTTCATTTATTCTCTCAAGTAACAGGAGGGAGGCACTGGGGATGGATCCAAAATGTTATTAGTGCTATCTCCTGTTGCTACCCCACCACTCTTCGTGGCCCCTTGTATTGAGCTCACAAGACAACTGCTGGACTTTCAGCCCTGTGTCCTGGTTTCAGCCAGTATTTCACAGGTATGGGACAGATGTGCTTCCCAAGAGGCCTCATACCCCAGCTTGCTTTCCTATTCAGGAACACCAGTCTGCACAAGAGGCTTGAAATGTAGTTATTTTTTTCTTTTATAAGCTGGCACATTGCCCAGAGGGAACAGAGTAGACCTTGGACAGGCAACAAGTAGTCTTACATGATCTAAAAGCTCTCCTTTTAACAGAAAGTTTTGTAATTTGTAAGTGCTGCAGAGATTTCAGGATATAAGTGAACTTCTGAAAAATTAAGAAGTCAAAATGCCAGTGTCCCTAGGGAAAGTTGGATCAGGAAGATGGCTCTTTTGCTATAACTGGTCTGGGTCTCACTCTAAGTTCACCCTATGCGGTGCATGTGGTGGATCTGCCATTGGGCTGGCATCAGCACACACACAGTTGTCTCAGGGCAGATGATCCCTGGAAAGCGAGCACACACATACACACACACACACACAAAACAAACCGACTGTTCTGGTTTGTCACTTCCCATATTTCCCTCTAGCCCCCTGGGGTTGAGCCCACTGGTGTTCTTTTGAGTCACTAAAGTCACAGGCAGCTTGACCTTGCAGTATTTAGGTGGGAACTTGTACTTTTAAAGGGTATGTGTACTGGTAGGGCAGATCCTTGAGCAGTGAGACCTAAACGACCCCAGTGACTGGGGATGGGCTTCTTGTAAGACAAATGCTTAGAGTAAAACTGACAAAATTTCCTTTCTAACTCCATAAAGTTTGAAGTGAATTTTGTGCTGACATGTGTTACCTGGGTCTGAAAATAAGTGATCCCTTTCAAAAGGCAGGTGAGTCTTCACTCTTAAGACCCTGCTGGTTGGAATTAGGTGAGGTGGGGGGCAGTCTACAGGTGAAAACTAAAGGACTTCAAAACTAGCCCCCCACTGGAGAACAGAGGGGATGCTGCTCCCCAGAGGACTTCCAGGGAGACCCAGTATTCGGAAGGAAGGAGGCTTTCCAGCAGGAAATTTTGAGTGTAGGAGGAAAGTTGCTTCATGATGGCACAGAAAAAGAAATGGAGCCCTCTGACCTACACCCTACCCTCAGCAAAGTGAACTTTGAACTAGTGCAGATCTTCGCACAGTCTAGCTTATTCTCCAATGCTGGAGATCCTTTGTTTTGAAATGGAAACTTCCTTGAGTCCAGGTCCCTTGCCTAAACTCATAATCTCTGGAGCTAGGTGCAGGGCAGAAGATTGCTACCTCGCATTTGGCCCTCTGCTGCCCTCTGCTGGAATTTTATTGCCAGCACTATCAGAGTTCGTTGTCCTCAAAGCTCTGGCCAATTTTTTTTTTTTGGGGGGGGCGGGGTACTGGGGATGAACCATAGTCCTACATTTGGTATTGGGCACTTTACCATTGTGTTACATTCCCAGCCCTTTTAATTATGAGGCAGAGTGTCACTAAGTTGGCGAGGCTCTTGCTAGATTGCTGAGGCTGGCCTTGAACTTTCCATCCTTCTGCCTCTGCCTTGCTGTGATGGCAGGCATGTACCACCCCATCTGGCTGTCATTTCTTAATAGTGCTGCATTTCTTTTTGGCCTATAACAGAAACATCAAGTTAAGACATTTGTGACTAAATAAAATCAATGCTCCATTAATACAGAATGAGCAACCGATGGAGATGGTTGCATTTCAACTTATTTACCAGTTAAAAAAGAAAAGCTGATAAATTTCTTATACTTAAATACTGCTGGGTGTGGTGGTGCATGCCTGTAATCCCAGCAGCCTGGGAGGCTGAGGCAGGAGGATCACAAGTTGGAGGCCAGCCTCAGCAATTTAGCGAGACCCTGTCACAAAATAAAAAGGGTTTGGGGATGTGAATCAGTGTTTAAGTGCCCCTTGGTTCAATCCCCAGTACCAAAAAATCTGTCAATCAATCAATCAATCAATCCCATGAGAGCACAGGACAGTGAGGAGACTCCAATGAGAGAGAGTACAAATTCAATTAGAGATCAGGGGAGGTCATGGAAGAGCAGCAAATGCAACTACACAGTGGTACAGTGTGAACACTCTAGCCAGGAAAGAGCAGGACACGGTTCCAGGGAGGGAAGAATGGCAGGTGTGTACAAGTACATAATAAACTATATCTGCACCTATATATTTATTAAAGAATGTTGTCAGGTTTCCTTGGGTTCCTGGGAGTCTATTCCTAAAATCTGTTGAATCCTTCATATGGGGCAGGACCAATAAGACTGGGCAGTGGGATAATATTTTGAGATAGGAATAATTTCTCCATTAAAAAAAACCCCTTTGTATTGTGAAATAAAGCCAAATGTAGAAAACACCACCAAAGTATAGCCTAAAGAATAATTTTAAGGGGAATACTAAACACAACTGCTTTGTTCCCCTTAAGTAACCACTGTTCTGACTTTATAGCAATTTCTTCCATTTCTTTCTACTTTGTCATTGAAAAGTACTTTAATATTTCTCTTCCTGTTGAAAATTATTTGATGTGTCTTCAAGTCACTCTTAATCTACAGATTCCCTCTCCATCTTGTTCTTTTCCTTAAAATTTATTAGCTAGTCTGGATCTTGTGACTGTGTGCTTGTCATCCCCAATGTTCCTCTGTCCTCTGTGCTCCTTGCATATTGGCAGCTGGATCTGGGGCTGGCTCACACTGAGGGCTGAGGCTTTTTTAAGACTCTGGGTAGCAAAATTTCTTTCACCTCATGACCTGTCTTGTATGTGTGTGCATGTGCACACGTATGTGCACATGTCAGTGGCCATTGATTCTCTATATCTAGACCCACTAACTCCTTGGCTATTGCAAAATGGTGATATTCTGAGACAAAAATCTCTTTCTTTGTTTCATTTATTACTTATAATACATCTGGGAGGAAATTCTTTCTCAATACAGTGGTTCTTTAGAGAAAGATAATTGTAAGCACCTTACACAGATCTGGGGTACTCAACATCCTCCTAAGCCTGACCCCTTAGCAATCAGCCTTTTCAGGTCCTTGCAGAGCCCATACTGGATCCAAAAACACTGGCCCAGAAATAATTCTGCCACTGATCACTTGTGAACCTAAAATCAGAGGACCCTTGCTCTATGGTGACCCACTCTCTGTGGGGTGAGTTTGTTGTTTTTGGCCATATGGTGAATTAGCTTCTAAATTCTCTCCCAATTGAAAACCAAACCCAACCCAAATTCTGGGCATGATGATGCATGATGCCTCTAATCCCAGTGGCTCAGGAAGCTGAGGCAAGAGGTCCACAAGTTCAAGGCCACCCTCAACAACTTTGTGAGGCCCTGGGTTCAATCCCTGGGACAAAAAAAAAACCCAAAAGCAAACAAACAAAAATAAAACAAAACAAAAATGAAATGTTAGCTAAATGAATAGCTTTAAAAAAAATATTGTTGGGCTTCCCTGATATAGATCTTCAGAGGATTTTTTGTGGGATATTATAGAGGACTTCTACTAAAGATTGGAGATTTTGATGTTCCTTTTTGATAGATGTAGGAAAGTGGTTGGGGGATAGGACACAAGGTCAGGGCATACCCAAGAAGGGTTGTATGTTAGGAGACCCTTCAGTATAAGAATGAGAACCCAATAGGCTAACCTGAGGGGAGAAGTGAGCAGGAAATAAATCTGACATCGTAAGTGCAAAAGGACTGAAGGTGGATTCATAGAAGGCTTTATTCCTTCAGGGACTCGGGTGCTGTGGGGGCCCATTTTCTGAATGGGAAAAATGGCCCTGAGTTATAGAGGGAATTTTGGTTTTATAGGGTACAATGAGAATGATGTAATCATTGGAAGCCTGTACATGCAGTTTTGACCATCAGGGGCTAGCTGTACTGGTTAAAACTTTTAATTTAGGAGAGTAGTTGTAAAAAGGTTGAAACTCATTGTTGTCTGGGGAGATAGGAGTCCAGATCTCGAGGGATGAGTACTTAAATCTTGCCCATTGTTATTTGCTGTGCTTTCATTTAGGACTAATTTGCCATGGGGGAAGGTCAAGTTTTAGGGCCCAGCATTCAGTATCCACCCCTTTCCCCCAGAGCCCATTATTATCAGGAAAGAATGCACTGGGAGAGGTTTAATGTTTGGCCAATTTTCCTTCCCTCCTCTTGAGCCACACCGTCCCTTCATTTTTCTTGGGGAGCTGTCTTATGGGAATATTATTTTCCATAACCCTTCAGATATGCCAAAGAGGACAATAAGGAGACGTACCTGTTGCAACCTTGACACATTTGGTGAAGAGAATTAAAAAAATCTCTCATGAGAATTCTTAATGACAAGCTGGCTTTCTTAGAGTTGTGGTTCAAATTTATGTACTTTGTGCAGTTTTTAAAAACCTGAAACAGTTAAAGTAGAATGTTTCTGAGTTGCTAGTGTCCCTTTTCTGGAGGAAACCACAATGGCAACTACAGAGATTTTCTACAGAGAATTTCTTTACTTCCAAGTAAGTGAACACAACAAGATCAAGAATGTAAAAACAAAGGGTGGGGAATGGGGTGGGGTGGGGGGCAGGTAGGCAGAGATGAGCTACAGGCCTGAGGACTAATTGAAAAATATACATATCAGATACAGTCTTTAGAGGCTTTGGATAGTAGAATTTTCAGATGTAAAGTATAAAGTAGCCATATTTAATGTGTTTAAATAAATAAAAGATAGCCGGGCGTGGTGGCGCACGCCTGTAATCCAAGCGACTTGGGAGGCTGAGTCAGGAGGATCTCGAGTTCAAAGCCAGCCTCAGCAACTTAGTGAGGCCCTAAGCAACTCAGTGAGACCCTGTCTCTAAATAAAATACAAAAGAGGGCTGGGGATGTGGCTCAGTGGCCAAGTGTCCCTGAGTTCAATCCCTGGTTCCAAAAAAATAAAAAAATAAAAAAATAAAAGATGTTTGAAAGTATCATTGAAAAAGAGACTTCAAGTAATGACCTAACTAATTTGAAAAAGAAATAGGATTTTTAACAAGACAAAATAATAATTGAAAATATAAATTCCAATAGCAGATTTTAGATGAAGCTATTGTTATACCCGACGAGAATGAGATCATCCAAGCCGTTCATGTAAAGCCAAAAGAAGCCTTTATTATAGCTGGCCAAAAACGACCACCCCATACACCTAAAAGTTGTGTGGAGGGGAATTGCCCTAGTTTCTTTGTTGTTAGCATTTATAGGGAAAATGACATGTGAATGGGGTGGGCAGTATAGTCACTGTTTCTAGCCAATTCAAGCAAGCCATGCTACAGAAGCAGATGTTAGCGATTAGTGGTTAGCTGTCTCTCCCTCCTGATGGTACATTAGGCCTTTAGGGACTTTCCAACTTCCTTAATTTAAAGGTCACCCCTCGGTTTCTGGGAATTGTTTGTTCCATTTCTGGGACATGGTATTTGAGAATTTTATTTCTTGGGGACTGTAACACTATTAGATTTGGATAATCAGATTTTAGATGAAGCTGAAGAGAGAACTTGTGAATGGGAAAATAAATGAAAATAAATTATTCATAATGCAGATCAGAAGGGCAAAGACACAGGAAATGAGAAAGCTAATTAGATATGGAGAATGAGAATGGGAGGTTTCTTAGCAAACGAGTCAGAGTTCTAGAAGAAGACAATATTGTCAATGAGGCAATATTTAAGGAGATGTTGGCTGAGAATTTTTCAAATACACTGAAAGTAATCAACCTGCAGATTTAGGAAGCCCAGGAAACCCCAAGACTAGAAAACAAGAAATCTACAAAGACACATCATAAACAAATCATAGAACAGCAATATAAGAGGAGATATTAAAAAGGAATAGCAATTAGAGAAGATTGATTTTTTTTTTTTTTTTTTTTGGTACTGGGTACTGAATCCCAGGGGTCCTTAACCACCTAGCCACATCCCCTAGTCTTTTTGTTTTTTGTTCTTGAGACAGGGTTTTGCTAAGTGGCTTAAGGCCTTGCTAAGTTGCTGAGACTGGCTTTGAACTCATGATCTTTTGTTGTACCCAAAGAAAATAAAATCATCCAAGCCGATCACGTAAAGCCAAAAGAAGCCTTTATTTTAGCTGGCCAGCATCGATCCCCTTACTCCTAAAAGTGGTGTCCCGGGAAATCACGCATTATTTCTTTTGTTGCCAACTTTTATGGGGTGCGGGAAGGGATTAGGGTGGGGCTATAGGGAGGGGAAGGGATTGGGGTGGGCTGTAGTGAGATTTGGGATTTGGGGTGGGGCTGAATCTCCCTGGGGAGCACAACATTTTAATCTGTTTTCTGTTGCTATAAGACTTTCTTTTTTTCTTTTTCTTTTTTTTTTTTTTGAATCAGGGATTGAACTCAGGGACACTCGGCCACTGAGCCACATCCCCAGCCCTATTTTGTGTTTTATTTAGAGACAGGGTCTCACTGAATTGCTTAGGGACTCGCTAAATTGCTGAGGCTGGCTTTGAACTCACGATCCTCCTGACTCAGCCTCCCAAGTCACTTGGATTAGAGGCGTGCGCCACCGCGCCCGGCTGCTATAACACTTTCTACATGCACCACTGTGCCCAACAAGACTGATTCTTTTTTTTTTTTTTTTTTTTTGCAGTGCTGGGGATTGAACCCAGGGCCTTGTGCTTGTGAGGCAGGCACTCTACCAACTGAGCTACATCCCCAGCCCCAAGATTGATTCTTAATGGCTAAAATTAAGCCAGAAAACAGTGGCATAATAACTTCAATTTGCTAATAGGAAGTAACTTTTAAACTAAAATGCTGTACTCACAAGCTATTTATTAAGTGTTAGGACATGATAAAGATATTTTTCAAGGAATCAAATTTGAGAGTTTACCAACAGACCTTGACCAGAATGAAATTCAAAATTGAACTAAAGGAAAAAAAAAAGTGTTCAGAGAGTCACAAAAAGAATGGTGAACAAATACGCTGGTAAATGTGTGGGGGTATACACACACACATTACAAATAATGATACAGTAAGTGTATTATTTATGGCAGCCAAACAAAGTAGCCTTAATGTACAAAATGAGACCAAAATACTGTAGAAAATTAGTATGTAAGTTATCAGTGTATGATTGGGGTTAAAATACTTTATCCTTCTTGTATTATCTGGGAGGAAAATAAAGATATTTTCCTCAGTCTTTATGAAAATGTTCATCTTAAAGAGAATTTAAAAACATCTGGTAGAGATTTAAAACAAGAGGAAGAGAGGGTAGAATAATCAGTAGATTGGTGAAAATCAGCAGTCAGTAAATCTACAATCAGTATGAATGGAAATGAAAAATAGAATTGAAGAAACAAATTGAAATTTATCCTTGGTTTCCAAAATTGATCAGTGGACTACAATTCAGCTATGAGGTAAAGATTAAAACATAAATAAGATTATGCTCTTAAATGAGATATAGGACATGTAAAAGGTACAAAGTTAAAGAATAGAAAAGCTGGTTATTGCATAATGATTGAAGATCTACCCACTGGGAAGTAATAATTCTGAATTTGTACAAACCTAACAATATAGAATCACAATATTTAAAACAAAATGATCAATCTACTAGGAGATCATTATAATGCAAGATTTTCTTTCTTCTCCTTTTTTTCTTTCTATCTTTTGTTTCCTCAGCACTGGGGATGGAACCCAGGGCCACTCTACCACTGAGCTACATCACTGGCCCTTTTTATTTTTATTTTTTTGAGGCAAGGTTTTTCCAAGTTTCCTAGGTTAGTTTTGAACTTGTGATCCTCCTACCTCAACGTCCTAAATTCCTGGGATTACAGGCATGTGCCACTGTGCCCAGCAAGATTTTTATCATATCACTCACAGTAAGTTTTGGATAATGCAGACAAAAATCATTGGGATGCAGGAGATTTGAGTAGCTCAATTAGCAGGCATTGTATTAAGGACATATAGAACAATTGTAGAATATACATCTTTTTTTAGAACTCATAGAATATTAACAAAATTGTCCACACACTGGATCACAAATCTAGCTTCTACAAATTTTGAAAATGTGTGTTGTATACAACACATCTGACAACAATCCTATTGTGAGTTATAAATAGATAAAGCTTAAATCTATATCATTTGGCATTCAGAAACAAAATTCAACTCTAGTTATTTTAGGTAGAAAGGAACTTAACACAGGGTATTAGGTGATAAAAAAACTTTAAAAGGGACAGAGAATTGAACTTTAGATGGGACTTCTGGGAATCATACCCAAAACAAAATCCCTGAGGAGATACCTGGGCCTTTGCCCAGGCAGTACAATGGGAACCATGGAACCATGGTAAGGGAGATGGGGGTGACTATGGCAATCTGTTGTGGCAATGGGAACTGTGGAGTTGAAGAAAAGATGAACAAGCTGAGATCCTGGTGTTAAGCTCCTATAACAAAATACCTTAGAATGGGTAGTTTATAAACAACAGAAATTTATTGCTCACAGTTCTGGAGACTGGGAAGATCAAGACACCATCAGATTCAGTGTCTGGTGATGGTTGGTTTTTCGAAGATGGTACCTTCTAGCTGTGTCATAAAAGAGACAAACAGGCTTCCTCAGGCCTTTTTTATATGGGCACTAACTCCATTTATGAGGGTTCTGTTGCATTGGGGATTAGGTTTCAAGAATATGAGCTTTGAAAGAGGAAGTGCATGACACCAGGGATTAGGAAAGAGTTACTGCTGCTGTCCCCAGTGTCTCACCACAATCACCAAGGCAGTGACTGAACATGAGAGTTCAGTGTGACACCACTCAACTAACATAAGAGGGAGGTAGGGGGATAGAGAGAGAGAAATGAATACTGCTGAAGAAAAAGTAAAAAATACCATGACTTTGCTTTTCAGCAGAAAAATGTTTACTTCTACCTTTCAAATCTTGTGCAGGTGCCTCTGATGGAGGAATCTAAATCACATTCACAACTATAGCTGCAAGGGAATCTGACAAATGAGGTCTCTAGCATTTCAGACTCTGCAGTGCTTCTTTGGTACACAGAGAGGTTTGGTATAGATGAACATGCTAATTTACCAAATCCACAACTCATAAATCAAAGAAGAAAATCCTAATGTAAATTTTGAAAACTAGAAAAAAATTGACTACATGTCAAAACTTGTGTGATGCAGCCAAAAATGATTACTTAAATGTTTACATAAGAAAAGAGAGGATCAAGCCAGGTGTGGTGGTACACCCCAGTAATATCGATAACTGAGGAAGTTGAGGTAGGACAAGCGCAAGTTCAAGACCATCCTAGGCTACTTAGCAAACTTAGTGAGACCCTGTCTGGGTTCAATCACTAGTACTGAAAAAAAAAAAAATCAATGTTGATGATCTAAGATTCCAATTTCAAAAATTTAGGAATAAATCTAGCATGTCAGACACAAAGAAGAATAGCAGTTTAGAATAATAAGACTAGTATTATAAATATAGGCAAGATAGATATGTTAGATATGAAAAAAGCAATAAAATGGACTGTAGGCAATATCTTACTGTAAAAGGAGAAAATATATAAATAACAATGGTATAAATGAAAAGGAAAATAGAATTGTAAGTGTTGAAGATATAATGACAATGAAAGAACTTAGGAATAACTTTTTGCCAATAAATTTGAAGGCTTAGAGTAAACAATTGCATCCTTAAAAAACATACCTTCCTGGAATTAAGCCAATAATAATAGAAAAATGAATCTATGATCCTAAATAAATTAGATCAGTTATTAATATCATCCCTTAAGGAAAACACCAAATTCAGAGGCTTTATAGTAACTTCTGCAGAATAGATAGTTCTGATTATAAGCAAACCCTCTCAGGGAACTTAGTTCCAAAAGAGCTGAATTTTCAATAGAACTCTATTTTTAAATGTTGGCAACTTTTTAAACATTTTTGTCAGCACAGGCAAAACACAACATGTCTGCAGGCTGGTTTCGGCCCACAGTCTGACAGTTTGCAACCCCTGATTTAAGCTTTACAAGGGAGCACTGCTCCGAGTCACAGTGCAATTAAATCTAATGATTCAAGTCTAACTTGAACAGAACCTGCTGATGGAATATGAGATGCTCACATGCATTTGCAGAAGAGGTTGTGGAAGTGGTCTCTGAAGTCTAAGCATCATAGCTGACTGCAGTGTTCCTGATAAGGCTAATACACAGCCCTGGTTGGAGGCAGAGGGGTAGACCAGATATTCTTTCTGAATTGTCTCCTGGATTCTTTCAGTCTTTCTAATAAATACCATTTTCTTCTTTTTAAAAAAGTTATTGACATTTGAGTTTTATTGAGATGTAATTGACAAATAAAAATTGTATGTATTTAAGATATTAAACATGATTTGCTATATGTATATACTATAAAATAATTATCACAATTAAACTAACACATCCATCAGCTTACATAGTTACCTTTTTATAAAACAGACACATAAAAATTATACATATTTATGGGGTGCCATGTGATGTTTTGATACACATATACATTTTACTGTGTTCAAATCAAGGTAAACTTCTCTGTTTCCTCAATTATTATTTCTTTATGGTGAAAACATTAAAAATCTTTCTTTTAGTCTTAAAAAATATAGTACATTATTATAACCTATGGTCACCCTATTATGCCATAGCATACCAGAACTTTTTCCTCTCATCTAAACATAATTTAATACCTGCTGATCAATTCTTCCCCACCTCTCTCTTTCCTCGTCCTCTCATAACCTCCATTCTACTTTCAACTTTTAAGAGATCAACTTTTTTAGATTTTGTGTGTGAGTGACATCATGCAGTACTTGTCTCTCTGTGCTTGACTTATTTTACTAAAGACCTTCAGTTCCATACATGTTGTTGGAACTGATAGGATTTCATTCTCTTTTTATGGCCTATCACTCTGCATATACCACATTTTCTTCATCCATTCACCAGCTCATGGAAGCTTAGGTTGTTTCTATTTCTTAGCCATTGTGAGTACAGCTACAATAAACATTGGAGTGCAGACGTCCCTTCAATAGAATAATTTCATTTCCTTTGGATATATACTCAAACAAATGACTTCTGTATCGCACAGGAAACAACTGGCAGAGTGAAGAGACCATGCAGGACTAGTCTCTCTGTGCCTGGCCTATTTCACTAAACATTGCTGGATCACATGGTAGTTCCATTTTTAATCTCTTGAGGCACCTCTAAGCCATTTTCACAGTGGCTGCACTGCTTTATGTTCCCACCAATAGTGTGTGAGGGTTTCCTTTTCTCCGGCAGTTGTTGTCTTTTGGCTTTTTGATAATAGCCATTCTAACGGAAGTGAGGTGATATTTCATTGTGGTTTTGATTTGTATTCTGCAGATGATTAGTGATGTCACACATTTTTTTCATGTACTTCTTGGCCATTTGTATGTCTTCCATTAAAAATGTCTATTTAGATCTACTGCCCATTTTTAATTGAATTACTTGTTTTTTTGCTATTGAGTTGTTTGAATTTCTTATAGACCCTACTTATTAACTTCTTGTGAGATATATGGTTTGCAAATTTTTTTCTCATATTCTAGGTTGTCTCTTCACTCTGTAGATTGTTTCCTTTGCTATCCAGAAGTCATTTGTTTGATGAAATTCCATTTGTCTATTTTTACTTTTGCGTTTTGTGTTTTTAAATGCATTTTTCTTAATACATACCTTCTGTGTTGCTACCTGATCCAATAATAAATGCAGGGATTCAAGGCTTCTAGATGCCTTGATTTCAGGAAAAAAGCATTATGATAATTTAGGCCCCATTTAGGACCCAGAATCTTCCACAGTCTCCAATTACTTGCACATCTTTTATTAGGAGAAGTAATAAGGTGTAATGATTCATAGCCTGGACTTTGGAGCCAGACTGTCCCAGTTCATATCTTGTCTCTACCACTTCATAGCCCTGTGAGCTCTCTATTTGCTTTCTCAATGATGAAATGGGAGTAAGACTGACAGAATACCCATTCTAAAGGCATTCATACTCTAATTATGGGAAACAGACCATTAAAAAAAAAAAGACACATAGTATATTTCAGGTAGTAGATTCTATTTCCTTACCCTTGAGCTGGTTTGGCTATGTGAATTGGTTTGGCTGATAGAATAAGGCAGAAACTGTGATGCTCCAGTTCCGAGTCTGGGCCTCAAGGTTGTTTGTTTTTTTGCACTTTGGCTATTCTCATGACTAGGTGTTAATCCCTGTAGAGTGAAAAGATAGGTGGAGTCCAGCTAAATTCAGCCTAGATTCTTCAATCTCTTGCTGGCTGCAGAGACCAGGAATAACTTAAATTAGCCAGTTCCTCAACCGATTAGCAGATGCATAAAGAAATAGTAAATAGTTGTTGTTTTAAGCTATTGAGCTCTGGGTGACTGATGCAGTGTTGATTAAGGTCTACTCTAGGCCTTGTGTGCCCACAACACATTTAATCCTCACAACAGTCTGGAGGTAGGTAGAGGGCATATATACTTAATGAAAATTTAATAAATGGAAACTGGATATAGTACAGTAAAATATTAATGAAGTCTTACTTTGCAAAATTTGAAATAAGGCACATTTCTACTTCCCTCCTCCCCCACCAAAATCTTGTCAAGAATCACACAGGTTCAAGGTTACATGACTGGCTGCAGTGAGGCTGACTGGTTGAATACTTTGTAAATTGCCAATTTGATGACAGAAATCCTTGATATTTTTTTCTGAATTGTCCTCAATTATTGAGCTCTGCTGAAGGTGAAAGTTTTTATTGACTCCTTCATATAAAAAGCAACTCCTTGCACGGTTATTGTGATATCCAATTAACAGATGAGGAAAATCAGATGTAGAGAGATTAAGATCACACGGTTGGTAAGTGGCTATTGCCTTCTGGGATGATGGGCAATGCAAGAAGGTAAAGGAACCTCAAGTGTCTGAAATTTTTTTTTTTCTTTTTCCACCAGAGGACATAGTTCAGGAATCTGTAGTCAGTCACTCCAGGTGATTCCAGTCATTTCTTTGCTCAGGTTGGGAGGGTCAGCCCAGGTGTTGCGAATCATGTGCCCTCTACTCTCTGTACTCAGATTCTTGAATTTCCAGTGATTTAGGACCTTAGTTTGGCATATTCTCCACAACCCTTGATATTTTCAACCCTATATTCAACATTTCTAGGAATGCTATTGTTGTTTGATGCACGCACACCTGTGCTTCCTACCTTAACTACTTACTTTGCTGCTTTGGATTAAATTTTATTCTTGTTTTTTTTTACCCCCTAGCTTTGTCTTCATCATTTCTCTGCAACAATGTTCTCAGCTCTGCCTTTGGGCTCATACAAACTAGGCCTAAATGAAGATTGAATCACTCTCAGCCCTTCACTAGACTTTCTGGCTCTGCAGTCAATTCCTGGCCCTTTGTCTCCCTCTAATGGCTGTCTGACTTACTGCTTCCTCTAGATGACCATGTTTAATTCACTGTATGCTAGTAGCATCAGTTGTGCATGGTTAACGACCGTATATCATCTCTGATTTTAGTCTACTTCATAATATTAAATTATATGTTTGAAGGCGTCAACATTTAAATGAAAGATTTGAGGCAGGTTAATGAAAATCATTACAGAGAACTCAACGAAAGGTCTTCTTCTTCTTTTTTTTTTTTTTGGTACCAGAGATTGAACCCAAGGGCACTCCACCACTGAGCCGCATCCCCAGCCCTTTTTTGTATTTTATTTAGAGACAGGGTCTCATTGAGTTGCTTAGGGCCTTGCTCATTGCTGAGCTGGCTTTGAACTCACGATCCTCCTGCCTCAGCCTCCCAAGTGCTGGGATTACAGGCGAGCGCCACCTCGCCTGGCTTCTGTTAACCTTTTGACTTCTAGTTGAGCCCTGTTCTAATAGGTACTTTTTCCTTTTAGGGTTAATGAGAAGCCAATGAATAAGCTAACAAAAATTTACTGAGCACCCCTAGTACTACACACTTTTCTATATGCTTGAATCTGTGTGCTAGGGTTGTCAAGCCCTTATGTTGTAGTTAAAAAATTATTCCGATATTATCATTATTAAAAAACAAACAATCCTATTCACATGATTTTGGGGAAGAGGAAAGTCTCTGTTGTCCTTTCTAACCTCAAGTGAATCTGCACCACTTTTAGAACCCTGGTTTGGTTAGCTGTAGTAAGATCAGGTGAGTTAAGTAGAGCAAGATTTAAGGTAACAGCATTGTCCATAACAAATGTACATCAAACAATATTGCAGAGCTATAGTAACAAAAACTGCATGATAATGGCATAAAAACAGACACATAGATCAATAGAATAGAAGACAGAGAGACAAACCTACACAGACACAGTCATCTAGTCTTTGAAAAACTGCCAAAAGCATACATTGGAGAAAAGACAGGCTTTTAAACAAATGGTGCTGGGACAACTGGTTATCCATATGTAGAGGAATAAGATTAGATCCTTATCTCTCACCTTGCACAAAAGTCAACTTAAAATGAATCAAACACCTAGGAATTAGACCACAGACTTTGTAACTCCTAGAAGATAACACAGAGTCAACATTCCAACACATAGTCACAGGTAAAGTTATTCTCGTTAGGACACCTAAAGCTTAGGAAATAATGCCAAGAGTTAATAGATGGGATGACATCAAATTAAAAAGCTTCTGCACAGCAAAGTAAACAATTAGGAGTATGAAGAGAGAAACTATAGAATGGAAGAAAATCTTTGCTAACTACTCTTCTGACAGAGGAAACCCTTAACACCAAAAAACCCCAAACAGCCTAAATAATAAGTAGGTATATGAATTAAACAGATACTTCTCAAAAGAAGAATTCAAATGGCCAACAAAAATATGAAAAAATGTTCAAGATGGTTAGTAATTAGGGAAATGCAAATCAATACTACACTGAGATTTCATCTCTCTCCAGTCAGGATGGCAGTCGTCAAGACTACAAACAATAATAAATGCTGGGAAGGAGGTGGAGAAAAACGGAACACTTTTACACTGTTGATGGGGTTCTAAATTAGTACAACCACTGTGAAAATCACTATGGAGTTTCCTCAAGAGACTAAGCATGAAACCACCATATGACCCAGCTATCTACCACTCCTCAGTATTTATCCTGAGGAATTAAAGTAATCATAATATAGTGATACATGCACACCCATGTTCATAGCAGCACAATTTACAATAGCCCATATGGAACTAGTCTAGGTGTTCATCAATGGATGAGTGGATAAAGAAAATGTGGTATATATACACAAAGGATTTTTATTCAGTCATAAATGAGATGAAAGTATGTCATTTGCAAGGGTATGGATAGACCTTAAAAACACTATGTTAAGTTAAATAAGGCCAACACAGAAAGTCGAGGGTGGTATGATTTCTCTCATGTGTGGAAGCTGGAGAGGAAAACCAAAAAAAAAAAAAGGTCAGGGTAGGGGGAGCTCATGAAGATCAAAGGGAGATCAGTAGAGAAGAGGAAAGGAGGAAGGAGTCAGGGAGAGAAAGGGGAAATACTGAGGAATGATAATGACCAAATTATAGTTATCTTGTATGCACAAGCAAATAGGCAACAATGAATCCCACCATTATGTACAACAGCAATGCATTGATAAAAATATGAAAAAATCCCCCAAAATGTACAATGAGGAATTTCAATTTTTGACAGTAACATCTAAAACAAGTGTCAGTGTCTAGGTTGAGGATTATGTAACAGTAAATCATTGTAGCTAAAACAGAATTTCACAAGGTATCTTGTGGCAAACAAAGGACCTGGTTTATGATCTGGCTTGACAGGCCTTTCACTCAAATGTGGCTACGATTTACATTTTTGGTATCTTTTAGACTAGCCATGGACTTAGTATACTCAAAGTATCTGTGATAATAGTATTTTTATTTTCTTAATGTTTCTTAATAGCCATTTTTGGAACATGCAGTCTCTGATTTCAACTAGAACCCTAACCATAACTCAGATTTCTGAAGTTTAAAATCATCTGTTATCACATAGATGTAACACAGTTGGCCAAAGGTGATAAACTTAAGGAGCTTACATTCTTGTAGGGAGATAGCTGATCAGCATATGGATAAAGACACTCAGGGGCACAATGCCTGGGTGACAGTCAGTCGCTACCTCCACAGACACAGCAGTCAGACTGGACTAAACTTCACCTTTCTATCTGCTTCACCCCTAGACCCTGGGGATTCCAAGGAGAATATTCACTACTTGTCCTGCTGACACCAACCAATATGTCCAACAGGTGTCTATTGGTCCTGGCTGGCTCCACCCAGTCCTGTGTCCTGAAGGGATTGGAAATGTCCTCATGGCCAGTGCTGGTAGAAGGCTCCTTCCTCCTGCCATGCCAGAAAACACACAGCAACCTCCTGTGAGGGGCTTAGTGCTTGGAATAAGGCACTTCTGGAAGCACAGAATCCTTATTGCTATTATTGTTATTATTATTTCAGCACTGGAAATTGAGCCCAAGACATTCTACCACTGATCTACATCCCCAGCCCTTTTGATTTTATTTGGAGAGAAGTCTTGCTGAGTTGTTCAGGCTGGGCTTGAACTTGTGATCCTGCTCTGTAAGCCTTCTGAGTATCTGGGATTACAGATGTGCACCACTGCACCCAACATGGAAGCACAGAATCTTCAGTGGGTTTCTCTTTGCCTATCTGGGAGAAGAGGAAGGGGAGTGAATCCCAGGACATGTTGGGCTTCCACCACCCTATTTCTCTCCCAAGGCCCTTCCTATGGAGGCTAACAGATCCAGGTTTTGTTGGGCCTGAACATTATCTAGACATAAAATTCTCTTAGGTTATGTAGTAGATCAGTTAAAATTCTCTGTTGCTAATATTTTAACCTCTATGAGTATTTCAGTTCCTATTATGAATTCTTTAAGCAGGAGGTCTGGTGACACCTCTAACAGTGACTGGGAAATTGGAAATCCCTTGAGGAACTTAGACACATGCAGTGGTTGCCTTTCATGGCAGCTAGGAGAAATGTCAAAATTGAAAAAGAAGATGCTGGGTGGAAAGCGAGCAGTGCCAGGAAAGGTGAGAGTTCTGGAGGCTCCAGAGCTGAGCAGGAGCCATGAGAGGGCAGTGAGAGGAGTTGTTCAGATCTGTGAGGCACCCAGGTGCTTGGAGCATGGTCCCGACTTGCAGCGGTATCACCTGGACTCTTGTTAGAATTATATAGATTCTAGGCTGCAAACCAACCGAGTCAGAAACTCTGGTGGGGGCATCAGGTACTGCAGAAGTGCTCCCAAGTTTGACAGCTGCTGATCTAGAGGAAAATGGAACACCATGGAATATGCGGGTGTGTTCTATTAAAAACATAATTACTGGGCTGGGGTTGTTACTCAGTGGTTGAGTGCTTGCCTAGTATGCATGAGGCACTAGGTTTGATTCTTAGTATCACATAAAAATAAATAAATAAAATAAAGGTATTGTGTTCATCTACAACTAAAAATGTATTAACATCTTAATCACTTAAGATGTTCCTTAAAAATAAAATATTTCAGGCAGTAAACACACAGATGATATATTTATAAAGCACATAGTGCATCAGCTGCTTTCCTCAAGGGTCTGAGTCTCAGGGAGGCATTGAAACTGCCTGCCATGATTGGGTGCTGAAGAGAATACATTTTCAGGATGGAAGGAGAAGGGAAAATTCTCAAATCCCAGCATCGTTGAGTCTAGTTTGGTAGTGGGAGACATATGGCAGGTTATCTTTCTGCTAATATTATGCAAGTGATTATGAAAACTTCCATCATTTGTACCTAGATATTATTTTCATTTAATTGACAATGCAAAAGAACTCAGATTTGGGGTAGAAATTTATTTTACTGTTTGCCATTAACCGAATTGAAGTTATTTTCTTTTAACTTTCCGCTTTTCCAGCTTTTCCTTCTGTGTTCATGGTTGGGGTGTAAATGGCATGTCTAAACTAATTGCACTCCTGATGGTCTAATTCTATTCACTGTCATTTCTGGCAGTAAAATTCTGAGTTTGGCATCCTCTCGCACTGACACAGGCATGCTAAATTAGCTGAGAAGAATCTCAGAATGCTGGATTTTTATAACCAGGCAGAATAAATCTAAAAATATCGTCAAGGATCACATAGGACATTAAGAATTTTGCTTGGTTTATGCTTTCACTCCAGCGAAAGCTTGTCTGGAAGACTTTACCCTCACCACTCTGGTTTTATTGATGCTGGTGTTTGCCTTCAGTGTGTGTATTAATATATTAGTAAAGGGCTCTTTGGGCCACATATGACATGGCAGAAACTCAACATGAGCTGATTTCAGTAAAGAGGGGAGATATGACCTCCTATAACTGAAAAGACAGAGGTGCATGGTTTCAGGCATGGCTGGCTGCAGGGCTTGATTGTGTTATGTTAGGCATAACATAACACAATGATCTTTGCCTTTATGCTCCGTGTAATCCTTTTCCCTTGAACATAGTTGGACCTAGAGATTTGTTTCTAAAATGAAGGGATGTCTTTTGCAAGATTAGGTTGCAAAAGAATTGTGAGTTCTTCTTTGCTTGCCTGTGCTGGCTTTGTCTCTCACAAAGCCCTACATCTTGAATTCAAGCTGCCATGTTGTGCATAGCCCCAGGGAGAGGGCCAGGTGGCATGAAACTAATGTCTCTGGCCAAAGCAGCAGGACCCAAGGCCTGTCAGAGGTCAGGTGAGCTCAGACGCAGTTCTTCTGAGGCCTGTGACAGCCACACAAGGGCAGCTGTTGCCCTGCTGGAGCCTTGAGACAACAAAGTCCCCACTGACACCTCCACCGGGGCCTCTTGAGAGACCCTGAATCAGAATCACTCTGCCAAGCTGCCCCTGAATTCATGACCCACAGCAGAGATGAGGTAATGGGTACATGTTGTTCTGAGCTACTGTTCTGGGGTAATTCTTTATGAAGCACCAGACACTGAGTAACCTTGCCATCCTTATTGGGTATCCCCCAGGTCCCCCAGTGCTTTCCTCTCTGTGCCTTCATTGCCAGGCAGACTCTCCAGGAAGTGGCATAATGGCAGCTGGTGACCCCAACTCTGGACCTCCCTCTCTTTTGCAATAAATAAAGAGAAATTCTTGGGATTAAGTTTCAGGAGATGGACTTGGGTCTCTTCCTACTAGAGCATTTAGCATTAATTTCTCCCCGTGCTACTCCCTCTGGTGGTTTGGAAATCTGTGAGAAATTATAACTGGAGAGTTCAAGGACCACCTACATAACCTCTTCACTTGGAGCCTCTCTGTGTTCCAGCTTAGGCCAAAAGTCACCCTGGCATTTCAACTGCTTGTTTTTTTTTTTTTTTTTTGGAACCGGGGATTGACCTCAGGGACACTTGACCACAGAGCCACATCTCCAGCCCTGTTTTGTATTTGATTTAGAGACGGGGTCTCAATGAGTTGCTTAGTGCCTCGCTAAGTTGCTGAGGCTGGCTTTGAACTCGCGATCCTCCTGCCTCCTCCTCTGGAGTTGCTGGGATTACAGGTGTGCGCCAACACGCCCGGCTCAAATGCTTGTTTTAAACCACAGGTGAATGTGTCAGCCAGCCTTCCGTTACTGTAACAAATATTTGAGGTAATCAATCTAGAAAAAGAAAAGATTTATTTTGGCCCAGAGTTTTTGAAATTTCAGTCCATGATTGATTGGCCCTATTGCTTTGGGCCTCTGGTGGTACATCATGGTGGGAGTGGGTGGCAGAGCAAATTACCTCATGTCTGGGAAGTGATAGGGAAGACACTGGAGTCCCAGTACCCCCTTCAAGGGCATGGCTGAAGACCTGAAGACCTACCACCAGGCCTCAGCTCTTAAAGGTTCCATCACTTCCCAAGGACACCACTGTGGGGACCAACCCTTTAGCACACAGGCCTTTTTTTAGGGGACGTTCCAGATCCAAACCATGGCAGTGAAGCTCAACTAAAATCCAGGCAGTGGGACAGGGAGAGCACAGAGGGCTTACATGAGGCAGCAGTATGTGCCAAAGGTCCTGATAGGATAGCGTTGTAAATTTATTTACTATTATTATAATTATTAATATTAATACTTAATTTTAATAACTATTGTTTATAATTATGAATAGCCATTAATTTGACTACCAAAGTGTTCATAGTTTTAATTTTTGCTTTGTTTCTTCACAGCCAGATTTTGATTGTTTTTGTCAGTCTCTTGGGCTAGTGTCTGGCTCTGCTCCTGATACGCTACATAGGTCAGCACCAGGTATCGACAGCATCTGCAGCGGGTCTGTTCTCGGTGGTCTTCATGGTTGGATGTCTCCCCCCAGTTTGGCCTTTCTCTGGCCAGTTGCCAGGGGGAGGGGTAGAATGTTGAAGGCCACATATCAGGTGTGGAGATCCAGGTTTGAACTCTGGTTTGGCCATTCACCAGCTGTGCTACCTGCCTTGGCCTCTCTGAGCTGTTGTTACTTATGTAAAGTGGGGATTTTAGTGCTTGCCTTATAGAGCTGTTGTAATTATTAAGTGACACAAAACATACTAATATATGTATCCAGAAAGCACAATGAATGTTTCATAAATTGTCAATAGAAGTAATGTTTTATTGTGCCTCATCAAATGTAGAAAGCAAATCTGAACATGGCGCTTCAGATAGCAATGAAATTAATTAGTTCACCCTCTCCTGAACTCTTCTTTTTCTCTACAAGGTCTGTGGGGCTTCTATGGGGGAAAGGGCAGCTATAGCACATCTTCGACATATTGATCTTATAATGAACAGAAAACCTGCCCAGTTCTTTTTCACATGGACTGTGACAGGCCTCTTCTCCCCTGTTCTGCACTTGTCCCACTGCATGCTTGTACTTGAACACTTGGTTTCTCATGGAGGCCTGTGTATCTTTTGGTGTTTGTGGACACATTGTTTTCTCTGCCCACATCCAGTAAATCAGCGGGATGTGCATGCACTACGTTGAATGAAGAATTTGCCCACTTGATGAGCCCGCGATCCATCTGTCACTCAGGACACCGAAAAGAGCCTAGTCTACAGACTTATGGCCTACCAGAAGCGACTCCCTTTGTCTGGCACCAGCTGACTAATCAGTCTGCACCCTGTTTAATCAGCTATGGATGCTCCTGTTTGTTCTGATCTTCAGTTCATATGCTTCATATTCTCCACCTGGTTGCCATGAAAGCCTATTTTTTGGAGAGCTTTGTTAAAACACACAGCCTGTATCTGATATACATTATTATAACTATTGGAAGAAAGGAGAAAGTTCTTGTCATTTATCAGTCATCAGCTGTTTTTTGCTTGGGCAGAAGTTCCAAGAAGCAGTCTGCTTTGTCACTTGTGAATGACACCATTGCTGGTGTGTTAAGAGTTCCTGCTAACCAACATTTTTGCCAACACTTGGTCTTACCAGAAGTAGTTTTGTCAATTTTCTGAAGGTGAAAAGGTGTCTTTCTGTTGTTTTGATTACAGATCCCTAATTACTAGTGAAGAAGAGCATGTTTTCATATTTATTGGCAATTTGGGTTTTCTTTTCTATGACTTGCCTGTTTGTCTTCTTAACTCATTTTTTCCCTGAATTTTAAATTTTTTTTCAAATTCATTAATTCTTTAGGAAAATTTTCAAAAAATGTAACTTCATTTAATTCAAGTCAAACTATAATTATTGATTCAATCATTCATTTGGAAAGTCACCTCTTATAACTATCCTCCTTAATTTTTTATTTATTGTATTTTTAAATTTTTTTGCTACATTATAATGATATGTAACGGTGGGATTCATTGTTACATATTCATACATGCATATGATGTAACATTACAATTTGGTCAATAGCATTCCCCAGTATTTCTCTTTCTGTTTTGTCTTCCCTTCTCCTGGCCTCTTTCCTCTGTTCTACTGGTTTGCCTTCTATGCTCATGAAATTCCCCCACCCCCATGCCTTTTTCACTCCCTTCCTCATATGAGAGAAAACATATGACCCTTAACCTTCTGAGTTTGGCTTACTTCACTTAACTAATGCTCTCAACTTTTTTTCTTTACATTTTAATAATATATCTTTGAAGATATTTTTATTTATGTGCCCAATGGATTTTTTTGGGGGGGAGGGGTACCAGGGATTGAACTCAGGGGCACTCACACAACTGAGATACATTCCCAGTCCTTTTCTGTATTTTATTTAGAGACAGGGTCTCACTGGGTTGCTTAGCACCTTGCTTTTGCTGAAGCTGGCTTTGAATTCATGATCCTCCTGCCTCAACCTCCTGAGCAGCTGGGATTACAGGTGTGTACCACTGCACCTGGCTGTATTTTGTTTTTTAACAAGTGCAAAATGTTCCATTTTATGGATATAGCATGATTTACTTAACCATGTTTGGATAGTTTTTTTTTTTTTCTCACTATAAACATTGCTTTACTTGATGTAATTTGCTGAGTATATCCATGGATAGATTTCATTCTAGGAGAGAAATTGTAGATCAAAAAGTATGTGCATTTCATATTTCAATAGATATGATTAAACAGTTTTCTAAAGTGTTGTACCAATTTACATTCTTGCCCCAATAACATCTCATCTGTTGTGTATGTGTCAGGAAAGAGCTATTTGCACTCTACAACTGACTAGGCTATTTGTACAACGTGCCTCTACTAGTCTGTTTTCTGTTACTATAACAAAATGACTGAAGCTGCACAATTTACAAAAAAAGATTTTTTTCAGCTGATGGTTTTGGAGGCTTAAAGTCCAAGATTGGGAAGTGTCATTTGTTTAGTCTCTAAGTGAGGACCTCACAGCAAATAGCATCACCATGGTCAGAACACTTGTGGAAGAGATCAGATGATGAGGCAAGATCCAGAGAGATTCAAGGGCTAAGTGCTCCCTTTTTTATATCAATTTGCTCTGGCAGGAACTCACCAGGGTCCCTTGGAGACTACCAACCATCTTCCATTAGATCCTGCCTCCAAAGTTGCAACCACCTCAACACTGCCATACTGGAGACAAAGCTTCCAGTATGTGAACCTTAGAGGGACAAGCTCAAACCCTATTCAAACCATAGGATTTCCCATAGCATCATTATTACTTGTATCTTTCTCATTTTTCACAAGTGTTCTTTATGAGGAGATTCTCCTCCTATGCCCAGCTTTCCACAGAACTCTGGAGAAGGCTGTATTTTTATTTGATGTTGTAGTTTGGATATTAGGCATCTCCTAAAAGCTCCCGTGTTAAGGAATGTTTGGAGGTAAAGTGATTGGATTGTGAGAGCCATAACTTAATCAGTCCACCCTAGTTTGAAAGGACTGACTGGGTAGTAACAGTAGGCAGGTGGGGTGTGGCTGGAGGAGCTGGGCCACTGGGGATGTGCCAGTGGAAGGGTTCATTTTCCCTGCAGGTCCTTCACAGCCCCCTGCCTTGTCTCTGTTTCCTGGCTGCCATGAACTGAGCAGATTTCCTCTGCTGAGCCCTTCCGCTGTGATGTTCTGCCTCACCTTAGTCCAGAGCAATGAACTCAGTCATCTGTGGTCTGAACCTGTGAAACTGTGAAACAAAATACATTTTCCTCCTCTAAGTTTTTGTTGTCAGATATTTTGGTCACAGCAATGCAAAAACTGACTGACACACTTGGCAAGTATTTATCTCCCTTCCCATCACCACCGACTTCATTGGAAGAATGTATTTTCTTATCCTACAGATGTTGAGTTAGTTGCATGACTTCCTTTGGACACAGACATGTGAATGAATGAGGAGACATGCACAGAGGTTTTAAATAAGTTTAGCTTAAGCTGGGTCTCTGCCTCTCCCCATGAGAAGAGTATGTCCAGGTGGTTCTGGTTTCAGAACACGAACCACAGTGAGCTGTCTGGAACTTGACCTGCAGCCCAGAGTAGTCACACCAGCTGATCCACAGAACCATGAGCAAGAAATAAATGCCCTTTTAGGTATAAATAAATAAATTAATTAAAATAAAAATATTATGGGGTGTTTGGGTTTGGTTTGTTACACAGCATGACTGCAACAACCATTGACTAATAATAGCTCTTTAAAAAATGTAGAAAGGAGTGGGTATGGGTTATATCTCTGGTACCAAAAAAATGCTGTATACATGAAAATATGTATCATTTTACAGAAGTACATAGCACATTTATGATCATGTTATATAGGTTCTCAAAGCCTTTGTTTTTCCATTTCCTTGTTGGATTGGTTACTGCTTCTTTGCTCCCCCCCCTACTCATAGGAGCTCCCTTTCCTTCCCTAAGTAACCCAAGTTATAACCTTCTGTGTCCCCATCTTTTTTTCCCTCCATTTTCCCATATACTCCTACAATAACATGAACAGACAGGCAGGGGTGGCATTCAAAATAGGCAGCAGCCGGTACGGCATAGTCCCAGCCAGTCAGAATGAACATATCGTGAAGTGTCCGCAACCACCATGTCAGGGTGCTGGCTAAGTCTCTGTGCTGTGTACACACACGCAGGCACAAGGAGATGCTGCCATTTAAAAAAATAAATAAAAACGGAACAATATTATGAACATTTTTGCCTTATTATTACCGTTTTTACACAGCAAAACTTCTTAAATTCTAACTTGATAGGTCTCATTCATTTTGAAGAGCCAGATGTATTGACATTGATTCAACAGTATCCTATTAATAGCCTCTCCCTTTGTACCAGTGTTTCTATTACTGTGAATAAGTCTGTAATATTCTTCATTTTTTTTTAACATTTTTAGCTGTAGATGGACACAATATCTTTATTTACTTTTCTATGTGGTGCTGAGAATTGAACCCAGTGCCTCACACATGCTAGGTGAGTGCTCTACCACTGAGCCACAACCCCAGCCCAGGCTGCAATATTCTTGTATGTGTATCTATGGGTACTGTTACTTTGATCTCTACCAATGGAACAGGGGACCTGAATGACAGTGTCAGATCGCTTTTCAAAGTTCTGTGACATTTGTATCATCAGGATTTAAAGATACCTTTTCCTCTACATCTCACCCAGCAGCAAGTAAGTGGCTTTCTGAATTGCCCACCTAATAGGTATAAAGTAATAAATGCCTTTTCATGCATTGGCTCTTTGGCCCTTCTCTTTGTATCTTTGCTCACTTCTCTGTGGTGTTGTTTGCATCCTTGTCAATATGTAAGACCTGTTTTTTTTTTTTTTTTTTTTTTTTTTTTTGCGTAGTGCAGATATTAATCCTGTGACTATACTAAAAAAACAAAACAAAACAAAACACCCTTTTTCTTAATCTTTGCCATTGATGGGCTTCAGGTAATCACTTGCCATTCCAAGACATCATGATTACCTGCCCTCTCTCATCTTTCTCTACATCTCTCCCTCCCTCCTCCTCCTCCTCTTCCTTTTCCTTTCATTCCCATCTTTCCCTCTTTGTATTTTTGTGTTCCTGTTTTCCTTCCCCTCTTTCTATCTCCCTTGGTGTCTTTCTCCTGTCTCCTGCTATCTATCCCCCTTACCTACCTTCTCACTTTTCCAGCTCTATGCACTAATTTTAGGCACAGAAAGCACTGCTTTTTCTGCTCGTGTCACTTAACAAAGCCAAGACTGACACAAAAGATGACCCGGGCAGGGTGGGGGTGGGTGGGTGGGGGGAAGTCCAGGGAAGGATTAAACTGACATGTTTTTGAAAATTGGCTGAGTTTGAGATCCCTTGGGAAGCTTTTCTTTTAACATGGATCCTTTATACCTACCTTCAGAGATTCTGATTCCATAGGTCTGGAGTGGGGTGTAAGTGATTCCTTACTTTAAAATCTCTCCAGGTTGTAGACTCCAGTGTTCTACAAAGGCTGGCAATCTGACTTAGCCCCGGGTCAGGGGAGTTGGACAAGGGCTCACCACTAGGGGTAGATGGCTCCGGCGATTGGACAAGTCATGTCGTTGTAGTCTCAGATAACTAATTTCAACCACCACCCAGCTCAGCACAGACAGCATGCGGGCTTCCAGCAGAGCTGAAACAACGTCCTTCACAGGACTGATTTTTTTTCTAATAGCCGCTCAGCTTACGTGCGGCTGCAGTGTGACAAGCAGCCACAGGGCGGCAGTGTGGCCCCGCGTGGCTCAGACCACTCTGAGTGTAAATCAGGCCCAATCCCGGCGAAACCCTGGCTCCAAGCAAGCTGCGAGGTGACCCCAACACCTTCCTTCTCGGTTCCCCCGAACCTGGCTCCCAGATGACTAAAGTTCATCATGTACTGTGCATGAATTATCTCATGTTGAACACTGTCTTGGGTTACTTCAATTCATCTTCATGGCAATCCAAGTTAGGATACTATTTCCATTCTACTAAAGAGAAAGTGGTGGCAGAGCCAGAATTTAGACCTAAGCCTGTATGATGCTGAGCAAAGTGTTCCTTATGTCCAACAACTGCTGCTTCACACAGGTATCATTTAGTTTATTCTGGACATAATAAGTGCTAATTTACCAGTTAATTTATTCACGCATGTTGATTACTCCTTCCTCCTTTCCTTCTCTTATTTTTAAATTTAAAAAAATATTTTATTTGTTCTAATTAGTTGGACATGACAGTAGAATGCATTTATATATTTTCATTGATCATACATAGAGTGTAATCTCATTTTTCTGATTATACATATTGCAGGATCACTTGGGTCATGCAGTCACACATGTACAGGAGGTAATAATGTCTGTTTCACTACTACCATTCCTTCTCCCATAACCCTTCCCTTCCCTTCACTCCCCTCTACCTAATATAACAAAAGTCTATTCTTCTCTATTCCTCTCCCCCTGCTTAATGTGAATTAGCATCCGCATATCACAGAAAAAATTTAGCCTTTAGTTTTTTGGGTTGGCTTATTTCATTTAGCATGATAGTCTCTAACTCCATTCATTTACCAGCAAATGCCAGAATTTCATTCTTCTTTAAAGCTGAGTAATATTCCATATATATATGTGTAAATATATACATATATATAAAATATATCACATATACATTATATATATATATATATATATATATATATATATATATATATATATCTCACATTTTCTTTATCCATTCATCTGTTGAATGGTATCCAGGTTGGTTCCATAGTTTACCTATTGTGAGTTGAGCTGCTATAAACATTGATGTGGCTGCATCACTGTAGTAATCTGATTTTAAGTCCTTTGGGTATAGGCCAAGGAGTGGGATAACTGGGTCAAATGGTGGTTCCATTCCAAGTTTTCTGAGGAATCTCCATACTGCTTTCCATAGGGGACCAATAAGAATAACTGACTTATTGAGAAAGCTTACAGCCCAAGATTGGTTTGCATTTTAACAGGGCACTAAAGAAATGAAGACTGAATGGCTGGTGGTGACATAGTGGCCATGGGGTTGCCTATGCCATACAACTAGGCCAAGGGGTCACACTGAAAGTCTGTGTACCAACTGCAGGATTTTATTTGGCTAACATGATGATTTTTATTTATTTATTTTTATTTTCATTTTTGTTACTGGAGATTGAACCCAGGGGCACTTGACCATTGAGCCACATTCCCAGCTCTTTTTTTGTATTTTATTTAGAGACAGGGTGTTGCTGAATTGCTTAGGGCCTCACTAAGTTGCTAAGACTGGCTTTGAGTTCTCGATCCTCCTACCTTGGCCTCCTGAGCCACTGGGATTACAAGCGTGTGTCACTGTGTCTGGCTACATGAATTTTAAAACCCTGATTTTCAGTGGGACATTTGCTCAGCAGCTTACCACAGTACCCACTGTTACCTTTTCTTTACTTCATTCTTCATTCATTGATGCACCTGCCTAGATTTGCTGAGTTCAGCACTGGATGATGGGCCCATCAAAACTGCTGTCAGATTGGGTCCCCCCTCACTTCCCCCACACACCTGCTTCCCTGCTCTCTTCCCTCCCAGGTGTCTTTGTCATCATCACACTGGCTGCTGTAGCCAAAGGCCCTCACACCTGTGATGGTACATTGGTCCCTCCACTCTGCTGCCTCTAGCACCCGGACCAGCCCTGGGTTTGCCAGGGCTAAATTTAACCTGCAGCTGCTCCATCAGATGCTCGGTATTTTCAGCCGAGGAGCCTAGGGTGGCCGAGCTGGAAGTGGCTGGAGGCTGCTGCCAGGGCTCACACCCAGTGTTCTGGATTGAAATTAGCATCTGGGTTGTTCCAAGATCTTGGTCTTTCCCCTCCCTTCCTTTTTCTTAATTGGAGCTGAGCAGAAGGGAGGAGACAGAATTGGTAGAGAGTGAGACAACAGAAGACAGACCCTGGGGACCCTCTGAATTTGCCGTCATCCTTCCCTTCTCCATCGTCAGCCAGGACCACTCCTGGTTGGTGGCGGAGGGGAGGGTATGGGCTGCATTGCACAGCGATGGACTGCCAGCTGGCCCGTTCCTTCCCAACTTGCTGGTCCCTGGGTCACTCACTGTCCATGGGAGCTGCCAGCCCTGCTCTGAGCTCCAGCGTTCTTCATGTGTCATTCAGTGTCCTTTCTTGACCTGAGCACTCATGGGCAGGCCTGTGTTCCTGAAAGCTTTGGGCAATGTTCTCTGGAAGCTCCCCACTGGCATATGCTGGGAAGTTGACAGTCCTTCTGGTTAAAGGAGTATGTGTGAAGTCATAGGCTCTTGGTGGCGTTTACAAAGAGAAGAGAAAAACAGGCCCAGAGATGGGGTGGATGGCATTGAGGGGAGTAGGGAGAGGAGAGGCACAGGGAGCAGGGAGGATCCCCCTAGCCCCCCTTTGTGGGGTGGACCTGGGGCTTGCCAGCCTGTGGGAACCACCCTGGCTTAGGTCATCTGAGGGCCTTGGCAACAGGCTGTCAGATGTCATCAAATTTCCTGTGAATCCAGGTGAAACAGGTCCTCCTCTCTCAAGATCCTTTGTGCCCAGGGAAGAAGTCCTCCTGCCCTCTTGTGTCCAGAGTCTGACACTCAGCATGCTTAGTAGGTGCCCACTGGATGGCACCTCTGCCCCTCAGCTCCCACAACAGGAGGACCTTAGGGATCCTGTTTGGACCTGGTCATGTTGGAGACATAGTGCAACTCCCAGGAGTCGTTAGTTTTATGTCTGGGTCTCTGACCATCTCTTATGGGCCCTGAACATCCTCTTCTCTGTCACATTAATGTTAAAAATGACTAAGAACCAGGACTCTGTACCAGGCACTATCTTAAACACTTTTCACATATTAACTAATTTACACCTGCACCAATCCTATATGAGATAGGCACTGCTATCATCCCCATTTTACAGATGAGGACACTGTGATTCAGAGAGGTTAAGTAACTTACCCAAGGACACACAGAATTTGGATCTGAATCTCCAAAGTCCATTCTCCAAATCACTATGCACCCTGCCTCTCACACAGCACTTCACTGGACCTGCTTGTCTCATGTCTACCTCCTGCACCTGAATGTGAACAACTCCCCTTTGGGTCTCAGGATTTATTCCAGAGCTCATCACAGCAAAAGATCAAGCAAATGTTTCTGGAATGAATGTGTGAAAAAAGGAACAAAGAATAGTGCCTGTTAAGTCACTGTTCCTTATCAGAACCGATGTCTCTGAAGGGGTTATGATTACAGAGTGGGCCATTCTGGCTCCTGGGGACAGCAGGACTGGGCGACCCCAGCAACTCTTCCCGTGGTGGAAAGCCTCCTGGCTCCTCCCCCGCCCCCCTATCCCGACTGTGTGGTCGTGCATACGCAGCTCTGCAGAGCAAATGCCTGGACTGATTGTTTTGGCGACTGTCCCACAGGCTGCCGAGCACGCAGGGCATCCAGCTGACTCCCGTGGCAGGGGTGGCGTCGTCACCCTCGCGCAGTGCCAGAGGCCGGGAGGGCAGCGAAGGCTCCCCGCTTCTGGGTGCCTCAGCGGTGGTGTTCTTGGGGTCCCGTCCTAGGTCAACCAGGGAGGTCTCTCAGCACCCGGTTCTCCGAGGAAGAGGCGGGGGAGGGACCCGGGTGTGGGCGGGGGTGAGGTGGGGCTGGCCAGGGGCTTCGCAGGAGGCGTGGCTCGGGCTGCGTCTCTGCAAACAGACGCAGAGTCGGAGAGTTGCCTGCTGGGGGCGCGGGGGGGGGGGGGGGGGGGGGGGGGGGGGGGGGCGCCTGGAAAACGGCCGGGGGGGGGGGGGGGGCCGGGGGGGGGGGGGGGGGGGGGGGGGGTTACTGGATTGCGCAATCGGGAAAAGCTGGAGGGGCCAGAGAGAATCAGAGAGCTTTCTGGAATAGTCTGGAATTGAGACCATGGGGCTGAGTCTTTATATCCTCATTGTCGACTAGTCATGGTTACATAACATATTGGCTGCCCCAGGGATAAGGGCATGACCTTGGCAACCAGTTAGCTTTGTAGACGCAATTCCCAGGAAGGAAGTTTTGTGAGCCCTCAGCAAGCAGCGCACCCAATTCTGGGGAATGAGGTGCTGGGTCTTTAAGAAGGATCTGGGATGGGCACCACAGCATCCGCTAACTACCAGACACATTCACCCCAAAGATGGCGAGAGAAGCAGCCGAAAGCTAAAGAAAGTAGAACCACGTGGAACAGAATGGTCTTCGAAGTGTGGTGGTCATCACTGCCACCAGCACTGACACCAGCAGCAACTTTTTAGAAATGAACTCAGCCCACCCCATACCTACTGAGTCAGCTGTGGGAACCAAGCCCTGGAATCTGTTAACAACCCTCTGGGTGGTTCTGATGCAAATTAGAGATTGAGAACCACTGTTCCATACTATCCCTTTGGCAGGACTAAAGCCTTCAATTTGTTGTATTTGTTGAATTCTGATACTTGATTTAGGGGAGGTGGCATATGCCTGTAATTCCAGGGGCTCTAAAGGCTGAGGCAGGAGGATGGCAAGTTCAAAGCCAAAGCCAGCCTCAGCAATTTAGCAAGGCCCTAAGCAATTTAGCAAGGCCCTAAGCAATTTAGCAAGACCCTGTCTCAAAATAAAAGGTAACAAGGGCTGGGGATGTGGCTGAGTGGCTAAGTGCCCCTGGGTTCAATCAGGGAGGGGTGGGGGAGACCTACTACAGATTGGACACTATCCTTGTCTTCTTTCCCACCCAAATGGAAACTCTGGACAAAGTATGGGAGTATTAAAAAACAACAAAGCACACTGAGCCAATCATTGCAATGTCCAAAACTCCTGCTTCTATAAGAAAAGAGAATCCGAAGATATGTCTCTTATCCAAGGTTGGTCACAACTGCTGATGAGCAAAATAATGAGATTAGACTGGTAGCCTTCCATCTTACAAATTATAACACGTTCATTTAACCAATGGATTAAATTAGAAATCACGATTTGCAGCCACACACACTCAATGCACATAGCTGCTTAGAGGCAACAATTAGCCTTGGAAATTAAAGATTAAAACAGCACAGTATCATTTAGCTACACCCCCAGTGCAAATAGTGTTATTCAAAGAAGCTACAAATAAGACAACACACATAAAAAAAAATGTTAATTTAGATAGATTGATAATTTAAAAATCAACATAGGCCCCTCTTTTGGATCATTTGTGTGTAATTGTGTTAGTAAGTGTTCCAAGTTTTAATGCCTGACTATTCAAGACAAATTATTAATTTGCTAAAATTTTAATCTGTCTTAATCAGGGATGTTTGTGCTTCGTCGTGCATTGTCTTTTTTGTTTGTTTTTTTCTAATTAACATGCTCTTTTACTTCCCCTTTGCCAGGTATCCCCTACTTTTTCATTTATTTTCCAGTGTTTTTCCTTATCACTTTGTTTTACATCTATTTTTTGTATATGGTACATAGTTGGGTTTGTTTTTAGCCAACCTGTCTTTTCTTTCTTTTTTTTTTCTTTTTTAAATTTAGGGATTGAACCTGGTGCCACTGAACTACATTCTTAGCCCCCTTTATCTTTAGTTCTCAGGCAGGGCCTCACTAAGTTGCTGAGACTGGCTTTGAAATTGTGATCCTCCTGCTTCAGCCTCCTGAGTGTCTGGGTGGGTGTGCGTCACAGCACTTAGCTCAGTCTGTGTCTTTTAATGGATTAATTCAGCTCATTTACATTTAATTATAATTGGTAATCTACTCTTCTATGCATGTTTTTTATTTATTTTACATTGCTTGTTCCTCTTCATCCTCTTTCTCACCTTTACTTGTTTTATCAAGTTACCATTCATTCCCTTTTCCTTATTAATTTAATTGGTATACAATAAGTGACACATTTTATAGTGTAGAAGTTCTTAAGTTTTGACCTATGTGTATGGCCTGAAACTACTACTAAAATCAAGGTAATAAATATATCTACCCTCTTAAGAATTTCCTAGGTCCCTTTTGTAGTTTTTTCCTCCACATCCCTGTCTTAAACCCTGGGCAATTAATGATTTAGTTTGTTGCTATGGTTTGCCATTTAACCAGTTTTATATAAATGGAATCTTACGATGGTTATGTTTTGTTTGGCTTCTTTCAGTCACTGTTGTCATCATCATCATCATCTTTATCTTTGAGATTCATCAATGGTGTCATGTGTAACAACAGCTCATTCCTTTTAATTGCTGAGTAGTATTCCAGCAGTGGATACCCACAGTTGGCATGTCCATTCACCTATTGGATATTTGGGTTGTTCATTGATTTTGTACATTCATGTGGATGTATGCTTTCATTTCTTGTGGCTGTGTATGTAGGAGTGGAATGGTAGTAGAATGGTTAACATTTCAGGGAAGTTTCATAGTGTTTTCTAAAGTAGTTCTATTTTATAACTTACTATCAATGTATGCAAATGCAGTTCCTTTACACTTCACCAACCCTAGTATGTTAAGTTTTTAATTTTAGTCACTTCAGTAGGTGTATAATGCTCTCTCATGGTGGTTTGAATTTACACTGCCACAATGATTGATCACATTGAGAATCTTTTAAAAAATATTTATTTGCCATATGTACCTCTGACCTGTTTGGATCTTCCGCCCATTTTTTAAAATGGTTGTATGTATTTTTATTAGTTTTGAGAATTCCTTATATGTTCTGAATATAGAAGTCCTTTCTTAAATATATAACTTGTAAATATTTTCTGTTACCTTTACATTCTTAGGAGTATCCTTCAAAAGGCATAAATTTTTATTTTTAATGAAGTAAAAATATTCTCATTTTTATGAACTGAATATTGAGTATCACAGTTAATCAATCTTCACCTGGGGAGGGAAGAATAGATGTTTATTGGATTCAACAAAAGGGAATGAAGGAAAGGGAGGGAGGCTGGGAATAGGAAAGACAGTAGAATGAATTGGATATAACTTTCCTATGTTCATATATGAATACTTGACCACTGTAACTCCACATCATGTACAAGCACAAGAATGGGAAGTTATACTCCATGTATGTATAATATGCCAAAATACATTCTATTGTCATATATATCTAAAAAGAACAAATAATTTTTAAAAAGTAAAAAAAAAAAAAAAAAAAAAAAGGAAAGAAATCTTCACCTAACACAGGGTCACAAAGATTTTCTCCTAGGTGTACTTGTAGAAATGTTACAGCCTTAGGTTTCACATTCAGGTCTGTGATGAGTTTTGAGTTATGTAGGTTTCCATCTCCAGAGGTCTTCAAGTTCCTCTGCAGGTCCACACTTCAACTGGGCATCATTTGGCTTCCTTGTTCTTACCTTCCTGAAAGATTGCAAGATTTGCTTTAACATTTATTGCAGTGTGGATCTGCTGAAGACAAGTTCTTTCAACTTTGTATGTCTCGAGATGTATTTACTTCGCATTCATTTTTGACAGATACTTTTGCAGAGCGTAGATAATGTATTTTCTCTCAGTACTGCAAAGATATTTCTTCAATGTGTTTTCCTTACATTGCTTATAACAAAAACATGTCAAAATGCTTATCTTTGTTCCTCTGAAGGTAAAAGTGTCTTTTATATCTTTCTGACTGGTTTTAAGGTTTTTCTCTTTAATATGGATTATCAGAAATTTGTTTATCATATGTATTGATATATTTTTTTCATGTTTCCTGTGCTTAGGGTTTGTTGAACTTCTTGGATCTGTTTATATTTTTTACCAAAATTTGAAAAAATTTCAGCTGTGATAGATTCATAAACATCTATTCCATCCCTTCCTCCTTTTTTCCTTTTCTTTTTTTTGCAGTGGTGGGGATTGAACCTAGGGCCTTGTGCTTGCAAGGTAAGCACTCTACCAACTGAGCTATATCTCCTACCTCTCTTCTCTCTTTTGAGACTAATTACACCTATGTTAGGAAGCTCGATGTATTTCTAAGCTCAATTATTCTCTATTGATTTATTCTTGAGTGTATCTTTTCCCTATACCTTATTTTGGTTAGCATCCATTGTTACATCTTTATATTGACTAGTCTTTTCTGTAGCATCAAGTCTGCTTTTAATCCATCTAGTGATTTTAGCTCCAGATATTGTAATTCTCAGCTCAGGGAGTTCAATTGGGTCTTTTAAAAGTATCCCCTATATTTCTACTTAACATGGTCAAAACTACTTCTAATTTTCAGAACATGCAGAATATAGTTGTAACTGTTTTAATATCCTTTCCTGCTAATTCTAACGTCTGGGTCTATAAATTTGAAAGTAGAAAATATTTACCAGAATGAAATCTTGCTCTGTATTTAGAAATTAGAACCTGTCTCTGTATGATTGTGCGTAAAAGAAAAAACAAAACTCCTTTTGAAAAGCCAATTAGAACCGGAAATGGTGGCTCAGGCCTATAATCTAAGCTCCTCAGAGGCTGAGGCAGGAGGATTACAAGTTCAAAGCCAGCCTGGACAATTTAGTGAAACCCTATCTCAAAATAAAAAATAAGAAAAGAGCTGGGTGGTGTAGTTCAGTGCACAGCACCCCTGGGTTCAAATCCCCAGTACTGGAAAAAAAAAAAAATCATTTAGATGTCAAACATTTATCTCCTGTGTAATATGGTCTCTAAAACCTCTAAAGACTTTTAATGCTAATTAATCTTCAAGAGTAATGGTATTAAAATTGAAAACTATTGCTTCAGAGTTATGTGAATGATCGTTTTCTATGCCCCTGTAGGCCTCAAGGCAAATGTATCAGGAAATGTGATGGATTTCTTACCTTTCAGAATGTTACTAGGATTTGCTGTTGACAGGAGTGGAAATGGATCTGAAGCATCCAAATCCAGGTGTGAGGGTTCACACAGAGCAAGACAACATGCACATTGATAAAGTTTTTAAATACTGGTTAGAACAAACAGATATATTATGGTATAAAATGAAAAATGTGCAGATCTTTAAGATAAAATATTTCAAGGTTTGCCTACATATTAGATATATTTTTATTAAATTTTTTTTACTTTTTAATTTTTTTGGTGGTACTGGGGATTGAACCCAGGGCCTTGCACATGCTAGGAAAGCATTCTATTACTGAGCCACACCTCCAGCCTAAGATAAAATATTTAGAAGAAACACTGAGTCTTGGGTTTCTTTAGGTCATGACCTCCAGGGTTTCTGATCTTTCTTCCGCATGGATGCTGTTGCTTCAATAAAAAGAGTGAGAAACCTCGCTCTAAAATCATGGTACCCCCGAAAAAGAGAGGGAGCTAGTTCCTTATGGATGGCCTGCACCTGTGCTGTGGGCTTGGAGAGACATGCTGATAGGCCAAGCCCAGATAGACATCCTCGAGAGTTGGGAGCAAGACCATCACACACACTCATCCATCCATCTGTCTGTCCATCCATCTTTAAGCATTTTTCAAATGCCTCCTCTGCATCAAAGGTTGTAATAGATGATGAAGTCAGTAATGGAAAATAGCCTGTGTTCTCAAGGAATTCAGTGTCCACTGCAGGAATTCTCCAAGTTCTTCCTGCCCCAACTTATATAATTAAAAAAATTTCTTAAGCAGTGCCAGACATGGTTCCAAGTGATTTACATGAAATAGCTCATTTAATCTTTGTAACTCCTCTATGAACGTAGGTGCTGCTGTCACCCCCCTCACACACCATTGAGCAGGTAAATGTGCTCTCCAGGCTGAGAATCATTGTCTAGTGGGACAGACGTGTTTATAAAAACTTGAAACACTACAAGTGCTGGGGTTGTAGCTCAGTGGTGGAGTGCTTTCCCAGCATGCTTAAGGCCCTGCATTTGATCCCCAGACCAGGAAAATGAAAACAAAACAACAAATTATAACACCATGATATAAGGGTAAGACCTGGGACTATTTCTAAGGCAATGGAGACCCCTGGCTCCAGGTAAAAGACTGACAGAGTTTATAAGCCCCAATGAGGAAATGTCTTCCATTCCTGTTCATCATCACAGAGCCTGAGCCTAATATGTGACTTTTCACAGCATTTGACCGATTCTGAACAATGTCTGTGCTGAAGCACTCCTCAGCTCATGGCATCCCATCTGTCTTCAGCCAAGTGGAATGGTAGGGAATATTATATAATGTACCAGAATTAACCTCCTAACCATTTCTGATGACAAGTTCTAGCTCTAGGTCTCTTGTCACCCCAGCTTTATTGAGATATAATTGACAAGTAAAAATTGAATATATTACAATAAACAATGCGATATTTTGCTTAGTTCTGTTACTTAAGACAGCTTTTAATGTTCTGTGTTTGGGATGTTAACAGCTATTATATGGAGAAATAAAAGGGGATCATGTTTTAATAAATTCGGTGAATAAACTTTAATAAAGATTTCTTTATTAGAGAATAGCAGTCACCCCTGCGATTCATAAAACACATTAGCATGCAGAATATTTTGTATGCTAATGTGTTTTATGAATCTCAGGGGTGACTGCTATTTGGCATTTTCCAAGTGTTTCCCCCCTTAATTCTTTAGTTGTTGTTGTTGTTTTGAGGATTGAACCCAGGGGCGCTCTACCACTTAGCCACATTTCCAGCCCTTTTTATTTTTATTTTTTATTTTGCCACAGGATCTCATGAAGTTTCCCAGGCTTGCATTGAACTTCTGATTCTCCTGCCTTAGCCTTCTGAGTAGCTGGGATGACAGGCATGTCCCATCATGCACGACACTTTTCTTGATAGCCAGGTCATGACACTGCTTTGGAATGGCTGAGGAAGCTCAGGTGTCCCACAGTGATAATGCGCCTGGTCCTCCTTCCCAGGTTGGCTTTCCAAATGCCTGTGCATGTGCTTCAGGGATAGTCTTCTCCACTGTCTGGTGTCTTCCAGCCTTCTCCATGGTGAGGTCCTCACCTTCCTCTAGTCACCCCTCTCGGGGGCAGCTCCACTGTGCCAGTGTTCCTCCTAATGTGTGGGGTTCAGAACTGATGATAGCAGCCATCCAGGGGTCTTTGGGTTAATTCTAATGGATACCTTAGGAATCCTGGGGACATTCTCTTTTTGTTCCTTTATTTCCAACCCGACAGGGAGGGTTAATCAATCCTTGGTACAGAAATGATGGATATTAAGAGGCTTGAGGAATTTGGAACCATTCAGAGAACAAATGGAATGATTTTTATTTTTGAAGATTTGAGACGTCTTAAACATTTGCGAGCTATCAGGTGCAAGGCACTATAGAAGATGGACAAGATGTGAGCGTTCATCTTTCTCTCAAAGAACTAATTGCTGAACTAGGGAGGTGTTCACAGAAAAGGTCAAAATTACAAGAAAGCATCACCCAATGTCAAACTACGCAGATTAACAAGAGCTATCGGAACGAAAGGAAGATTGAGGGCTAGCTATCCTTGTCTTTCCTCCATGGAATCTCATGTATCTCCTGAGCATGGTAAGCCTTGCTGATGGGCTACAAGAGGGTGCCCTTGCTTGAAGAGTCTATGTGCTTCCAAACAGCCTGGCAGCAAAGTGAATGTTTGATCCTGGAATGCTTTTCCCAGTGATATTTTATAAAATTAGAGACATGTTTTCTAGAAGAAGGTAATGTTTACTCTAAGTCAGAAATCATGGTGCAAACTAGAGTTAGCCTCTACAAAAGTTGTGGTTTAAATGCCAAGACAGAGTAAATCATTCCTTTTTTTAGAGTACAAAGTATTATTCAGAGTAAATTAAGGAATACAAATACTCTCTTCTCAAGGCAGCTCTCACATTTGAGGCAGGTCGGTGTGCAGGCAAGAGCACAGGTGCTGGAGGGAGACTATCTTGTTTCTGTCTTTGTTCAAATTATTGAGTGATTGATCCTGGCTTACTTTCTTAACTTCTCAGGGTCTCCTTTCCTTTCTTCCTTCCTGCGTTCCTGCCTACCTTTTCTTTTCAATTTAAACAATATGGGGTATTAAATAGTGTGACCTCGTTGGCTTGGCATGAGTGGTAACAGGTTTCTGGACAAAAAGTACTCAGAACCCTTAGGAAATCCCTTTTTATTTATTTATTGCCATATAACAAATTGCCATTTATTGTCATCATTTATTGTCTTTGTCCATTTCTGAGGAACTTGACTTCAGAAGCAGCTAGCTGGGAGACTGGCTGGAGACTTTCCATGAAGTTGCAGTTGGTTCTCTGCTGGTGCTATTGCCTGGAAGCTCACCTGGGCTGGAGGATCCATCTCCAAAGTGGCTCTCATGTCCTTGGTGAGCTGGCCCCTGCTGTTGGCAGGAGGCCTCAGTTCACCTTCACAGGGTTGTCTCAGCAGGGTGGTGGGGTACCTCACACCATGTTGACCAACTGCCCATGGAGTCAAGATCTAAGAGGCCAAGGTGGAACGGCAATGCCTTTTATGATCTAAGTTTGGGAGTCACACAGTGTCTCTTCTTCTTTATCCCTCTCCTGTTCCATGAGGGAGGGGACTCCATAAGGGCATGATGTGAGGAGGTGGCCGTCAGTGGGGGTCATCTTGGAGGCTCGCTACTATAGCCTTCAAGGAGGTATTGTGTCCTATTATGTTACTGACATTAGGTAAAAGACACAAATAAAAACATTGTAAAATTCTGTAATCCCAGCATTGTTTTCTAGAAGGAGAATTTATAATAGGACCCCATTGCTGTAAATCACCTATCAGGTGCTTTTTTTGTTTGTTTGTTTTTCCCAGTGCTGGGGATTGAACCCAGGGCCTTGTGCTTGACTGGGAAGCACTCTATGAACTGAGCTACATCCCCAGCACCTGGGCTTTCTTCACAAAGAACCTGAAACAAGGTCTTGGGGTACCAGGAATTTATTTGGAAGCAGGAGGGAGGGAGTAGGATGGTGAGGCAGGGAAGGAAGAAGAGCCAGTATGGAGGTTGCTGCTCCAGCCACTGTGGACTGGATTCCTCTGGGACCTCCTAAGGGGGCTACGGAAGGCCTCCCGTCATTATCCTCCAGAAGCATGGGAGGCCTGCACACACTGGCTCCCAACACCAGGGCTTAGGCAGTTACTCTCCCTCCCTTACAGGTGGGAAAGGCACAGCTTTCAGGGTTACCACAGGGAGTGTTTCATGGACAGCTCAGGTAGCTAGCTACCTCAGGTGTGTAGTAGGGGGAACCAGAGTCATTTACTCAGATACTAGAGAGCTCCTTTTTCTTTCTGCCACATTGTCTGAAATTCCCCCATGAGGTACTAATTCCCAGGTTTCATTGTTGCCTTTTCTTCTAGGTCAACTCTGCAAGAAATAATAGGTCAGATCACTAGTACTTTACTATGAACAAATCTTTCAAATGCTTTGTTTTTAAAAAATTTTTTCTTTGTTGTTTAGAAATACATGACAGTAGAGTGTATTTTGACATATCGTACATACATGGAGTATAACTTCCCCTGATTGTGGTTGTACATGATGTGGAGTTATACTGGTCCTGTATTCATAAATGAACAGAGGAAATTTATGCCTGATTCATTCTATTCTTTCCCGTTCCCATTCCCCCATTCAGATTCTTCTAATCTATGACAGATAGAAGGGATCTGGGACAACATGAGGCATGTGAAATTTGGGCAAGTAGCACCTAAGGAAAGGGACTCAGATCTGAGGCACGGGGGACCACACACACACACCTTCAGTTGTGCTGATGGCTCCTCCTGCTGGAGAGGGAACGAAACCAGCATCCAGATGGCCTTGAAATGGCAAGTGATATGTCGCTTTTCCCTGTGACCTGAAGGTTTTGAAGGGGGACTGTATTTTTCTGGGAGGTTTGAGAAATCAAGTAAACGTTGTCTAAGTGGCTGGAATATCTGAGTAGAGAAAGGGAGCAAGAGATCCTCAGGGTTCTCAGCAGGTGATCCGTGAGCCACCTGCATCAGAATCCCAAGAGATGGAAAGCCTGCTCTTCCTCCCCTTCTCAAGTCCCCCGCCACAGATCAAGTGACCCAGAACATCTAAGCCACGAATCAGTGCTCTGACAAGTATTTCTGGTGATTTTTGTGAAGACTAGAATTTGAGAACCACAGGTTCAAGGATAATTATAGTGGGACAAAGGACACAGAAATCATAGCTGGGGGAGCTGAGCTCTAACACACAATCACAATGTTGCCATCTTCTCTTCAGAACTCCAGATGCCAGCTGCCTCCAACTTGTAGCAGTGTCCTTGAAATTGCAAACTCAGCCCATCCACGGCCAAATACCTTTTCACCTGGCCACTACAGAGACTTCTCCAGCAGCCTTCCCCCCATGGTGAAAGACCACTCTGTCCTTTGGGTTTGTGCAGACCAGGCACATCTCTTCCTTTCCCTTCCCCTCTCAACTCTCCCCATATGTATCCACTGAGCTCAGCTTCAAAACAGCCAGGATCATTTCAACGCAGTTCTCCCCTCACGGCTGTCCTAGCTGCCATGACCTCACTCGCCTTTTTTTTTTTTTTTTTTTTTTTTTTTTTCTGCCGCTGGGATTTATTTATACAAACAGCACAGGAGGACACCAGTCCCCACAGTCAGGGGCTCAGGGGTCACACCAGTCCTTCTGTCCTCACATTCACAGAGGTTTTTACTACGGAGACTTTGCAGGGGCCTGGGCACCCTTGGAGGTGGGAGCAGGAGCTGGAGCAGGAGCTGGAGCTGGAGGTGCAGCCTGGGTCTTGGCTTGGGCTTGGGCTTTGGCCTTTGGCCGGCAGAGCCTGGACTCCCTGGCCATGTGGGCACAAACATGTTTCCCGAGACTGGGGTGGGCAAGCAAGGCAAGGCAATCAAGCTTGTGGCTGCCACCCTTTGGCATCCTGGGCTTAACCACCTTAGGCTTTACCAGGGTTTTGACAGTCTCAGCATGTGCACTCATGGCCTTGGCATTTGTTTGCCTGCGTCTTTTTCAGGCCCTTCTTCTTGTGCTTCTTGGCAAAACATATTTCTCAGGATCTTGGGATCTACCCCCTTAAGAGATTCATATCTTTATGACTGGGGTTTCTTGATGCCATTTCTATGCCATTTTCGAGATTGGTTATGCGTGGTGTGATTCTTGGGCTTGGTCGTGTCTGCACCACAAGCCTCTGTTCCCAGAGTGGTTGAGACCGGATGAGTCACTAGCTTTTCTACAATGCCTCCTTAATGGTCTCCCTGCTTCTGCTCTGACACTCTCTCCCTCTACAACTGCTGCAAGGCTACCCTCAGCAGTCAGAGTGACACTCTGCTCAAAGCTATCAATCCATCAGCTCCCAATCTCTCTTCAGCTAGACACCAAAGTCCTTAGAGTATCTTAACAGTACCCTAGCTACCCCTCATCATCTACAGTTTTCTCCAGCATTTCCTTTGCCCCAGCCACACTGGCCTCTCTGCACACTGGAGCACACTGAGCATGATCCTGCCCCAGGACCTTTGCACTGAGTGTTCTTCCTGGACCATTCTTCTCTCAGATGACTGAAGAGCTCTCTCCCTCATCTCCTTTACTTTATTGTTACCTTCTCAGTGGTCCACACTATTTAAAATTGCAGCCTTTTACATTCTGCATTCCCTTTCCCTGTCTTGGCTTCTTTTTCATAGCTCTTAGCATAATCTAATGTGCTATGTAATTTATTCATTTATTATGTTTATTTCCTATCTCTTCCCAATAGAAGGTAAGCTCTGCATAGGCAGAAATTTTTGTTTGTTTTATTCACTGCTGTATCTCAGGATCTAGAACTACGCCTGGCACACGAGGGGTCCTCTGTAAATGTTCGTTAAGTGAGTGACAGTGGCCTGGCACGTGCTTTCACAAAATGATTCTTCATAGAGAATTTGCCATATCCATATCTAGGTAAAAAAAATGACCTACTGGCCTAGATCACCCACAGGAGCATACAAATCATTTCAAAATAGCTAGTAGGAAACCTATCCAGTTTGTACTGTGGTTCTAGAAACTAGCTCAAGCATTTTTACTGATTATCTTTTATTCCAAGAGTCAACCCTGAGATGAGGGTCAACTTTCACCCTTATTTTGTGAATTGGAAAGTTGAGGCTCAGACAGGCTAAGAACTTGCTTGTAAGACACGAAATGAGAATTTGAACCTAAACCGGGAAAGAGTCTAGTGCTGCTGTGTTTAGCCAGTAAGTACACTGCTACTTCGCAGTGTAGACCATCTTCATGGTGCCTAACCTCCGTGCATACCTCTTTAAAAGTTCCCAAGCTTAAAGCTGTGCCTCATACACTTTTGAAGATTTGTTTTGATTATACTAATTTTACTTTGTTGTTTGTTTAGCTAAGTGATTCTGTTGGCATTTGTAGGAACGTGTGCTCCTGTCCCCTTGCACTTCTTAGGTTTTAGAACTTGTTGATCTCTTGGCTTTGCCAGTTCCTAAGGCGGCTCAAAGGAATCCTGTAACTTCAAAGACTCCGGCTTGCTCCCGTTGGACTTTTAGATCTCTTTAGGGGCCCCTCTGATGGCATTCGTGACAGGTTGCCTTATTGTATTTATTCTGCTGAATTCAAGGCAACAGGTTTCTTAAGCATCCCAAGAAAATAGACTCCTGGAGGCTTCTGCAGACAGGAAATGAAGGAGGTGTGGTTCTTGCCCCCTCAGGCTCTGGGTGGAGCCAGGGAGAATGATAGGAACCCTGTGGAACCACACGGAGCAGAGGCACTCCTCCCAGGCACAGGAGCCAAGCCTAGCTGAACCAGCAGGGGATAAGCTTGTCTGGTGCCAGGGGTAGGGGACAGATTGCCCACAGGAGGAGAAGCTGAGGCAGGCTTGAGGAAGTGCAGGGCTGGGGAGGCAGAGAGGGAAAGGCCATTCCAGCAACAAAGAGAACCTGAGCTGTGTGCAGGGTGCAGTGACTGTGGTGTGTTGGGGGCACCCCGTGAACTTGGTGTGGAGTGGGCAGTGCGGAGAGAGGGGTGGGAGTGAAAGAATTGTTTTCAAATTGTGCAGAGTTGGGGGTGAAAGAGGCGAGGAGTCTGTGATCCTTGTGGAGGGTTTTGAAGGCGGGGTGCATGACCTATTTGAGGCTATGGTCCTGCAATAGTGTGGGGTGAGTGGGAATCATGACCCACAGTGAACATGAATCCCCTTTTCAGAGGAAACTCCTGCCCAGGGAAGAACATATCTCTATTTTTTTAACTTAAAAAATTTTAGGTTTTATGGTGCATGTTCATTTTACAGAATGGTGGATTTTGTTGTGGCACCCTGGCTTCCCCTACTTCCACCTGCTCCCCCCCATTTTCCCTTCTTCTACCTTGCTGGTCTCCTTTCTACTTTCATAATGCACCCCACTCCCCATCCACTGGCTTCCACGGATGAGAGAAACGTAGGCTACTTCTCTTTCTGTGTCTGGCTTCCTTCGCTTAGCATGATGATCTCCAGTTCCCTCCATTTTCCTGCAAATGCTATAGATTCATTCTTCTTTAAGGCTGAATAAAACTCCACTGTTACATGTACCTCAGTTTTATTTATTCATTCCTCTGTTGATGGATACCTAGGTTGATTCCACAGCCTGGCTATTGTGAGTTGCATTGAAATAAACAAGGGTATGCATGCATCTCTAAATTATGCTGACTTTAATTCTTTTGGGTGAATACCAAGGAGTGGTATAGTTGCTGGATCACTAGCGGTAGTGCTAGCTTTAGTTTTTTGAGGAATCTCCCTATTGATTCCTATTGTGATTTCTATTTCTATTAATTTACCTTCCTACTAACAGTGTATACTGATTTCCTGTTCTCCACATCTTCACCAGTATTTATTTTTCTTATATATATTTTTTTGGTACTGGGGATTGAACCCAGGGGCACTCGACCACTGAGCCACATCCCCAGCCCTATTTTGTATTTTATTTAGAGACAGGGTCTCACTGAGTCGCTCAGGACCTCGCTAAGTTGCTGAGGCTGGCTTTGAACTCACGATCTTCCTGTCTCAACCTCCCAAGAGCTGGGATTACAGGCATGCGCCACCACCTCCAGCTTTTCTCTTGTATTCTTGGTGATTGTCCTTCTTGGGCAGACCATTTCTTACTCATATTCTTGCCCTGGGGCTGCGTTTAGAGCAGACACTCAGTGAATACATGTTGAATAAGGGGATGTTTACCTCCATCCAATTTATTATTTCTGTGGGTTTTTCTTTTTTCATGGAGATTTTCTTTGAAGTAGAACAATTGGGGCTAGGGGAAGATACCAGAAAAATTCTCTGATCTCCCACTGACTAAATATTGGCTGGCAGTTGTGGGCCACATGCTTCAATTTCTTTGTACATTGATTCACTATGAGATGGAAAAAATTCCTCTTATTCCTTTTTCAAGCATTTTTTTTTAAATGTTTGACTGCTCTGGGCATCTTTCTGGTTAGGAAAAATACATTAGTCCTGTGACTAATATTAGGAATCTTTATAGGACTGCGGGAATGGAATCTTTCAAGGCCAGAATGATCAGGTATTTAGGTGACCAAGGCTACTTACTGCCCAAAGAGGCAAAAGGGAAATCACAAAACAGATAGATTTTCTTGAATCCTGGGTCTTTTACTTTTTTCAGTCATTGTCAATTTATAAATTCAAATAGAACCTGGGTGTGGTGGTGCCTGCTTATAATCCCAGAGGCTTGGGAGGCTGAGCCAGGAGGATTGGGAGTTTAAATCCAGCTTCAGCACTTTAGGAAGGCCCTGTCTCTAATGAAAAATAAGAAGGGTTGGGTACGTAGCTTAGTGGTCAGGCACCCTTGGGTTCAATCCCTGGTATAAAAAAAAAATCCAATAGAAATGATGTATAGTTTATAAAATATAATGAAAACAAAAACGAGAAAAAATATCTACCGTTAACAATATGGAGAATGGAAATAAGTATGAATTTTTTTTTGCTTGGCTTAATTACAATCTGTTTTTAGTAGAAATTTGAACAATGTATGCTTCATTATGCTGATGTGTTTATAAACTTATCTTCAGAGAGAGAGAGAGAGAGAAGCAGGGAGGGAAGAAGGGAGAGAGAGAGAGAAAGGCCCTCGGGCATTTTGCTATTTGTGTGTGTTGGAGAGTTTATTAAGAAATAGAACTAAAATTAGCAAGAAGCAAATATTATCCACCAAGTGCAAAACACACTCCCTGGCCAAAAAAACTTGGCCTAGAGTTGAGTCCATTTCTCCATACGCTGAAGGCTGGTCTATGTCCAGTTGTGTTGGTACCATTTCCTAAAGTCCACAGGCTGAAGAACTGGTGATTGTGGTTGGAATTGTCCTTCTATCTAGCCTCAATCCAAGAGTCTTAACCATTTTAAACTTATTCAGAATTAAGAATCCACTCTAGGCAATAGAGAAACCACTCTACAGGTCTACTTTATGCTCTACTTTTATTTATTTTATTGAGTCCTTATTTTTCCTGGGAAAATGAAGAACTCTTACATTTTTGTATTGTTTCTTAATTGAAAAAGTGACTTTCATCCATTAACCCATGGCAAACTTCCTACTCTGTGAAGAAATCCGAGCTTCTGATATTTTCCTGAAGTCTCTTAGCTAGCACGTTACAGAATAATTTCCAGGATCTTTATATACTGACTCTTAAATCAGGATTTGCTCCCTGAATGTGTTGATTATAAAACTGAAGCAAAGCTGCAAATCTTAGTAGGGAAACCAATTATGTTCTAGTTTCTAACTATTTGATTCAAGCAAACATTAATAGTACAAATTGAAATAAAAAGACAGTTAACATTTATTGAACACTTAATATGTGCTAGGCATTAAGAAGTGCATGTGTTATCCTTTAAATTTTCCTAATGACCCTAAGAGATGGAACATTATGTTCACTTCCAGTTGTAGAGATGAGAAAAGAACTTCTACAAGTTAACATAAGGACTAAAGAATATGGAGCTAGTGACCAGCAAAACTGTGTTCCGACCCAAGTTGGTTAGGTGCCAGAGATAGGGGATTACCCATTCTTTTGACGCTCAAGGAAAGTCTAACAGAGGTTGGTTTATTTTAAGCATGTTTTATTTAAAAGTAGTAATACAAACTTCTTCCAGGAGGGAGAATAAGGGCCATGGCTGATGTTCTAGAATCTCCCCAGAAGTTGTTTTTACATGACACAGAACAGCAATAAATGTTTATTGGGTGCTTCCTCTCTGCAGACTTAGAACTGTCTGTTTTACATTCAATTTCTTCTCTTCCTTTCAACAGACCTGTGAAGGAGGAACAATTATTGCTCCTTTCTAGATAGGATTCTCATAATCATCATTTCTGTACCCGCTAAAGATGTTCATCATACAAAAATGTGAAGTGTCTTGCCCAAGTCCGCAGGATTAGTAAGTGGCACACCTGGGATGTGAACCTAAATTTGGGCACTTGCCATCAATCAAGTGTGCCAGGCCTTCCCTAGTTTTGTTTTGATGAGTCTTGGAAGGTGTGGGATGGTTCAGCATGCTGGGCCTCCTTGGGCATGCCAAAGGAGCAATGTCAAGCCTTCCTGGGCAAGCGAGTAAAACTTTTCCTACAAGGAAAGGAAGAATGTAATAGGAACTTTCTATGAGCACTTTGTCATGGGGAAAGTCTGTCTGAAAACCTACATTTTTGGAGCTTGAGCAATACACTATATCAAAGATTTTTCAGTCCAAGGCAGGGGTTTGCACAGTCAGAAGTTTGTTTACTCCCATGAGTCTGAATAAAGACCAAGGTTATGTTAAGTAGCTATTAATATCAGTTGGCGTTGAGAATGAAAAAGCAACTGGGGTTGCCTTTGTCTCTCGAATAGATTATCAGGCTAATACTTGCCTTGGTTTATTTTATATTATTATTATTATTGGCTTCAGGTGTGCCAAGTTAAATCAGTCAAGTCCTTGGCTTGTAACACACTGTCTACATTGGTCCTTGCTACTTATTCTAATTCTGTTGTAAAGCATAATTGAGAACACACTCCTGGGTACTCTGGGCTTGGAGCTCCAGCTTGTCGGTAGGTGGAGTCTTTACTCACATTCTGGACATAAAGCCTACCAGGAGTGGTTCCTATACCCAGAATATGGTGGCACATGACCCTGCCAAGGACAGGAGGTTAAGTCTTCAGGGCAGAGTCAGTCATGGGTTTGGTGAGAACATAGTATTCACGACATCCTTTCCAAGTTCTCAGGAGATAAACAACTGGTCCTTTTCCAGGAAAACTGAGGCCATGTTTCCAGTGCTTGAGGATCTTCACAGTCATCATTACTCTACCAACTAAAGAAACCGCTCCCACTCTCACTCCTTCTCCTTGGCAGGGCCAGCTCGGGTGAGGGCAGCAGGGCTGCCTCTCAGGGGACACTTGGGAATTGCACCTTGCCCATGGTCTGGGGAGAAATCCTGCCACAGCCTGGAGGCTTAGTCATAGGGAGGAGCTCAGGTTGCCTTGGAGAACATTCTCTTCCCAAACCAAGTCTGACAGAAACTTTCATACTTGTCTCTTTTTCCTCATCACAACAACTTCTTTCTGCTTCTGTGGAAAACATTTGTTTCCACTTCCCTATTCCTTGTCAAAGTAAATTTAATTTTGAAACCAAAGCAAGGCTGGGCACTTTGTGTTTCCAGTGGTTAAAGTCACTGTGAAGACCCTGCCTCTATCAAGGGCACCTATATTATTATTTGTTTGAATCTAATTTGTAAGAGTGTGAGCTCTGCAGTCACATCAACAGTTTCAAGTCCCAACTCCAACATTCACTAGCACACTTTAAAACCTTGGACAGCATGTTTAACTTTGCTGAATTTTAGTCTTTACCTATGAGCTAATGGTAACTCCCTCATAAAGTTATTGGGAGGATTAACTCAGATGTTGTTGCACAGGCTCTAGTGTGGCATTTGGCACTTGGTGGGACCTCACCTTCACAGCGAATGTTAATTACTGATGTTGTTGTGAAACGTGTCTTTATATACTCATACTTTTATTTTTCTGGTGTGGATGTCCTGAAATAGGATTTCCAGATCCAAGGGCATGTGTGTGTTATGTACTTAATGCGTGGTACCAGATTATTCTCACAAGAGTTTGCAATGCTTCACAGTCTACTGTCAGGGAACAAGCAAACCTCGCCCACATGGGAGACTAAGGATCAGTCCAGTATTAGCCAGTGTGATGGGCAGAAATGGTTTCTCATCATTTTAATTTGCCTTTTAATGGCATCTAAGGAGATTGAGCAGGTATATATAGATTATTGACCATTTTCAGATTCTCTTCTATGTCTTAAGTCTGTTTATAGTATAAGCTATGGGATTTTGTAAATATTGCTATTTTTAATAAATATTACTAATTTATAAGAGTGCTGTATGAATTAAGGACATTACCTGTGTTTTCTCATTCTCATTCTTCCCTTCTTGTGATTTTTGGCTGTACTGTCATTTGCATTTTCCATGTAGATTGATATAACTATTTTTCCTTTATGTTTTCTGGGTGTCCTGCTATTTATCAAACACTTTTGAGAGCTAAGTATTTGCTAGACACAGTGTTGGAGGTAAGGTGAACTGAACATGTCTCAATTCCCTGTGGGACCAGAATCACTGGCGAAACTTTCTAACACTGTTTTCTTGGATCCAGTCACAGAATATCCAGAAGTGGGGCTTAGACTTATGTACTTGGAAAAAGAGAGTCTCATTTTGGAAAAAAATAAGTTATTTTTAAAAGAAACTCTTTGCAGGACAACACATTGATAATTGTCAAAGCTTGGCCACGGCACAGGAGGATTCTTTGTACTATTTTTTATTGTCCTCCCCACTTTTTATATGTTTGAGAATTGCCAGAAGCAGTTAAAAAAAAAAAGTTCCTGAAGCATAAAGAGCAAATCAGGGTTGCTTCCTCAGGCAGAGCTGGCTAAGCAGCAGAGGTGTGTTAAATCCGTGTGCCAGGTGCATGCCTCATGCTGGTGGCACTGGGCAAGGAGGTGGGTTGCCTCATGCCAGCGCTGGGCCAGAGCCTGGGGAGTCCACTAGGACCATGCACCACCTGGACTCTGGGCCAGTTCTCATCCCAGTGGTTTCACTGCTTCCCTCTCAGTTCTGTAGGATCCATGGAGAGGCAGGTGCCAGGGTTTCTGTTAGTTGAGGGGACAAGTCAAAAAGGGAAGTCAGTCTTCAAGGTTCTCTCTTGAAGACAGCAGTAGATGGCGGTAGTGGTGGGGTTTTGGTGGTCAGTAAATTAGAAGTGATCCTGTTTCCCATCATATTGGCCTCTCTTACCACTCTGTTAAAAATTCTTTGTTAAGAGAAGAGAAAAAGATGGTGGATGAGAGGAACACTGCATTCCTAGTTGCTCCATGGCTTGGGATTCAAGCAGCAGGTGTACTTACTTTTTCTCAGCTAGTTGGGTAAAAAGAGGGATTTCACTAAACTTCAATATTGGACAATCAGAGTGCCTTAGAGACTCAGAAATTTGGGTATGTTGAACAAAGAAGAAAAACTACATTGGAGCCAAGTAGACATTGAACTGGCAAAGGTGGCAGTGACATTGGTTCACCTCAGAGGGGAGGGAGAACACAGAGAGAAATACAATGGACAGATTTGGCATAGAAAAACCTGAAATCAGAAAAGCAGCCTGAACTTAGCTGATCCAGAGGCTGCATTGTGAACTATGTTTGAAAAGTGCTCTGTTTCCCAGATGGCCATGGAGAGTGGAGGTAGCTGCCACGCTCCAAGTGCTGCTGTGGGAGTGGGGAGGTCATAGCAAATTCTGGCACACTGTCCTGTCAAGCACCTACCATGTGGCCTACGGTGTACCTAGCAGAACATGAGTGAAACAGGCACAGGGAAGATTATATTCAGATAGATTCCAGTTGGATAAGTGAAGAGGAGCCCAACTAGCTTTCCCTTTGAATCTGGTGGCTCGTGTGACCAGCTGAAATGGGTTGGGAATCTGAATAGGTGGTTGTGGATACACTCATGGGCTAAGCATGGGAAAACTGTGCTTGTGGGCACCCGAGCAGGTAGAGGATTGGCTCCCTGGCCCCACAAGTAGAATTCTTGGGAGGCTCCTGGGACTCAAACTCCTGCCAGAAATCAGCAACTGCTGGGCTTAGGGGTGTGTTGATTTAATCTCCCCACAGCAGATACCACCCAACAAAACCCCTGAGGCCTGATGAGACCTAAGCCCTAGTGGCCAAACTTCTCCCATAGAACTCTGCAGCAGCCCTACCTGGGAGTTCACCCACCTGGTTTGTGCAGAACTCCAACTGACAGTATTTCTCACTGCATCCTACCTTATACTGGTGGAAAGGGAAGCTGGGAGTCATTTCAACCAGCTTCAATCTGAAGCCACTCCAACTGGCAACTTGGTGAGTAACATGAAAAGTGGAAGGGGTCAACAACCCCCAGTCCTTGAGTGCAAGAGCTCCGCTCCCCCTCAGTACATAGTCCATGGCAAGAAGGACAGTTGGGCATAGGCAGTGACCATCTTTTCTCATCAATTGTTTTGACTACATCAGTGGAGATGATTTCTTCATTTTTCATTCAGAACCCTTCTTTCCTTCCTTCCTTCCTTCCTTCCTTCCTTCCTTCCTTCCTTCCTCCCTCCCTCCCTCCCTCCCTCCCTCCCTCCTTCCCTCCCACCCCCTCTTCTTTTCTTTGTTTTGTAAATATTTTGCCTTTCCCTATTTTTTGAGGGGTTAGGATTTTTGGTTTGTTTATTTGGTTTTGTTTTGTTTCATTTGTTTCTATTTCTCTTTTCTCCTGCTACCAGCCAATTTCTCTTGTTCTCTCTTTTTTGCTCCCTTTCCCTTGTTTTTATTATTTTTCTTCTCCTTCCTTATAAGCATCACCTGCTGCATCTCTTCTGCATTCTCTCTGTTCACTTTTTAAAATTGTAATCTCTCTTCTACCTTCCTATCATATTCTCTTCTCTTTTTTTAAAGAAAATTTAAAATTTGTTCTAATTAGTTATACATGACAGTAGAATGAATTTATGCATTTGATAAATCATACATAAATGGAGTATTTCTCAATTTTCTGATTGTACATGTTGTAGGATCACATCTGTCATGTAGTCATACATGTACATAATACACGTATTAAACATAATGTCTGTTTAATTATAGTAAGTACTGTCTTTCCTATCCCCACGCCCCCTCCCCTCCCTTCACGCCCCTCTACGTAATCCAAAGTACCTCTGTTCTTCCCTAACCCCCTCATTGTGAATTAGCATCTCCATATCAGAGAAAACATTGGGCCTTTGGTTTTTTGGGATTGGTTGATATCACTTAGCATGATATTCTCCAACTCCATCCATTTACTAGCAAATGCCATAATACATTCTCTTCTCTCTTACTGAACTGTATTTTTACCAATTTTTGAGGATAAATTGGTTTATATAATTCCTGTCCTCAACATTCATGCTGTTACAATTAATATTGCTGTGGATGACATAGTTGGTACCTGTTGTTAGCTGTAATGCCAGATCTAGTTCATGGTTACTTATTGTTTTTGCTGTTGACAATTGCTGACCTCACTATTCCTATTTTTTATTTTTTGTGGTAATTAACATTGTAGATATCATGGTAGGAACAAGGTATTTATTTTAATGCTGTGTATTGTTTGTAGTGGTTGTTGCTATTGTTTGTTTCTCCCTATTTTCTGAGGTGCTGGGAACCTACAGGGGCACTACAAGTTCTCAGGGGAGAGAATCTTCTGCTGAACTAAAATCAACCAAAAGAGAGCATACCTTACTCCATACACAGATTCAGACACTGACACTTCAACTGCACTTTAACACAAAGAATAGAAGAGACAAAAACTCAAACTAACAACCAGGCCCAGAGAAGAAACAGTTAGGGGTAGGTCCTCAGTCCCACTCACAGATGTTCACTGCTACAGCAAAAGCAGAATTAACACAAAGGCTGTGGACACCACATCTATGAGGGAGTCTCAATCTAGATCACTCTAGGACACTTTGGCAAGTGAAGGCTATGCCCAAATGACCCACACATAAGAGTGGAAGAGGAATCCACTTCAACAGACATAAAACCCAACACAGGAATACAAGAAATATGAAACAACAGGGCAACATGGCATCTCCCAAAGTTTATAATTCACCAGCAACTAAGCCCCAAAATGTAGAAGTGGATGAAATACAAGATAAAGAATTCAAAGGAATGATTATAAAAATCAGTGAATACTAACAGAACACAGAAAGACAACTGAATAAATTAAGAAAGTCAGTAGAGGAAGTGAATGAATGATACATTCAATAAGGGATAGGGATATTGAAAAAGAATCAAACAGAAATATTGGAAATTAAAGACATAATTAATCAAATAAAATGTTCAGTTGAAAGTCTCTCTAATTGAGTAGAACATGCTGAAGACAGAATGTCAGAGCTGGAAGGCAAAGTGGCTAGCCTTGAACATTCAGACAGTATTAAAGAAAAAACAATAAGTAGCCATGATCAGAATATACAAGAACTCTTGGACAGCATTAAGAGACTAAATTTAAGAATCATTGGAATTGAGGGTTTCTCTTCAGGGAAATAATAACTGAAAAAATTTCCACATTGGACATAGGGATACAGGAGGCACTCAGAACCCCAAATAGACAAGATCAAAAAGAACCTCTCCCTGACACGTTATAATTAAAATGCCTAACAAACAGAATAAGTCTAAAATTTTAACAGCCTTGAGAGAAAAATGTCAGGTCACATTTAGAGTGAAGCCAATCAGAATCACTTGTGATTTCTCAGCACAAACTCTAAGCCAAGAGGGCTTGCAATGATATGTTCCAAGTCATGAAAGAAAATAACTTACTCAGCCATAAAGAAGAATAAAATTATGGCATTTGTAGGTAAATGGATGATGTTGGAGACTGTTATGCTAAGTGAGATCAGCCAATCCCCAAAATCCAAAGGCCGAATGGTCTCTCTGATAAACGAATGATGATGCATAATGTGGGGGGGGGGGTGGCAAGAATGGAGGAAGGATAGATAGCATAGAGGGAAGGGAGGGCTGGGGCCGGGGGTGGGGGGGTAAGAATATTAACAGAATGTGTGACAGACATCATTGCCCTGTGTACATGTATGAATGCACAGATGGTGTGACTCTACTTTGTGTACAACCAGAGAAACAATAGCTGTACTCCATTTGTGCTCAATGAATCAATAAGCAAATAAAAAAGAAAGAAAGAAAGAAAGAAAGAAAGAAAGAAAGAAAGAAAGAAAATAACTGTCAACCAAGATTACTCTATCTGGCAAATCTATACTTTAAAATTGAAGAAGAAATAAAAACTTTCCAAGATAGCCAGGGATGGTGTTGCATGCCTATAATCCCAGTGGCTTTGGGAGGCTGAGGCAAGAGGATCACAAGTTCAAAACAAGCCTCAGTAATTTAGCGATGCCCTAAGCAACTTAGTGACACCTTGTTTCAAAATAAAAATAAAAAGGGCTGGGGATGTGGTTCAGTTAAATTCCCAGTACCAAAACCAAAACCAAATAAACAAACAAAATAAAACATAAACAATCAAAAATACCTTCTAAGATAAGCAGAAACTAAAAGAATTCATGACTACTAAAAGAATTCATGGCACTACAGAACTTACCTAAAGTAAGTATCCACAAGTGGGCTGGGGTTGTAGCTCAGTGGTAGAGTGCTTGCGTAGCATGTGTGAGGCACTGGATTCAATCCTCAGCACCACATAAAAATAAGTAAAATAAAGGTACTGTGTCCGTCTACAACTAAAAATATTTTTTAAAAAGAAGTATCCACACAGAAGAAATAAACAAACCTGGTTCACAAAAGAAGAAATCTCTTTTGAAGAGTAGCTAAGCAAATGAGAAACAGGATCAAATTAAAGAGAATCAATACATCAAAATGGCAGGAATTAATAAACATCTACCTATAATAACACTGAATGTAAATGGTCTCAATTCTCCAATTAAAAGACATAGGCTGGCAGAAAGGATTAAAAGACAAGACCCAACTGTATGTTGTTTGCAATAGAAGCACCTTACAGGCAAAGATAGCCAAAGACTGAAAGTGAAAGGATTGAAATTGATATACCATGTGAATAGAAACTGGAAACAAGAAGGAGTACCCACTCTCAGATCTGATGAAGCAGACTTCAAACCAAAATTAATCCTAAGAGACAAAGAAGGTCACTTCATAATGGTAAAGGGAACATTCCAATAAGAAGATATAACAGTAATAAACATTTATGCCCCAAACAGGGATGCAATTAATTACAAAAAAGAGACACTACTCAAATCGAAGCCTCAGATAGCCCCAGTAGGATTATACTGGGTGATTTGAACATACCTCTCTCACCATTAGACAGGTCATCCAGACATAAACTCATAAAGACTCTTTGTACCTGAAAAATATTATAAGTCAAATCGACCTAGCAGACATCTGTAGAATATTTCTTCCAAGAGCCAAATACACTTTATTCTCAGTGGCTTGTGAAAACTTCTCCAAAATATACCAGATTCTAGGCCACAAAGCAACTCTTAGCAAATACAAAAAATTGATATAATTCTTTGCATCTTATCAGATCTTAATGGAATGAAATTAGAAATCAACATGACAAAACTGTACAGAAAATATACAAAAATATGAAGATTGAACAATACACTTTTGATGAATGATAGAAGAAATAGGGGAAAGAAATTTTAAAAATTCTTAGACACAAATGAGAAAAGTGATACAACATACCAGAACCTCTGGGATACTATGAAGGCAGTTCTGAGAGGAAGGTTTAAAGCTGTGAGTGTTGACATCAGAAAACCAGAAAGATCCCAAATAAACAAGCTAATGATGCATCTCAAGGCCCTTGAAAAATAAGAACAAACCATTTCCAAAACCAGTAGAAGGAAGGAAATAATTAAGATCAGAGTTGAAATCAATGAAATTGAGAATAAAAAAAGAACAAAGGATCAATGAACTAAAGTTGGTTTTTTAAAAAGATAAACAAGATTGATAAGTTGTTATGGTTGTGAGATGTGAGATGTCCCCCAAAAGACAATGCAAGCAGGTTTAGAGGAGAAATTGTTGGGTTGTGAGAACCTTAATGCAATCAGTGAATTAGTCAGCTGATGGGATTAATTGCGTGGTAATTGAAGGCAGGTAGGGTGTGTCTGGAGGAGGTGGGGCATTGGGGGTATGACTTTGGAGGTACATATTTATTTTTGGCAAGTGGAGATCTCTCTCTCTCTCTGCTTTCTGATCTTCATGTGAGCTGCTTTCCTCCACCAGGATCTTCCACCATGATGTCCTGCCTCACTTTGAGCCGAGAGGAATGGCGCCTGCTTTCTATGGAGCCTGCTGCCTGTGGACTGAGACCTCTGAAACCGTGAGCTCCCCAAATAAACTTTTCCTCCTCTACAATTGTGCTGGTTGGGTCTTTTAATCACACTGGCAAAAATGCTGATTAAAACATAAGTCAAACTAACCAAAAGAAAAAGAGGGAAGATCTAAATTAATAAAATTAATAAATTAAATATTAAAAAGAAGAAATTAATAAATTAGAGATCAAAAAGGAGAAACCAGTATAGACATCAAAGAAATCAAGCAGATCTTCAGGGACCATTTTGAAAATTTATGCTTTAATAAATTGGAAAACCTAGGAGAAATAAATACATTTTGAGACACATGAGATCTGCCAAAATTTAATCAAGAAGACATACAAAACCTAAACAGACCAATAACTTGTAATGGGATAGAATCAGCAATAAAAAGCTTTCCAATAAAGAAAAGCCCATGACCAGATGGATTCTCAGCTGAATGGATTATCAGACTTTTAAAAAAGAACTAATTACAATACTCCTTAAATTATTCCATGAAATAGAATAGGATGGAACACTTCCAAATTAATTCTATGAAGCAAGTATAACACTCATACCAATAATGGATAAGGACACAGCAAAGAAAGAAAACTATATATCAATATGCCTGATGAAATTAGATGTAAAAATTCTTAATAAAGAATTAATAAAGAACATTGAAGAAAGAAATTGAAGACCTCAGAAGATGGAAAGACCTCCCATAGGCAGAATTAATATTGTTAAAATGGCCATATTGCCAAAAGCAATATACAAAGTCAATATAATCTCCATCAAAATACCAATGACATTCTTCACAGAAGTAGAAAAAACAGTCCTAAAATTCATTTGGAAGAATAAATGACCCAGAATAACCAAAGCTATAGTAAGCCAAAAAGCAATGCTGGAGGCATCACAATACTTTATTTCAAATCATACTACAGAGCCATAGTAACAAAAACTGCATGGTACTGATGTAAAAAGAGACACAGACCCGTGGTACAGAATAGAAGACACAGAGACAAACCCACACAGATCCAGTCATCTGATCCTTGACAAATGTGCCAAAAGCATACATTAGAGAAAAGATAGTCTTTTAAATAAATGGTGCTGGGAAAACTATTTATCCTTATATAGAAGAATGAAACTGGACCCTTAACTCTCACCCTGCACAAAATCAACTCAAAATGCATCCAAGACCCAGGAATTTGATCAGAAGCTACAACTTCTAGAAGAAAATGTAGGGCAAACATTCCAACATACAGGCACAGGCAACAACTTTCTCAATAGAACACCTAAAGCTCAGGAAATAACAACAAAAGTTAATAAATGGAATGGCATCAAATTAGAAAAAACTTCTGCAGAGCAAAGAAAACAATTAGGAATGAGAAGAGAGAGAACCTACAGAATGGGAGAAAATCTTTGCTAGCTACTCTTCTGTCAAAGGTTTAGTATCTAGAATATATAAAGAATTCAAAAAACTTAACATCAAAAACCCAAAAAAATTAATAAATGAAAATTGGTGCAACCACTATGGAAAACAGTATGGAGATGCCTTAGAAAACTTGGAATGGAACCACCAGTTGACCCAGTTATCTTACTCCTTGGTATAAACTCAAAGGACTTAAAATCAGCATACTACAGTGACACAGCCACATCAATGTTTATAGTAGCTCAGTTCATAATAGCCAAGCTATGGAACCAACCTAGGTGCCCTACAACAGATGAATGTATAAAGAAAAGTGATGTATATACACAATAGAATATTAGCCATAAAGAAGAATGAAATTATGGCATTTGCCAATAAATAGATGGAACTGGAGTATATTATGCTAAGTGAAATAAACCAGTCCCAAAAAACCAAAGACGGAATATTCTCTCTGATTTGTGGATGCTAAACCACAACAAGGGAGGGTAGGGTGAGGAAGAATAGAAGTTCATTGGATTAGGAAAAGGGAATGAAGGGAAGGGAGGGAGGATGGGAATAGGAAAGACAGTAGAATGAACTTTCCTATGTTCATATATGACTACATCACCAGTGAAACTCCACATCATGTACAACCACAAGAATGGGATCCTAATTAGAATAAATTATACTACATGTATGTGTAATATGTCAAAATATATCCTACAGTCATGTATATCTAAAAAGAACAAATAAAAATGAGCAAATGGATTAAACAGACATTTCTCAAAAGAAGAACTATAAATGGCCAAGAAATATATGAAAAAGTTCAACATCATTAGTACTTAGGGAAATGCAAAATCAAGACTACACTTAAGATTTTATCACACCAGTCAGAATGTCAGTCATAAAGAATATGAACAGCTGGGGATATAGCTCAGTTAGTAGAGTGCTTGCCTGTCAAGCACAAGGACCTGGGTTCAATCCCCAGCACCACCAAAGAAAAAAAAAAAAAAAAAAAAAGAATATGAACAAAAATCAATGTTGAAGAGGATGTGGAGAAAAAGGAGCACTTTTACAATGTAGGTGGGGTTGTAAATTAGTACAACCACTGTAGAAATCAGCATGGAGGTTCCTTGAAAGCTTAGGCATGAAACCTCCATATGATCTGGCTATACCACTCCTTGGTATTTGTCCTGAAGAATTAGTCATCATACTATAGCTTTAGACGTATACTCATGTTCATAGCAGCATAATTAACAACACCAGCCTAGGTATCCATCAATGAATGAATGGATAAAGAAAATGTGGTATATATACACGATGGAGTTTTATTCAGCCATAAAGAAAAACTTAATTCATTTGCAGGAAAATGGAAGTAGAGACCATTATTCTAAGTGAAATAAGTCAAACTCAGAAGGTCAGAAGTTGTATGTTTTCTCTCATATGTGGAAGCTAGAGAGAAAAAGGTACAGAAAGGTGGGGGCCTGGGGATCTCTTGAAAATCAAAGGGAGATCAGTAGCAGAAAGGAACAGGGGAGGGAAGAAGAGAAAGGAGGGTTGAAGTGTTGGGAAGTGATTTGGTCAAATTATATTTTTCATGGTATGCATATATGAAGGTGTAACAACCTCATCATTATGTACAACTATAATGCACCAATAAAAAATGCAGAAAGAGAAAAAAATCCTGTGTCAATCATCATCATATACATATCCCAAATCTTCCAATTCCATTTCTCTCTGAAGAAAATGAAAAGAAAAAAAAAAAAAAGACATGGACCTTCACCCTGCTCCTCAGTCATATTATCTGCTTTACCATGTATGCAGTTTGCTTTTTCTGCCTCCACGCTAAACACAAGCACAAGGTCAACCTGGGATGCCTTACCCTGGCTTTCCCAATCCCTATTCTCAGTGCTTTCAAAAATACTGCTCCAATAGCTACTCAGAGGAAGCCCAGGGCAAACTGACCCTCCAGTGGTCAAGACAAAAACACACAGGTAACCAGGTGATTGAGGAAAATCACCAGTGCCAAAGAGGAGTTGAGTTTCCTAGGGGAAACCCCAAGAATGCCAGGAGGAAGAGCACTTTTGGGAAATTCTCAGTGGAACTCATGGAAAGATTCAAGAGGATATCTTGTCCATAAATCAAAAGCAAGTTGCCACTGAAAAGTATAATCAGAAAATTAGATTTCCTGGAAGTGAAATCTTGACAATTTAATTATCAAAATAAATTTCAAAATTTCAGGATATTAACAAATAGAATAGATGCAGCAAGGACAGAACTAGTGCTGGGGAAGAGAAAGTTGAAAAAAGGAAGAAGCAATCTTCCTAAAGGCAGAGACATGGTGTAAAGAGAGGAAAAAGATGAGGAAAGACTGAGGAAAGGCCTGCAGAGTTCATCCTCTCACACGAGGCTGGAAAGAATATAGAAAGAGGACATAACGTTTTACAAACAAAAGAATGACAGTTTTGAGATTGACAGGGCTCACACAGAGACATATTGGTGAGATCCATAAGGAGAAAAAGAATATCCCGACATGTTCAGAAAACTGGGGATCTAAGAACCTAACCCAGGAAGACAATAGCAAGAAATACCAAGATGACAGTTCCTCCGAGTGCCGCAGTAGAACTGAGTCCAAATTAAAACGGAAGTCAGAGGGCTCCATGGAGACACTGTTCAGGAAGATGGTGAGTGACATTACATAAATCATGAGATAAGGATCTCATCTCTCCACAGTCTTCTACCAGTAAGATAGTGGCATAATTTTTTTTTTTTTTTTTTTAAAGAATGGTCACTAGATATTCAGGGGAATCAAAGTACAAGAAAGTCAAGTTCTACATATGAAGTTAGATTTTGAGCAGTTAATGGTGCATAAGAAATAGTGCTGAATCTTCTGAATTAGATCAAATCTGTTTGAGTTTATATTGGATATTTGTCATACATATTGCTCTGTGTTGAGTGTGTTTGTTTGATTTCTTTGTAGTGCTGGAGATTGAGCCTGGGGACACTCAACTACTGAACTACATCCCCAGCCCCTTTTAAATTTTATTTTGAGGCCAGGTCTCACTAAGTTGCCCAGGTTGGCTCAGATCTTGCTATCCTCCTGCCTCAGCCTCCTGAGTTGTTGGGATGACAGGTGTGCGCCAGTGTGTGTGTGGCTAACTGGAATAATTTTGGGGGGTACTAAGGACTGAACACCAGGGCACTTGCCTGCAAAGCTGCATCCCCAACCCTTTTTATTTTGAGACAGAGTCTTGTTAAATTGATGAGGCTGCTTTAAACTTGGGATCCTTCTGTCTCAGTCTCTGAGCTGCTGGGATTACAGGTGTGTGTCACTGATCCCTGTGTAAATTCATTTTTTCTGATGGACTGTAGAGCTTTGCATTTTGGATGCACCTGCCTACAGGATTTTTAGTTTCTCTGGGACAAGTGAGTGTCTCCATCACTTTTGTTCTCTTGGTCCATCTCAGCCCTATCTTGCAGCTGCCCTTACCTGGACCAAGGTAAGGTCCCTGGGCAGACTCAGCACCCCTTTGCTCCCCATACCTTTTCATAGACATCCTGTATGTAGGACAAGGGACAGTAGCAGGTCCAAGCTTGGTTAAGCTTCTGATGTAGCATCAAGTAAAAGTGGAAGACCTGAGTACTTAAGTGTTGAATCAGTCCAATCACAAAAATAATCAAACAGCAGAAATAAACTCAGAGCCTCTTCCAGTGCATAGTAAGTGGTTTGCTCTGCTTTGCGGTTCCTGCCACTGTGCCATTTCACCACAGGTCCAAAGCAGTGGGGCAGATTGATGATGTACTCCATCCCCCAAAATTGTGAATCCAAAGAAAACTTTTCTCTTATAAATTACTCTCTTAAGTATTTCATCATGGTGTTGGAAAATTGACTAATATGAATAGAAAGGGAGAAAGGAGAAAATGGAGGGAGGATCTTGTTTTCAAAGAGGATGAAACCCAAGAGGCAGGGAGTGCTTCCAGTGCCCAGTGAGTCTGTGCTGGGAAGTAGGTCTGTGCTGTGGGCTGCTTTCTCTGCCCCAGAATCTTGACATTATCCCTGACTTTATCTCCAGGTTCTGCTTCAGAATCTTCATTCCAAAGAAACAAGGCTTTTAAAAACATTTTCATAGGTCCTGGCATGCTTACCGTGGGAAAGCAAACACATTAGAAGGCACCTACTTCCTAAATTAAGTAGAATTTTTTGGTAAATATTTTTGATGGGATGTTATATTGAATCATATGCAGTTGTCATTTAGCAAGGACAAAAAATGGTCTGATATTAGCAATTTCATATTGTTCAATCTAATGACTTTGCTTTTGAAATTGGCCATAAGCGCTGCATTTAATTTACAATTTGCTGTGCTTTCTCAGCAACTATTATGGAATTTACATGAAATGAAAAATTCTAACCTATAGAATGTGATTAGAGATAATGACATTGTAAATGTTCATGAATACTACTACATTTAACAATGAATGGAGTTGACATAATGTGGCATCTATAAGCATTCCAGTAAACATTTATTCATTGGGATCTCTGAGTTGTTTTCATTTTGAAGCTATTGCAAGTTGGCTTCCCAGGCAGCAATCTCTGAGACAGATTCACCTGCCAGAGACTTACAGGGGAGCTACCTGGGTTAGGTCCTGAAGGGGGAGGGAAGCGTGGCCTGCATGCATCCATGCATCCTCACTGTCCTCTGCAGCTCCACAGAAGGCTCAGCTCTAGGATGGCCCTTCATGTGGTCCCTGGATGCAGGCTGCCCCGTGAAGGGGTGCAACCTTGGATTGGTGGCTGTGTGTAGGTGAGAAGATTTCCAGAGAGGGCTGGCTGCTCCGGGCTGTTAACCAACAATATTACCAGCAGCTGGGGGAATACATCTTTCAGATCTACTATAGGGATCTGGAGAGCACAGCACGGAATCCATAATCACTACCTATTTTTTTTTTTTTTTTTTTAAGTTTCTGCTAGCCTCTCAGCACTGGGTCTAAAGTAGCCAAGGAATCAAAGCCTTGCTGTGAGGAACTGATGGGACTTGTGGCATCAGTTATGAAGGAAAAGGCTTTCAGATAACCTCTGGAGGGAACAGGAGGGTGTTGGGCAAGGTGAGGCTCACCGGTAGATGTCAAAGAGTACTACTGTAAAGAAGCCAGAAATCCCACCTGTTTCTCCACCTCCTACTGGGAGGTCAGTTTACATCCCTGGTTGGTAGGTCATGGCCTCATTTGTGAACCTTGGGGAGGGTGCAGGGCCTGGTGACTGTCATCTCTCCCTCTAGCCTCAGGGCTCAGTTTAGCCATTTTAGTGATTGTCTGTGGAACTTTGAGGCTCACCTCTATGACTCCAAAGTGTAGCAAATCAGTGTCACAACTCTGTTAGAAGTGAGTTCCAAAACTATTCAGATTTCAATTAAGCTGTCTGTGAATTTTCTCCTGTTTCTTTGCTTCATGTCCTGACTATTGGTGAAGACAGAGAGCAAAGATAAGATCCAAGCCAGGCCATTTTATATAAAATCATGCCTATTTCTTCTTCCCCTCTCTCATGACCCTGGGCAGGCATGGTTATGGTTAGGACACTGTACTTCATTACTAAGCTGTTGGCAGTGACTCTCAGAAGGAAAGAGAAAAGGGGGAGCGGAGCCCAAATTAGAAAAACAACAACTTAATCACAAGGACCCTGTGCCTGCTTTGCAACATATATACTAAAATTACAACTATGCAGACACTGGTGTGGCCCCTGTGCAAGGAAGACATGGAAATTTGGGATGCATTCCTTATTTTTGATCCCTAGCAATGATAATTGCATGATATGAATGTATTTGAGGCCACTGAATTGTACATTTAAAATGCTTAAAATGGTAAATCTTATGTTACATATGTTTTGCTACAATTTTTATTTTAAAAGTAAAGGAACACAGCCCTAAGGGATGGAGAGCTGAAGACATTATAGATAGAAAGTAGCAAGCTATGAAGTAAAAGTCACACAATTAATGAAATAAATTACAGGGAAAAAAAAAAAACAAATCTTAAAATCCAAATGCAAGCTCTCACACATGGTATATATCCTGATACAAGCTCAGAGTAATGGAAAGAGCAAGCTCACATATCCCCTGGGTTCAAAGCCCAACTGTGCCACTTACTAGCTGTGTCACCTTGGATAAGACACCTATGCTCTCTGAACCTGTTTCCTTATGTATAAAAATGAAAGCAATGACATCAGATTCACAGATTTATTACAAGAATTAAACAAGATATCACAGGCATTTAGCATCGTCATTGGCTTCTCCTCGGCCCTCTCCTCATGTGTTTTCTTCTTGTTTCTGTGTTAAAAGGTTACAAATACAATATTTTGTGGGACACAGAAACTAACTTGGAAAACAGTAAGAATAAAATAAAAAACCAAAAAATACAAAAACAGTTTGGGATTAGTAACTTCTGGCAGAGGCAGACCAGGTACAGCAAGACACTAACTGTTGAAAAAGATTTAAAAATACTAGCTGTAGGGTACTGGCCTAACTGTTGTAATTAAGAAATCCTTGGATACCATGGCCTGGCAAGATAGAAGTCAGTTCTCCTCTGCGTAAGAGTTTAGAAATAAACTGCAGAAGCCAGCAAGGTGCCTCCTCTACCTTCAACATAAGATTTTCATCTTTGGGTCCAAAGTGTTACTGTAGATCTGACCTCATTTAGGTAGCAGAGAGGCGGGGAGGCATGGACATTTTAAGGGCATAACTCAGAAATGGCCTAAGTCACCTCATTTCCATTCACATTCTGTTGGCCCAATCCATGCAGGAGAGGAAACTGGGAGGAGCGAACCCCAGCTGGTGGGCAAGATTTTAGCTAGATTTCAGGATTCTGTTATTCAAGGTGGGGAGAACACATGTTGCTGGAAAAAGAGCTGTCCCTGTCATGACCCACATTTCTCTAGTCTGCAACCACAGGCTTTCAAAAGTGCAGCCATAATCCCTCAAATGGAAGCCCAGTTTCTCGCTTATTAATTTAGTCATTAAATACTTGCAGACTACTTGCTAAGTGCTGGGCACCATTCAACTCGTTGCATGTGCAGCAGACTGCAAAACAGATGAGGCTCCTAGAAAGCCACGTTCAGCAGGGGGAGAAAGTGAAGAATGCAAAGCAGAGACAACTTTAGATACCAGTAAGTGCAAAGATGGAAATGAAGGTGATGGAGGGGGAGGCAACTCCGTGGCTGCTTTGGTTGAGTGTTTAAGGTGGCTCTTCCTGAGGAAATGATGTGTACATGGAAACCGGAATGATGGAGCTGCCTGGCATTTGAAGAGCATGAAGCAGTAAATGCTACCTGGGGGAAATGCATGGTCAAAGTCCTGATGGTGGAAAGATCTTGCAGAGCTTGTGGTATGGAAGGGCCGGTGTGGGTTTGGTCGGAGATGGGAGAGAGGACACAAAGGAGACCAGAAGGCAGCCAGGAGCAGGCTTTGGAGGCTGGGAAAGCTTGTTCTCTGGCATTTCCCAGCACTGAGCACATTGTTTTCAAAGTAGGAACCCCAAAGAGTGATGAATGAATAAACTAAAAGATAAAGACCTGAGGCTATTGACATTTACAGATCTCCTTTGTTCTGCAAAGATTAGGATTGCTCTCTCCTCTTCCTGTACACACCTCTCCCTCCTGTTTCTCAGAACCTCTTACAAGATTGCTCTGTGTCTTTGATAGTCTGATGTCCCCTTGTTAAAAATGGTCTTCCGGGAAGGAACTTGGGAAAGGGACAGGTATCTGAATAAAGTGATCACATCTACTCTGTTAAACAGCTCCTGTCCTCTAAATTCCTCATCCTGTGTTTTTGCAAATCTGGAACCTGCCTGCCACCCTTGATTAGGGTTAAGTTGGAGGAGGCAAAATAGCACGATGGAATAGTAGTTAAGGCAGTAGCCTTTAGAACCAGACTGCTTAGGTTTGAGAAAGGACTTAAAATGTCACCAAAAGGAGGTCACAAAATTCTTTAGTTCAGGGAGACAGAAGGCATGAGCCTGATGCCAGCCAGGTCATCCTGGCCTAGTACAGCAAGTGTCTGCAGACTCCCTGACACCATAAAGATAATAAGTAATCCAAGTAATAGCCTTTTTCTGCTTATGACAGTTCTTATCTGCAATGTATAGCGTAAGTGACTGATGACCACGTCCCATGCTATTCTTTTTGACCTGAGTAGTTGTAACAAGTTTGCCATCACCTTTTTGTTCTTTTTAAAATAATTTACAAAAGCCCAGATCTCCCCTCCACCCCAAGATGCTATCTCAGGAGCATTTATTCTGGGCATTTAGAATTTGAGTTTTCTTCCTGGGCGCCCATCTTCACGTGGGATCGGGTGAATGCTGGGTTCTAAAACTTTCAAGCAGCAATTTCTTTTGGTTGACAGGTTTCAACCCCCAGTTTGTCCAGTTAATATCTGGGTCACCCTGAGTTAGGTACCTAGCCCCTTTGGTCGTCAGTTTACTTATCTGTGAAATAGAGGAGGTAAAACCTGGCCTCAGGTGATTTGAAGCAATTTGGCAGGAAAACTTGACATAAAACTCTAATTTTATTTATTCCACTTTTTGTATTACTCTACTTTATTGCAGAATTAATGTATTGATTAGGGGACAGCCCTAAACCCTGCTGAGGGAATTATGAAATTTATAACCTATGGATCATAGTTCTTAAAATCAGAATAATTCTGAATTCCAAAAATTATTGGGCCTCAATGATGCAGATTAGGGGCAAACTGTTAAACAGTACTGTCCTTAAAACATGGCAGTGAGCATAAATGCAAAACTTCAGTTGTGATCATTGTACTAACTCAGAATATGATGGGAGTAAGGAAGGTGCTTGGATGTCAAAGAGTCATCCCCCAAACTCACATCTCACCATTGTGGGTGAGATGGCAAAATATGGCTCAAATATATTGTTAGATGGATTTGCAAGGCCTTGTGGGGAGTGCTCCTTAGGGCAGTGCCACTGTGCTCTGGTCTTGGCCATCCACAGCCATTAGTTTCAGAGATTATTTCTGATAAATGGGCACTCTTGGGTGTAAGCAGCAGAAGTCCAGATGAGCTAGCTCAAGCCAAAGGATTCTCAAGGAACCCAAGGTCAAGAGGCAGCTGAGCCTTTGGGATGTTCTGGAACCAGAGATAAAAGCACCATGGAAATTTAAGAACTCGCTCACTCTGTCTCTCTTCCCTACTGTATGCAAATCTACTCCATTCATCCATTTGGCTGCAGAGTAGGTTTCTCTACTTTGTAATTCACTCTTTAGACAATGACCACTGTAAGCAGCCCCCAGTCACATCTTCTCCATTTATGAGCACAGTCTGACAGGGTTGGACTTCTGAGTTCAAATTTCAAACTCCCCAGGAGAGGGGACATTGGAATAAGCCTTACCATTCCCAGAGAGAAGAAACTTCATGAAGGAAGTGGTCAGACACTATACTTGGGCAAGATTATGTAATTTTTCTATGCCTAATTCATCCAAGAGAATTCTCAGTAGTTTTTAACACTATGCAAAATGCATGAAATAAAAAGCGTCCGTCAAATTCAGCAGAAAGATCATTGATGACCATTTGAGCAAGTACAAGGACAGCAGGGTCGAAGTAGTGGTACACTGAATGTAAAGAAGAGGAGACAGGAGCTTCAGACACCTCTCATGAATATTTAATTTAAGCCAAGGGGATGAGTGATGGATCCAATTATTATTTTTCAAAGTGGTTTAAGCGGGCTAAGGAGTGTGGTGGTGTGCAGGGACCAGATCACTTTGCACAAACATGGCTGCTATCTCAGTAACTTTGTAGATGGGGAAAGGATGGGTAGCTCCTGGTAGAATGTTGTGAAGGTAAAGACAACGAAGGTGGAGAATGGAAGAAAACGTGTGTGTGAGTGTGTGTGTGTGTGTGTGTGTGTGTGGTGTTTGTGTAAGCTACTCAAAAGACATGGTGGTGATATTTATAGTATGCTTTGGATGTTGAATGTCCCCCAAGGCCCAGGGTGGCACGTTAGGAAGTGGTGGAACCTTTGGAAAGTGAGGTCTAGAGGGAGGTTGTTGATCATTGGGGGCTGCCCTTGGAAGGCAGTTGTTTGAGAAGGTTGTTAATGAAAGCCCAAGCCTGGCCCATCCCTGTCATTTCTCTGGGAAAGGGATATCATCTCTTGCTTGCTACCCCAGGATACTCCAGACATTGCACCATAAGATGAGGCAGTCAGGAGAGGTCCTCACCATGCAGCCATAAGCCATTTGGACTTTGAACACCCTGAGCTAAATAAACCTCCTTTTCTTCATAAGTAGCCTATCTCAGGTGTGTGGTTATAGTGATAAAAAGCTGACTAGTACAGTTTTGAATTCATAGCAGTCTTCTTTAAAGCCAGAGATGTACAAAGTGATTGGGCAGATGGTCAGGCTGTGAGCAGAGATGTTTCTGATCCTATTATCTTTCCATCTGGGAAATGTTACAGAGAAGGAAGGTGAAGAAAGGACCTGCAATAGCAGGAGCTGTGGCACCTATTTTCAGCTGTTGGTCAGATTTCCTGGGGAGTAAAATCACACCTCCTAGCCTTACTTGCCAATCACCATGCCATCAAAACCTAAGTACCCCAGCTCAAGGTATCACCTGTGAGATGCAAGAACTGAGAATATAGTTACTGAAGAGGTGTCTGCAGTTTCAGTAAAACCTTGGTAGAAAGAGCTGTGGACTAGAAAGCAGGACACCAGGGTTTGAATCATGGCCACTGAAAACTTGGGTATATCACTCACTCTTCCTGAACTTTGATGTTCTTATCTGTAAAACAAGAGTTGTACTCAATGATTTCTATCATTACTTCCTGCTCTAACTTGCTAAGATTCTCCTTGCCTTTTGAGCTTCTTGGTTTCAGAGCACTCTAGATCTTTACCAGAAAGTATGTGTCTGGGGAAGGTGAAACCCAGAGTAGCCAGCTGCATCAGTTTGCTAGGGCTGCCATAACAAATTACCACAGACAGGGTGGCTTACACAAAAGGATCTTATGAAGATTATCACGGTTCTGGACACTCCAAGCCCCAACATCGAGGCCTCTCCTTTGGCTGCGAGGGAATCTGTTCCAGGCCTATCCCCTCTTTTCAGGTTTGCTGGCAATCTCTGGTGTTCCTCGGCTTATAGATGCATCATCCAATCTTTGTTTCATCTCTGTGTGGGATTCTCCCTGTGCGTGTGTGTCACTGTTCCCATTTATAAAAAAAAAAGGACACCAGGCCAGGTAGAGTGGCGCACACCCTCCAATCCCAGCATCTCTCACTCACACACACATACACAAAAGGCACCAGTCCTATTGGATTAGGGTCGGTTCTAATGGCCTCATTTATTTATTTATTTATTTATTTTTATTAGAGCATTATAGTTAGATATTGTAATTGGCTCATTTTGACAAAATCATACATGCATGGAATTTGGTTTCAGTCCCCATTACCCTCTTTTCTCTCCTCTCTCCCCCTATTTTTCTTCTCTACCGATCTTCCTTTTGCTCATTTATTTTTTATTGGATCTATGTACACAATAAAGGTGAAATTCCCTGTGGTATATTTAGAGATGTACATAACATAATTTTGTTAAAGTCATTCTGCATTTCTTTCCCTTTCTCATCCCTTCTCCCTCCCTTTCGATCTACTCCACTGATCTTCCCTATATCTTTATGATATTCCCTCCTTCCTCCCTTTATTTTGCTCTAGCTTCCACATAGGAGAGAAAATATTCCACCCTTGATTTTCTGAGTCTGGTTTATTTCACTCAGTATGATGGTCTACATTTCCATCCATTTACCAGCAAATGCCATAATTGCATTCTTCTTTATGGCTGAGTAAAACTCCATTGTGTATAAATGCCACATTTTCTTGATCCTTTCATCTGTTGATGGGCACCAGGGTTGATTACATAATTTGGCCATTGTGAATTGTGCTGCTATAAACATTGATGTGGATGCCTCCCTATAGTATGCTGACTTTAGATCTTTTGGACATATAGCAAGGAGTGGGAGAGCTGGGTTTTATGATGGTTCCATTCCTAGGTGTTTGAGGAATCTCCACATTGCTTTCCAGGGTGACTGTACTAATCTGTGGTCCTACCAACAATGTGAAGGTATACCTTTCCCCCACATCCTGGATAACATTTATTATTGTTTGTTTTCTTGATTAATTGCCAATTGGAATGAGATAGAATCTTAGTGTTTTGATTTACATTTCTCTAATTCTAATTGCAAAGACATTGAACTTTTTTTCCATTTTAATTTTTTAAAAATTTATTTTGATTCATTGTACAAATGGGGTACAGCTGTTGTTTCTCTGGTTATACACAAGTAGAGTCACCCCATTTGTGTAATCATTCATGTACATAGGGTAATGATGTTTGTCTCATTCTGTTATTATTCTTACCCCATTCCCCATCCCACTCTCCTTTTTCCCCTGTGCAATACATCCTTCCTCCATTCTTGCCTCCCTCCCACCCTGCATTATGTATCCACTTATCAGAGAAATCATTCGACCTTTGGTTTTTTGGGATTGGCTAATCTCACTCAGCATGACCATCTCCAACTCCATCCATTTACCTGCAAATGCCATATATTTGTTGGCCATTTGTGTTTCTCCTTTTGAGAAATATGTTAAGTTCTTTATTAATGACCTCATTTTAATTCCTTTATCTCTGTAAAGACCCTATTTCTCAATAAGGTCACATTCTGAGGTAGTGGGAGTTAGTACCTCCGTATATCTTTTCTGGAAGACACAATTTGATCTCTAATATCAGGTGCAATGCCTGGTTAAATATTTCTTCATGGAAGGAACGGACCAAGAGTAGATTTGGGGATTTTTTTTCAATTAGGCAATGTGTTTCTCTTATTTTTATGTAATATTCATTTAAGTTTTTCTCTCTTCTTGCTTGTTGCCTCTGTTGTGTCTCTGACTCCAATTTATATAAAAGTTTATTTCATTTCCTTCATTCTTCCTAATTGGATCTTGGAAAATAAAGAAAAAATATGGTTTTTACTCTCTGGTTCATCTTCCAGAGGAAGGTCTTTCCCTCCCGGATGTGGACCTGAGACCCCCAGATGTGGCCCATTGGCCCAGGGCTACTTCGCAGCAGCACTAATGGTCAGTTGGGCTCTTCATAGATCCACACACGCCCATTCCATTCCCGGGATATGCCAGGTGAATTAAGGCCTTCCTGGTTCTCTCGTTGTCCTGTTTTTGTCTAAGAGATTGTTCTGTGGCCTTTCAACCAGTCTAATGCAAAGAGAAAGAAGACTGCTTTCAGGAGCCCGAGGGTCTGGCATCTGCGCTGCTTACACATGAGTGATTTTAGTATCCAGAGATGCACATCAGGAGCTAATTAAAGGCAATCCTAAATTATTTATCTGGGTCAGATTTCTGTCTACTCTCTTATTCAAAATAAAAAAGGCTATTTCTCTGATATTATCATAAACCATCTTAATGAATCACAAATGTTTGCTTATGCCTCCCTAGTATACTAGTCATTGTTAATTTTTGTTTTGCCTCTGACCTTGATTTATAAAAGAGCAAGGTACAAGATTTCTCCAGTCCTTGCTACTATGAGGTGTAATCAGCTGAGGAAATGTTTTGTAGCACTGGTAAAACCATCTGGTAATGGCCTGAATGTATATGTAGGGATAACAGAATAAGGATTTTGAAGCTTTATCATTGAAATCACTCAAAAGCAAGCAAAATATAAAATACACAATTTTTAAAAGGTCAAGTTACTCAAAATTAGAGTAGTGTTTAAAATTTTGTATTTATCTGTTAGCTCAGTAGGTCCTTGGAATGGCTATTCAATCTTTCATTTTTGTTTCTGTTTTTCTGGTATGGGGATTGAACCCAGAGCCTCCTGCAAGCTAGGCAAACTCTACCACTGAGCCACATCCCCAGGCCCTCATCTGAAAATTTTGAGACAGGATCTTGGTAAGTCACTGAGGCTGACCTGGAACTTGCTATCCTCATGCCTTAGCCTCGCTGATAGCTTATATTACAGGTGTGGACCACCATATCTGGCTCAAACTCTGGGTTGATTGTATTTTTATCTTCAAGAATATTTATCGTAGGATTTGATTTAGGGGAAATAAGATGAATGCAACATAGATATGCATTAATGTGGAAATCCACTGAAGGAAGGGGTAAATTAAATAGAAGATACTGAGAGATGATTGAAGTGAGTTTTATCTGAGTCAGAAAGTACAAGAAAGAGTTATACCAGATTGGAAGCTGGGGAGATCATTCTGAAAAGATTGAAGAAAAATAACAAAACTAAAATGACTTGAGTCAAACTCTGGTTTTGGAAAAAGCTATACTGGTGATTCTGACAGACTCCACTCCAATAGTAATTTACAGTTTTCTAATTCAAACTACCAGACCTGATGCATCCAAATGTGATGCTATTGGTGCTCCCTAACTCACTTAAATCTTTTAATTTTATTTATTTGGTGCATGCTTTTCTTCAATTTACAAAGTTTTGCTCACAGGCAAAGTTCTTTCTTGTTACAACCCTTGTTTATTTGTTTTCCTTTTTCTTAGTTTTAAATCCTCTTAAAGTTAAAAAAAAAAGTAAATTTAGTAAGGAATAATGTAAGAAAAATCTTTTTAATGTCTTTGTACATGTTTTCATATTTACAACTGTGTTACATAGGTTTTGGGGGTTGCAACAGCACAATTCACCTCAAACCTGCTCAAGCAAAAAAATGAATTTATTGGTTCACGTAGTGATGAAGTTAAGATGTGGCTGCTTCGGCTATACTCAGGGATTTCATTAATCCCAACTTTCTTCATAACCTGAGTCCCCTTTCCTCCCATTGCAAATAGACTTCATCCATATGGTCAAGAGAAAAGGTCACCAAGAGCTCAGGATGCACAAACCCAGGACCTTGCTCCTGCTATCTATATTATCAGGATTTGGGTCATATTTCGAGGCTGGTGCTGGGGCAGAGATTGATGGTACCAGCTAGAGCATGTGGAAAGAGGCAGGGCTCTTCAGGAAAGGGGTGGAGTTGCCTCTGGAACAGGGCTTGGCAAACTTTTTTGTTAAGAGTCGGATAGTAATTCTTTTTGGCTTTATGGGCACGCATCATCTCTGGCATATTCTCCTCCTAAGCTTTCTCAATACTGCACTGAGGAAAAAGTGCTGGGAGTCAAATCAAAACTGAGGACAAAAGGACAGTAGGGGCAAACGAAAGAAGGAATGAAGAAAAATAGGGAAGGGTGGCAGGAGCATGTTTTAGAAAGTATTAAGGCCACATTTTTAATCACAAAACAATAAAACTGAAAGAGCCCTAAAGAGGTAAAGCTGGAAAAAGCTATCCTTGACCATCCACTTTTTTTTTTTTTTTACAAAAACAAAAGGAAGTTCCTTTCACTTGAACATGAGCCACAGGAAAAAGACCATGTAAAATTCATCAAAATTCTTCTCAGAAAAAAATATAATAAGGAGTTAAAAAAATCCTTCAGATAGTGAGAGCCATAAGAAGACATGCTCACAGAAGAGACAGACACCACAACCTAATATTTAAAGACAAGCTAACATAAGCAAGAAAATGATATAAGCTATAAAAAAAGCAACACAAATAAAAGGTGGAAGAAATCAGAATTGAGGTGTCTGAAAACACTTCAATATTTGAAAACATAGGTAACAGAATGACCTCAGAAAAGATTTAATTAAAAAAATCATTTCAGAAATGAAGGTTAAATTATATAGAATAAAAGAATAAATATATAATCTCTTCTGTGTGCTGGGGATTAAACCCAGGCTCTACCACCGAGCTTCACTCCAGCCCCATGTATTCATTTCTAAAAAGGAGACTAAAGGGAGAAAAATTTTAGAAAGAAATGAGGAGATAGAATTTGAGATAAAATGATAGCTTTAGAAAATATGTAAAGAAGTCCAAATATTATATATAATGGAAGTAATTACAGTTCTTTGAGAATACCTTGTTTTGACTTTGCAACTATGTAAATATTTTATCTAATTCTAAAGTGAAATAAAATAAAACCAGTTTCTAAAAAACAAAACTGAAACAAGTCAACATCCCTGTCTATCCACAGAGGCAAACCAACAGAGAAAATTTTCAAATTGACTCTAAATCACATCAATTTGGTTCTGTTCTCTAAGTGTGATAAACCTAAGACAAAAAGAACTATCAATAATTCATGTTTGATCATATCAATCAATATGATTGATTTCTAACAATCATATCATTGTTGCCAGTGATACTGGCATTTTAAGTCTGTTGTGCATGTATGGAGGGATAAAGCAAAATAATAATTTGATGATATTCTAAACAAGACTTTGGACAGAGGAAAAAGGAGATTAGGTCAACAAGGTTGATATCAGCAAGGTTAAATAAAAATCTGATATTAGCATGAATTTGTGATACATTTTATCACTAAAATTTTTTTAGGGCCCAACTTCTATAATGGTGGAGAAGAGTGGCAAAAACTGTCAAAATACATGTGTTTAAAATTCTGGATTTAAAGACTTCAAACAATTTGAGGGGTGTTTATTCAAGAAAAATGGTAGGAACAGCAAGCTTTGTGGTGGTTTAACTTGCCTTAATCCTGTCCCCACATCCCCTTTTCCACCTGTAACAACCTCCCAACTACCATAGCTGTGAATATGCAGCTCGGCATGTGCTGGAGGAGAGAGGATGTGTTTGGAGCTCTCCAAAAATCCATTCCTAGATCTTGGTCACATCTCACATGTCTGGTCACTGGAAAACTCCATTCTCTGAACATTGTTTGACTTGACTTAGAGCTCAGACTGGTGAACAGCCCAGTCTGCAGGAAGTTTGTGGAAATTGACCAATTGTTTAACAGGGTAGCTGCCTAAGGCAGCATTACCAGTTGGGGCTGATATACAACTGACTAAAACTTAAGAAGAAAAACTGGAAAGTAAGATTTACATAAGGGGTTTGAAAAACTCCAGCATATTCCATATAATATAGAAGGCCCTGTGTTTGTCCAGGGCTATGTGTATGCCTAGGAAAGAACAGAGAAGACCCTAATCTCTTACCTCTGGGTACCCTTGAGGCTATGCACAGGCTGAAATGAAGGCAAAGACAGAGGTGTATAAGGTCTGCTGAAGCCGCAAAGGTGTGTGCCTCATCTTAACAAGTTCAGCTATGTACTATATATACAGATGTCAAAGAAAGTGACAAAAGAAAAGTTGAAAAAGGAGTAAGCCAGGAACATCAGGCAGTTACAAATGAAGGGAAAGTAGAAGCAGCATGTTAATTTGATCAAACAAAAAAGATAATCCACTAGATGCACACTTCCTTGATTCAGAAAACTTAAAATTTTAGTAATTAATAATTTGTCTTAGCTCTTCTTTTCTACAGCCTCTGTATCCTGCTCTTTCCTTCCTCACCTGGAAAGCTCTGCCTTTGCCCAGAAGCTGTAGGCCATCAGCTGCCTGAGAACTGCCTTGGGTGAGGTCATACCGCTCCTCCCAGCTCCTAGTGCCTCCTCCACACAGTCCTGGTCATCCACTGAAGGAACTAAAAATAGCTGGAAATGCTCTAGCTAGTCAGTCTCCAGGGGCTAGGTCAGCTGAGGCTTCAGAGAAGGGAATCATGAAGCTGGATGAACAGCTCCAAGAACTGCAAGTGCCTATTTACTGAAACTCTAATTTTTGGCAGAAGAGCAAGAGACAGGTCCAGTCACACACTCATACCCACTTGATACTGTGCACGTACTGCACAGTGTCCAAGTGCTGTGAACCCTCCTGGAAAAACAATGTGCTAACTGAATGTCTAGAGGCTGACACACAGGTTTCTTGAGGGGCCTCACTGGGAAAGGTGACTAGAAAACAGATCTGGAGTGAGATGCTGTATGTGGACAGGCATGAACAGGGCAAGAGGAAAACACTCTTTTTCACCTAGCTGGTATAATATGTTCAGGAAGATGAGATGGTGGGATAGAGTCAGACAGCCCTGGCTGTAAATCTCCCTTTGTTCCTTACTATGTAGTCTCAGGCTGTTACTTTGTGTGCATCAAGGAATTTTTCCACCTGTAAAATGGCAATGGTGCTGGGCATGGTAGCATATGCCTATGATCCTGACCAGGGAGGCTGAGGCAGGAGGATCTCAAATTCTAGGCCAGTTTTAGCAACTTAGTGAGAACTTATCTCAAAATAAGTAATTAAAAATGGCTGGGATGTAGTTCAGTGGTAGAAAGTCCCAGAGTTCAATCCCCAATAGTACAAAAAAATTAGAATAAAATAATTTTAAAAATTGGTGATAGTGTCTACCATAGAATTGTTGAAGGAATTAAGGGTAGGGCGATGGAGTTCATTCATGTCAAGTGCCCTAGCAGAGTTGGTGAGCATGAATGCTAATATTTTTTTTTCTTCCAACCTATCTTTCTTACATAGGATATGACACAGTGACCAAGTCAGAGAATATTCACTTGTTTCTTTTGCTCATCTGGTCTTAGTTGGCGCTCCTAAATTTGGCTTAGGAACCTTTTTGAGTTGGGGCTTCCCAGACAGCTATGACCTTGGGAATAGGAGATTGAGGTGGGTGATGCTGTACTGAATCTGTTGAGGTTAGTTTTTCAACTGCAGGTTACAACCATTAGTAAGTCAAGAGATCAGTGTTGTAGGGTAAAATTAGCATTAAAAAACAAAACAAAAAAACCAAACCATTATAGGCTCAAGAATCACACAGAACAGGTGCAGCAAAGTAGCAGTAAGTATGGACTGCCTTGCCAGGTAAAAGTGTTTCTAACTGAGATGTGGTTAAATAAGTAAAAAGGAACAAACAAAAATCATGGTCTGAAGAACTTGAAATTTTGTTCAAGGCATTCTGACTACACTGGAAGTTCAGGCCTGGTGGATGGTGATTCTTGAAGAGAGCTGCATGCTGCTGGTTGTGGTTTTGGAAGTCTTAATGATTCGACCTTTTCTGGGTATAACAGATGGAAATGCTAGTCTGGAATTCCCCAGAGATGCAGACAGCTGAGGAGCACTTAAATGATTGACCAGTTCCTACTGATCATTTTTTGGCCTTATAAAACACCAGCATTTGTCTCGATGAGAGGGAAATGTGAGGGATATTGAGTGGGTAGAGACTACATCATGGATTGATGGTGGTTTGGGGAGGGGGCCCAGCGAAGCAGAAGTTACCAGAGTTTTGAGTTATGAAACTTCCTTAGCTCAACCTGTGATAATTGAGTGTCTACTATGGGCCAGGGCCTGGCTTAGGCCCTGGAATACACATTCAAATAGGTCAGGCATTTCTCCAATCTCACCAAGCATGTTATCTAGGGGCAGAAACAGATAAGAACTTGCCAAAGAAATAATTTCATTCAATGAGTTAATATTCTTGCCTATCAAGATTTAAAATGTCCCTGGGTGTGATATGGGCCTGAAATATACTTTTCAACTAATTGTGGTATGTATATTAATTGCTTTGTTCTCTTAATTCAAAACTAGTTGAGAGGGAGAGGAATGAGTTATTTCTCTTTCTACACATAGACTCATGCACACACACACATTCTTGGATAAATACACATATTTACACACAATTCAGTTGCCTTTCAGTTCAGGCCTTTTTTTTTCAGTGGGCCAGTGACCCTTGATAGCAGAATGTTCTCTTCACCCACCTCCAGCAAATGGAAAAACTTGAATTCCCAGAGAAGTCCAGGACACCCCACTCTGTGGCTTATGTGATCAGCACTTGCGATTTTATAAAAAATGCTCATCGACATTCCTTGATCATAAAAGTAATACAACATTATAGAGTATAGACAACACACAAAAGTACATACCTAGAATTTTTATGCAAGGAAATTATTGATTGAAACTTCCTTGTAGGCTTATTATTTTGCATTGTCATGTTTGAAGAGAAGGAATGTGATAGAACAGATTAATAAATTTAGTCTGAAAATGACATGAAATATGTCTTTTTCCCAGAGCTAAATCATTCTCCTCTTTGCTCTCTGTAGGAAAAATACAGTGACCTTTCCTTCCTCAGGCAGGCTAGAGTGATGACAGGTTTTATAAACCTCATGGAACCATTCTTGGTCATCTTTTGCTGTGCCTTCCTAAGCAGGAGAAAAACACTAATGTAGGGATAGAATGGGGCGGGTGGGTAACTCGGGTTATAACGATGTAGGGTGATCCTGCATGAGTGTTTGGGTAGTGGTTTACACAGAGTAGTTCTCAACCAGAGATGATAGGTGTTTAAGAATTCACTGGTAGTGCATCCCAATGACATACCCTGTCTCCACTCCCATACACGGGCATGTCAGATTTTCAGATGTAAAAGAACAGCTGTAGTTCAGAGACGTCCACAGGCAATTCTGATCCTCTCCTTCCCTCCTCCACTGAATGATACAAAGGATCATGTGCCTAAACCCTGATAGAAGATAGAGACTGATGTGAAAAATATAAAAATTGGAAGCAAGAAGTATCCAGAAAATAATCCACAGCAGGCACTATTTCTCAGAATGCATCTGTTCCTGCACTAAACTGTCCACTGACATTTCTAAATGTGGCTTCTTGTGCATCATGATCATCTGGGGGGAGACTGAGAGTGAGCTCTTTGCCTGAGGCAATGATTATCCCCAAAGCTTGATAAATAAAGCCACAGCCCCATGTTGGAATGCTCTGTTCCTTTTGAGCACCACACTTGATTGGCACACTGTTCTGGAGACTCATGACATCAGAAACCTTGAGCAAACAAGTCATCTGATTGAAAGGCACATCGCCGCAATTATTTTCAGTAAACTGCTCCTTTAAAAATATTTTCAACCTTTTGCAGCTTATGATTTAGATTTATGGCTCTTTTAAGTAGCAAATAGATTTAAACATTTTTACCTTTCAACGGGTATATGTGTGTAGGGATATGTAATTCACAGTATGCATATAGAATTTGTTTAATCTTATTTTTTCACTGTCTTCCGTTTTTTTCTTGAAAAAATTGAGCATCTTACCTTTTCCTGTTTGAAAGTAACATATTTTATTTCTCTCCCTGTTAGTCCAATATATATATATAGATATTTAGCATAGTCTAAAATTGGTAACTTTAATCCCTGATAATTTAAGTGCTTTAGATTTTTTGTTTTTGTACTGGGGCTCAAACCCAAGGGCACTTTACCACTGAGCCACATTTCCATCCTTTTTCATTTTTCGAGACAGGGCCTAAGTTGCTGAGGCTGGCCTCAAACTTGTGATCCTCCTGCCTCAGCCTCCTTTCTATTTATATATGTGCACATATATACGTATGTATGTGTGTATATATATATGAATAAATAATATAAATAAATGGATTTCAACAGTTCTGTGCTGGCAGTTGCTCCCTTTTGGGACACTACCTTGCCATCTGGTTTCCATTGTTGCTGTTGAGAATTCAGTGATTTTCCTTGGAGTGCAATCTTTTTCTGGCTTTTAAGATCTTTGTGATTCCTGATTTGCAGTTTCACTACTATGTGTCTGGGTATATGAGTTTAATTTATCCTGCTTAATTTATCTTCACTGTGCTTAAACTTTTGGATTATTGCTTATTATTCGTTAAATCCTGAGCCCTCATTTCTTTAACTACATCCCGTCTCATTTTCTCTTTTTTCAAAAGCTCTCTGGAGACTGACTTTAGGCCTTTTTACTTTCGTGTTGCATAATTTTCGTTTTTTTCCATTTGTTTTGTGCTGCATTCGGAGCACTTCCTTCTGATCTGTCTTCTAAGTCACTGGTTCACAATATACCTGATTGTTAATTTCAGTCAGTGTTTTATTTCCACAGATTCTTTATGATCACTTTTTCAAATCTTGTCATTTAAAATATTCCCTATTCCCTGTAAATGTTTTCAAGTTTTATTTGAATTTAAAGAATATGTTATTTTATAGTATTTCAATTTCAGTATCTGAACCCTTGTGAATCTTTTTTTTTTCCTATTCTCACTCATGGTGTCTTATTTCCTTGTCCATTTACTTTGGGAGCTGTTCATATTCCTTAGAAAATCATTCTGGGAATTCTGAAGCTTGTGATGGAAGTATCCTTTCAAGGGAGTGTTTGCCTTTTCTTCTATCAGGCACACAGGGAACCTTGCCTGTCTTATTTGTCTAAGTTCCTAGTTTAAGATTTTTCTAATATGCAGGGGGGGCGAACTTGAACTGCAAGGACCAGCTTTCAGTGATAAGCTAGATTTTTCTTAACTAGCCAGTGCTAGAGCAATTTTTCTTATATTCTGTAAGGAACTAGGGGTAGACTTACTATTGGTTTAAGGGTACCCCTTTTTTGAGGGGGGCGGTCTACTTTATGGCAGGAGGGTCTTTCTGTTCAACATGTCCAGTCAGGCCCTAAAACCTGAAGCTCAGTCCCCAGGGTTCTATTCCCAGACCCCCCCCCCAAAAAAAAATTTGAAAAGTGTTTATCTTAATGTCATTCATTTATTCAACAGACATTTGAACAGCGTCTACTCTGTGCTGAAGCCTCAGGGACATAGATGATTGTCCCATATAGGACAGACCTATGGATTACAGCAGTGCTATTGTAGAAATACACGCAATACCTATAGGTACACTATGAAGGCTTCGTGGTGTCATCACCCAGAACAATTTCATTTAAAGAAACGCCCTGCCTCAGCGGTCAGACTGTACGGTGGAGGAATGGAGGACACAGTATCATGTGTGTGTGCATGCGTGTTCAGGAGAGCAGGTGTGACACTGGCACAGAGCCAAGGACAAGGCCTGGAGCTATACAGCAGCATGGGCCAGATCATGGTGGGTTTTGTGTGTTAGGCTGGATTCTGGGCTTTATCTTATAGGATAAAGGGCACAGAGATGTTTTAAGCAGGAGACCTATACTAGTAGTTTTCTTAGATTACTTTAGTGTCAGAGTGAACAAAGCTGCGCTGAAGACAGAAAAAGTAGATAGATTTGAAATCCTGAAATAATAGTTGGAGAGAAGACACAGATTAGATAGATCAATAGGACTACATGCCTTATTAAATGTATGGGGTTAAGGAAAAGGTAGTTTAACTTGTATAGCAGGTCCAAATAAGGCAGAAAATGAGGAGATAAAAACAGTAGGGAGATTTGGTAAGTTTGGACTTGAGTAGATAATTAAGTAGGAATGCATCATAGACAGGTAGTGTTTTAGTCAGCTTTTTTTTTTTTTTTTTTAAATCACTTTGACCAAAAGACCCAACAAGAAGTTTTAGAGAAGGAAAAGTACTTGGGCTCATGGTTTCAGAGGTCTCAGATGGTTCCACTGCCCCAGCTGGGCCCAAGGTGAAGCAGAACACCATGACAGAAGAGTGTGGTAGAGGAAGCAGGTCAGGACATCACCATCCAGAAGCAGACACTAAGCTCAGTTCCCCAGGGACAAAATACATACCCCAAAGGCAAAACTCTGTGATTCATCTCCTTCAACTTCGTCCCACCTGCCTACAGTTACCAGTTAATCCATTCAGGGATTCACACACTGATTATGTTAAGGCTCTAATAACCCAATCATTTCACTTCTAAACTTCCTTGCATTGTCTCATGCCTGAGCTTTTGGGGGGCACTTCATATCCATAAAGGTAGAGAGCCAGAGGTCCAGACTGGAGATATGAATGCACTGAGGCTTTAGCAGATAGCCCAGAGCTGAATGTGAATGGCTGACATCGGCCAAGAAAAACATGGAGACAAGTGGAACATGCCATTTGAGACCAGACAAGGGACTGCAGAGATCAGAAAATACAGCAGCATTGTTGAAGACCAGTAGTTTCAAGGAATAAATTATTAGTAGTGGCAAATGCAGGAGAAGTCTCAGGAGAGATGAGAACTAAGTTTATCCCACTTGGCAATCAGGAAGTCAATGTTTTGTCTTAAGTGTCGAGAACTAGGTAGGAGATGAGTTAACACGAGGTGAGGCAGTTCATGGAAAGAAGCCCAATACAATGGTAGGAGACCAGAGCTGGTACTATCAAGGGAGTTGTTATTTTTTAAGAATGCAAGAAACAGGAATATAATTATTGGCCAAGAAGGAAGACTACAAAGGGAAGGGCTGAAGATAAGAATTTTCTTCCAGCCTGAGAGATCTGGTAGAACTCTTCTAGCTATTTAGGAAGGCCTGACCAAAATTAAACTTGTAGTCAATTTACTGAGAGCTTGTAAACATAGTAGCTAATCCATTTATGTAAAAACTACAAAACGTATTCCCCAATTTGTCAAAGAAATGGCAGCTCAGTAGCACATTATAGAACTAAAATATAAAGCGGATCAGGAAAACTTTTTATTTTTTCTAAAGAATGACTTGCTTTTCTCCAACTGAACATAAATCAATATAAACCACTTTCAGGTGAGCTCTGGCCTGAGTCACAGAGAAAACCAAAGTGTGTCTGCACCCCATCCCCTTCTTAATTCTACAATAGAAGATGCACCTCCCATTTATGGCCAGTCCCTCCCTCTCCAGTGCTTTGGATCCTAGTTTTCTCCACCTTGTCTGGAACCCAAACTATCACAGGTCCCCCTTTGCTCTTATTCTCAACAACTCCCTCTTCCCTGGGCCCTTTTCAAAGATAAAAACAGCACCCCAGACTCGTAGTTGTATAAGGGACCTTTTTTCTGACATCTGCCTGACATTTTCTGACATACTACCTCAATTGTCTCTATTCACACATTTCCAGGTGGCTAAATCCAGTAGCGGTTTTAAATTCTCCAGTCTATTTGATCTCTCAGTAGCATTCAATGCCTGAGCTGAAAAACTCTTCCTGTGGCATTACTCCTGGTTTTCCTTTCACTTCATTAGCTATTGCTCATCAGTCTCCATTGCCTGTTCCTGCTCTGTCACTTAACCTTCCAGAGTTACCCATGGTTTGGTCCTAAGTCCTCTTTTCTTTATTGCAGATTGGCAGGCTTTTTCTACACCAGAGAGTAAATTGTTTTAGGCTTTGCAGGCCATACATTGTGTTTCAGCTACTCAACTCTGCCAGTGTAGCATGAAAGCAGCCAATGACCATAATGAACGGATTATAGCTATGTTCCAATAAAAACATTTACAAAAATGGACAGTAGACTGGATTTGGCTTGTGGTCTGCTAACTCCTACTCTACACTTTCCCCAGGAAAGTCTCTTCTACCGTGTCTCTAATGAGCACCTACGCAAAGACATACCTTGAGATCTTTCTGGCCCCAAATCCTTTGTCTCCAATCACCTACTTGCTACCTAGACTTAAATGTCTTCAAGGAATCTCAAACCTTAACAGAGGAATTGTGCTCTTGTCTCCTAAATGTGATGTCCTCCCCCAGTGTGTTCTCTTAGTAAGAGGCTCCGCCATCCCCATAGCTGCGTAAAGCAGGAAACAGCAATCACCCCTTCACACTTCCTCCTCCTCCACCCTCTAATTCTCTGAACTTGAAGACAAGCTAAAAAAGACAGGTCTGTAAATGGCACTACTTGAAGCACACAGTCCAATTTAACATTTCACTAATAGAGCTAAACTTTATTTCCATGTTATTACATGTTTATCTTTGATGTTGAATACATATTAGAATTGATTTAACATACAACTTGGGAGAAAACTTGACATTCTCCTCTGAATGGGTTAAAAAGGAATGTAAAACTACAAAATACTTGTTTAAGTGTGAGTTCTAAATTATGGCAAACAAAACAATAAATACTTTGCTAGTTTTCTCTTTCTAGTTTTCCAAGATGGATTTCATTATAAAAAATTTTCATAACAATTTATCTCAAGAAAGAAAATAAGAGATAATCATAAAAACCATTTTAAGTATAGGGTACAAATAAAGAGTCTTAACATAGAACTTCTACCTCCTATTTAAAATTATGAAATTGAGGGGAATTTGTTAATGTCAGTTGCAAATCTATTGACTTAAACCCATATATGCAATTTACTTTTGTCAGAGAGGCTTATTTAAGGGTGACACCAAGCACAGTTCTATTTGTCATTCGCGTTAGCCATTTGGTGCTCAGAATGGGGATGGCCAAATATTAAGTGCTCAGTGACCAAAATTCAGAATCAATTGGTTTCAAGTGGCTCAGAGATAAGAGAATCAATCATTCCACCTCCTGCTCTACAGTTGTGTACGAACATAGAGCCTTTAGCATTCGTTGAAAAGTCAAGACAAAATCTAGATATTTTGAGCTAGAGAAATTTAAAGAACAAAGAATACTGCCTGTAGTATAATTCCAATGTTCAACATGGACAAAATTATGGTGGTTACTGAAGTTGTTACTGGTTGTAAATTCAGTTTCTTTCAATTCTAAGCCCCTTAGCACATTTCTGAAGAAAGGTGTGTGGGGCCGCTAATACTATTAATCTTTACTTAAGTATTCTTTTAAAAAGTCATCTTAAAATTATTTTATATCATGGATTATAGAATGAAGACTTATTAAAAGTGAATAATGCTTTTGTTTTCCCTTATCAGCTGCAAAAAGCTATCTTCTTTTTAATGCCACTTATAAAAGATATTGAATAAAAAGATAACTCACCTTCCATTAGATTTTTCTAGTGATAAAACATTTTCTCATCTAACTGTTTAAGACAGATGATTTATAGCTTTCAATTTTTAAAATTTCACACAATGTCATCATGTTAAAGCTTTTCTACATTAGTCTTCAATATCATATTCTTACATCAGAAAGGACCAAAGAGAGATAAACTCCATTATCAATTATTTAGCCTTTCCTTAAAAATCAATATTTCTCTTAAAATGCAAGGCACCCTTCTTTTCTTAGGACATGAGCCAGCAAACTTTGTGTCATTTTGTGTAAAAGACTACATCACAAACATTTCAGGCTTTGTGAAACATTTGGTATCTATCACAACTACTCAGCTTCTGTGTTGTAGTGGGAAAGCTGTCTGATGATACAGAACTGCAAAAAACGGGGCAGTCTACCTAATGTGGCCTCTGGGACAGTTGGCCAATCCCTGCCTTGGAACAAACTTAAATATAAGAGAGTCATTTGGAAGAAACTGGTCTCTAGTCAGATGCAATGACTAACTCAGAACCCAGTGGTTAATCACTCTGAAAATTTTCATGTTCACACTTTGAAGTTAGCCAACTCTGCATTTAGGTAAGATTCTTTAAACTCAGGTCATCTGCTTTTCATTGGGGATAATTAGCCTCATTTAAGAATTTGCTTGAGTATTAGTTACTGAGGATTTAGTTCAAAATTAATAAGTGATGTCCACATAATTTAATATCCAATTTAATTTTTAAAAAACTTAATGAAAAATAGAATAAAAAATTTAAAATAAGTATACTCACTACCCATTCCAGTAATTCATTTAAGACATACGAACTATAGAATATGAAAAATAAATTCAGAAGTGTAATTATTTTAAAATACACTACTTCCACTTTTGTCAATATTTTACATTTATGTATATAGTCTATAGTGGAAGCAGAAATTCTCTCTAAAAACATTATCTCCTTAAAATCTTGAGATGTATATTAGAGCCACAGGCAATATCTGACATATAAAATTGCAATACAGGCCTTTCAAATTTGGCATTTCACTGATACAATACAATGACCAAGGTATATAACTAACTGTACAGTGCTAGACATTCCAGTAAGAGTCATTATTTTCTTTAATGTAGAATGATTAATTCATATTCTACAAGGGGCAATGAGGTTAGTAATTCTATAGGGTATGTCCTGACATAATTTTCAAATTGTATAATAACACAAACAACTTTGTTAAGGCCATGTTTTATTTGCTGATTAATGGACAAAAGGCAATGTAATTTATTTTCAAGTATTTTCTTGAAAGTCTGTGCTCATAAAAATCATGAAAAGTTGGAAAGACTGTTAAATCACTGAAACTTTAAATATATCTTACACAATCTTGTTTGTACAAAAATACAAGTTAAATATAAACATAAAGCAATAATGATAATTTTATGCAAATCTGTTTTATGTGATCTTTAGTTATATATAAAAGTCTCGGTTCTGTTATCTGTGAAAAGATCGATACCAGATTGAGTTACTATCTATTGGCAAAGGGCCCTAAAAAGCTTATTTTAATTTTAGCATTAATCTTTTACATTGTTATGTGTGTTTCCTAATTTGAGATCACCTAAACACTGGAAAAAGAAAAAGAAGAAAAAAAAAGGGCAGTATGTCCATAAACCAACAAATAATTTGGCTATAATGTAGCATAAAACACAAAGAAACCCCACACATCTGTACAATAAACATTATGTATTACATACACTCAGGTGTATACATGTATGCTCACATGTACACACACACTCGCGCGCGACACACACACACACACCCAGTCGTAAAACAAAGCCTAATGAGGTGCTGCTTCCAGTTCAATATTCAGCTGTGCATTTTTTCTTACTTCATCAAATGAATAGCTTTTTGTCACCTTCCCGTTCTTGAAGACAGTATGGAGAAGATCCTGAAGAAATAGCAGTTTAATGATTTTGTTAATGAGACCATCTTGTAAAATATTTGAATCATGCTGTGATGAATTTACCTAACTAGTTAAATACACAGAGATGTTGATGGTGTTCAAATTATAATTTAAAGATTGTTACAATGTTACATTCTTAAGTCAGTTTTGTTAAAAGGAAAAACAAAAAAACTTGGTTGATCAAATTTTTTTCTTCTGATGCTGAAGAAGTCTGGCTGCCTAGGAGAGTAATGACTGTCATTGACAATCATTACTGACAGTGCGGCAAGGAAAGCCCGACACTGCCAAACCTTCCCTGGTTCCTGGCCAACAGAATCAACAATGATTAAATTTGGCAATCCAGAAGTTCAATCAATTGGTTAGTCACTGAATTCTAGTCTGAAAAAAAAGAAAAAAAAAAAGGCAAAAAAAAAAAAACCCAAACCCAAAACAAGAACAAAAATAATCACGTATTTGATTTTTTTTTGTCTCATGTATAGGTGACTGAGTTTAAGACTCTTAGGTACTCTCAAGTCACTGACAAAGACATTCACTGGATACAGACCTGGGTGAAAGTGATGACTAAATTCATTTGGATCTGATGAAACCACTCCTGCCCTAAGGAGTTATCTGTCTCTAATCTCAATTTTCCCATATAGTCTGAAGGTACATATGACATTATCTAAAAACTTTGTCACTGTGTTGCTTCAAATTTTACTGCTCTAGTTAGAGCATTTTCTTTCATAAATTTAAATAGAACCTATCAGGGAATGCTGATTCCTATTCTTTTATCAAAATACCTGGATGATGATAAATAGATCACTACTTCAGATGTTCTAGTGTATCATTCACACACTCGTGGTTTTACTTTTACTTGGTCTCAAGTGACTAGTTCATCTGAGATATACTAATTAAGCAAAATCTTGGGAGCTGCAACAGTACAACCCACTCAAAGAATTGACTAATAGGCCATATATAAAGGAATCTAATTCTAAGTTTGATATTCAAATCTATTTTTTTTATTTAAAGCTATTTCATAGTTCTGGCTTAAAACATTTAAAAATACAATGGAAGTATCATGTTATAAGCAGCAATTTTGACATAATATAAAGAATCATAGCAGTAGCATATTTATATTTAGTGTAAACTATTCTGAGAATATGAATATTCCCAAGTAGTTTCCTTCTAAAAATGAGGTATTAAAAAATCTAGTAGCTTAAAATTAGAACATTTATAACTTTTGAATATGTAAATATAAATGTACTTCTGTATGCTAAAAGCCATCAGATCCTGTAGACTACTTTAGTACACTGCAAGTTTTTTCCTGTTTGGTGAACTGGAATCAGAAAACTCTCAGAAAACTTGGTTTAAAGATTCACCATTAATTAGCTATGCAGTCTCAATCAATTCATTGCTTTCACATCTTACATAATTCTAAGGTAACACAGTTTACCCTTTTTAGTTCCTAGAGTTGCTATGTGAATCAAATCAGACTAAAGAAAATTATCTGAGCTGGATACTATTAAGTTAAAAAAAATTACTTTTAAAAACATTTTAGAATTTGGCTAACCCCTCCATTATCTATTAAAATCACCAATGCTTAACTATAATGCAAATAGCTTTGACAAATCTAAGAATAGCACCCTTTTAAATATTATCAGAAATGACTCACTGTTAATTGACTGTAAAATTAAGACCAAATACACATAAGCTTTGTGAAGGTCATGAATCACTACCATGATGCTGGCCACTATGTGAAAAAACTTTCAATTACTTAAATGTCATAAAACTGCTGTGAAAACAATTTAACAAAAATTAATCTTATTAATTTGGAGAGTCAATTGACTGTTAAAAATAAATAAATCAGTATGGATACATACGTGACCATATTCCTCAAGATCTCCTTTTCCTTCCTCAAGTGTAACAAAATTTCCTGTTGATGTCCTATGTAAAGATAACCTGCCCTTTTTGGACCTTTTGTTGGGATCAGCAACTGGGTCCTTGAAGACATTAATCTGAAATCCACATTAAGAAAAAGAAGACTAATCAGAAATGTCCAACAAACTCTCACTTAAAAAAAAGTATATTAATTTATATGTAAATTTTAAGGCAGTTTATAGGTGTAACTGAGCCAATCCATATCTGGCTTTTAAAGATACAGCTTATTAGCCTGTTCTGAAAAGACAGTCATCTATTAGGAAAAAAGGTATGAAAGAGTCCAAATCTAATATATCCTTTCTTACCACTAGAACGAATACCTAATACATCTTTGAGAATCCTTAACATATGACCTTTACATTTTAACATGATGCTAAATATAACATACACATGCTATTAAAAAATATGCAACTATATCACACCCCCCAAACACACACACATTTATGTGCTCTATTTGCAAGTTCTTTGGAGAAGGATCTAGGATATTACTAAGGTAAAGGCTTTCCTACTTTATAACCTTTCCATTGTTACTTTTTACTGTTATCTGGTTAATGTCAAAAGCAAGAGTCTTAGGACAGCAGAATGTTTACTTTGGGATCAGAAAGGTAGGAGGCAAAATAAAATAGATGTAAACAGTAATGGCAGTAGCATGAAAAGCAACACATGAGCCAACACCAGAACTCTGATGGAACAGAGTATAAAGGAAATCAACTCAGGTCTTCTGAGTTCTTAGACTCCCCAGGCCTCAAGAAGCCATGGAAGACTAGGAGGACAGTTGTTCAGTTGCCTAGCTATTCTAAGGGTACCAAACGTGATTATGTCACAAACGGAACCTCCTAAAAGGGTGTTAACCGTGATTACATACTTGCTTACCCTTAATATGTCATGGCCCGGTTAGCTTACATTCCCAAATACAGTCAACTTCCTGATCCAAAGTATATACTGAAGCAGAGAGAAATGACTGATCTGTATTTTCTCTTAAACAATCTTTCCTGTTATTGTTCCTTCTTTTCCCAAGTCTCTTTTTTCCTCCTTTTTCATGTTATTACCTAATGTTTTCTTTTTTCCTTGTTTCTTGGTCAAGGTCAACAGTCCCTGACAACATATTAATAATTCGGGACCATATTATCCTTTTGGACTATTCCATCAAAAACTGCTCTCTGCCTAGCTACATAAAAAAGGTGTAACATAGGAATAAAAGTTGAAGCACATACCCCAAGGCCATTGGTTACAACATAGCTACACTTGAAGGAACAATTCAAGAGATCTCTTGTTAACTTCTGCAGCAAAGCTCCACCAGAACCAAAAGCAACATTTTCAATACTCCACTTTTTTTGTTTCATGCCTTCTACGATCTAGAAGATTAAAAACAAATAAAAACCTAAGGAATTTGGAAGAGATTATTTCCAAAGAGCAATATTAATGAATGAAGCATTCTAGAGCTGTTTTGAAAGTCAACAATTAGGTAAGAATAAGGCCTAGACAGTTATTCTCCACATTCTCTTTAAAGACCTGCCCACTCCCCAAAAAGCCTGCCAAGGCTGCCTGAGATGAGTGTGAGTTGTCAGGTAGAGATTTCATTTACAGTTCATGAATCTGGTTGTTGCTATCATTGTGGGGGTGAGAAAACTGACTATAAATATCTAAAGTTAACTGAATGATCATCTTTCACCCACCTTAAGTTATTTGCCTAGATGCCAGCAACAAAAGCAATGGTACCAAAACATTCATCCCAAATTACTAACTCTTAAATGACTCTAATTATCACAACATCAAGATAATGAGTCTTGTATTGCATGTAAGTCAACAGTTACTGGTGGCAAAAGAGTATTTAGTACTCTCCTACATAAACAGTTGGGATATCAGTAGAATCATTTACTCTAGTTGAAGTTCCAGTGCCACAAACAAAATTATGGACAGACGCTCTAGGTGTTATGGTTCATTTCCGGATCATTGTGGGGAGAATGATTATCTAGTCAGCTACAAAGACCCATAAGACCTTCAGTTCTAGTGGTTAAAATAGTTCTTTTAAGGGACAAATTTATAACTTTGTTTCTTGTTAAAGTCATCTGTATTCTTCTCTTTTTACATAGCATCTATCCTCTTATTTAACAAATCCCATCACTTTTTAAAAATTTTTTTAACTTATTTATTGATTTATTTATACGTGGTGCTGAGGATCGAATACAGGGCCTCACACATGCCAGGCTCTACCACTGAACCACAACCCCAGCCCCCATCACTTTTATAATAGAAGGCAGCAAGTGAAATTTAGTAACCATTCCTTTAATCTCATGAAAATAGCTAAAGTAGTAGTAGTAAATGGAAGAGCCAGTTCTGTTTTATTTAAAAAGAACTTTCAAAAATGATTAGAAAACCAGAAACAGGCTTAATAGCTTTATGTGAATCATTAAAACAAATTTACCACATTCCCCTGAATAACTAAGTCTGAAATCGACCTTGTTTGTCTTTGACATTGCAAAGGAAAACAACAACAAAAAAATAACCCAAGCACCTTTAAGAAACATTGAAAAACACAACTTCATTTAAAAATTCCAACCATCTAAATTCTCCTCTTTTTACATTCTAGAAGACTGTAGTTTTCAACTAGAAGAATCAAGATAGAAATACATACAAATTAAAGCGATTCTTTTGGCTGTGCACAAATCTAGTCTCATGTCTTTATTATTGTACACAAACCCAAAAGTACTTGACGCCCCTGAATTCATTTTATTTTTCACTGTGATTACTTTGAAAAAAGAGAATTTCAATATGGAAGAAATGCAGAGCGTAAGGTCGAAAGAGAGTAGAAAAGAGTCAGGAAACAGGCAGATAATAGGTAAAATGGTTTGAATAAAATATAGAGAAAATAGTCTCAGATCTGTCACCTGATTTTAGGTATGTTCCAGAGCACAATGGTAAGGAAATGACAAAAAATAATGTCATCTAATATCATATCACTATATTTCAGGTCAAGTTTCTTTACCAAAAGTTATAAAAGTTAAATGATTTGGAGCTAAAGTGAATTTTTCTGTTAATGTGAAATTATAATTGGGGAAAAATTAGTATTTGAAATGATTTACACAAATAAATCAGGAAACTTGATTAGAAATGAACTGACAAGATACCACTCTCTGAGACACTACTCTTGTCGAATACAGTTACTTATTTCATATACAAGGTATCTAACTTAACCCAAGTCATATTATGCCATTAGGATTTAATTATTCTTTTCTCATCACAACCATCCATCTGAATCATGTATTACAATCTGCAAGTGCTTTTGCAATATTTTGTGTGTGTAATATTTGAAATACAAACTATATATTTTTCATATAATTCAAAAATTAATTTGTTCTTAAGATTTACATAAAACCAATGTCTTCTATTAAGTCTCTGAACCAAAATTGTAAGGCTTGGAAATTCCAATTAATGTACAGAAAAGAGTTTCAAGAGAAGAATAATAGGATAGCTAAATGGAAACAAAGAAAAAAATGTTGACCTATGCATAAGATGTCATTGAGTCTGGGAAGGAAAAATGTTTGAAATATGTTCAACTTCAGAGAAATATTCCTCTTGCCAACTCAGAATTCAATGCTATTTTAATATCATTAATGAACCACTCCAATGGAGAGATTCCAATAATACCTGAAGAGAAGGAATCCCTAAGTGAAACCAACAGAAAGAGAAGATGGATACTTAGTACTCTATACAAAACAAAAGAGATTTTGCCTCTTTTCCTAAATAAGCAGATTCATTTTGATACACAATGGAACACAAAAATCTAGAATAGGGGTATAGTGGGATGGATGTCACGAGAGTAAATAGCAAAGTCTAAGAGTGAGGCAGATGGTCAAGGAGAAAAGGGAACTGTTTCAAATAAAGCAGATTTTTTCGTTTGTCAAAATTAAGCATATGTACAAAGCAAAACTGGTAGATGAATTCCTTTTCTTGCTTCTAAAAACATTTTGACACACCTCCAATATGAAGAAATCAAGTTCTTTTAGGTTATGCCACAGGCCCAGTTTTTTTTTTTTTTAATTTTTCTTACATCCCATGCATACTTTTGTATTAACACAAAACTATTCAATTCTGACTATTCTGTTTAAGGTTTCAACAATGCCAGAGTATCTGTCTCAGTATTCTTGTTCATCTAGTTAAAGAATAAGATAAAATTTTAAGATGATTCTCCACTTTGTTTAAAAAACAGTCAAGGGGGGAAAAAAAAAGAAGGGAAAGCCAAAGAGCTTTGGTTTTTAGAGGGAAGTTCAAGGTAACTGACTGTATAACCCAGGTTAAATAGATGACTATCATGAGGAGGAGGGGGAGGCGTAAGCAATGGGAAAAGTCCCGACCTAACAGGTTTTTGAAATGGGTACAGAACACTGCCCATGTCCCTTCACTGGAAGGGGGAGAAGCATGTGTGAAGGTATCTGCTAGGGTGTCTCAAAGACAGGTATGATTAACAGTAGTTAATTTGATAAGTACCTGTCAGTTCAAGCGAGGGAAGGGGGATAACAGCAATTAAAAGGCTGGTTGGGATCTCTATAATCAAGGTCTTCTACCTTTCTACTGCAGATTGTTTTATACATCTCCCCCAACCTTTTCACAAGGAAACTTCTAATGTCTTAATGCTCAATGTTTTAGGAAAGCTGAGGGAGTTCTACTTTTCTTAAGCAATTTTGTTATTGCAAGAAAGATCCATTCCAGACTCCTTACTTTGGAACTCTCAATATATACTGCCTCAGAAACACAGTTTACTATACATCACAGCTCTCACTTTTCAAATCAATCTTTAGAAAACTTTATAACTTGCATTCTAACCCTACTCTATCCACACTAAACTCTTTCAAACAGAAAATCCTCCAATAACTTATGCTACATAGCTATAAACAACCTGAGACTGGAAGACATCAAAATGTCAGATTTTTGATAGTGTACATTCCACATGATGTACTTAGTGATAGCCTTAATTTTTATGGAGTACTAGGGTATTAGCTGAAATTATAGCTCTTAAGCTTATTTGGGAAACAAAAGAGGCAAAAGTTAAGCTAAATAACACACTAGTTGACAGCATTCAATAGTAACAGTGATGACTCTCAATCCTTAACTTAGATGACAAACCATTTTATAATTTCTGAAAAAAGCACCTATTAATATCATCTAAGTTTTATATTGTTAGGGAAAGTGCAACTCTATTCTATGAAAACCCAGACTTTATGAAAGCAATCAAAAACTTCTGTTTTATATTACAAGGAATATTACTTGACTGACAGTGATCAAATCTTTAGAATCATTATCCAGGGTGGCCAATGAGGACTAGAGGATGCTTTGATTGGTATTTCTGTACTACTGTTACTTCTAAACTTTAGGTAATGCACAGAAAAGACATACACCACCATAAACATTTAAAATCGTGACTCATAATTATATTTAAATTAACATGTTTATCAAACAAACTAATAAAGTTTAATTATAAGGATTTCCTTATTGGAACACATACCTCTTGTAAGGTATTAATATCTACTCCATCCCCTTGAATAACTCTAAGATAAGGTGGCAGCAACTTATAGCCCTTTGAGTTTTCAGTAACAGGAAACTTCTTACCTAAAATATCCAAAACCTGTATAAAAAAAAACACATGGAACACAAATAACTGAAACTGAAAAAAAGCCTAAAAAGTTTCCAATGTTGAAATGATTTTACTTTGTTAGACAATCTTGAGAATATAAAAATTAATTCAATTACTTAAAAATTTTACAAAGCTTTGTAGACTTTGGTCCCAATTCCTTTTAATCACATTAGAAATAGGTATGCTATTTCCATCATAAAACAAGTTTTAAACAAGTTTTTGCCTTTTTTATCTTTTCAAATTACAGAGATTTAAGAAAGAAAATCCTTAATATTAAAACAAATATTTTTAAGTATGTAAAGCATGATTTAACAAACTCATGATTATACATTTGATTCAGCCCTTGTCCTTCATATTATGCCAAGATGTTAGAAAGAATGAATATACATACACCCATACTTGGCTAGGCAATGCAAACACTTGGGTGTTTTCTATGAATTTTTGAAATCACATACCAATGAGAGCAGGGACACATGTGTATTTTTTATTCTGCTTGAGTCCAATAGTTTTGTTTGGTTTAATTCTGTCTGATGTAACTTGAATATACATCCATTCGAATTACAAAATTCAAAGAAATGGAAATGAAGCATATAAATACACAGTTTGTCTCAACTTCTTAAGCCAAATCACATAATAGGCAAACCATCCTACTCATTCACTAACTATTCAAAGTTTTGTAGCAGTTGAAATACTTAAAAATTTCTTGGAAAACTTGGTCAGAGATAGAAAAGACATACAAAGCAGTCTCCTCACCTTCCAAAATCACTTCTTTTTCCAATATAAACTAATTTTAATATCCTATGATGAAAAAAATTCCAAATAGATGACTGGGTCGTATATGTGTGTGTATGTGTATGTGTACGTGTGTGTATGTGTGTGTATGTGTGGGTGTGTGTGAACTCAGGGGCACTCAACCACTGAGCCACACCCCCCAGCCCTATTTTGTATTTCATTCAGAAACAGGTCTCACTGAGTTGCTTAGCACCTTGCTTTTGCTGAGGCTGGCTTTGAACTCTTAATCCTCTCACCTCAGCCTCTTGAGCTGCTGGGATTATAGGCATGTGCCACCTCGCCCGACCCAAACTGTTCTTATAACTAGTTGTGTACATTTGTATTATGTAATAAAAATGTCAAATCCATTTGGCTTGCTAAAACCAAATATTTCAGGCTAAGACAAGTTTCAGAGTGGTTTATCCTTTAGTAAAATTAGAGAAGGCCTCCTTGTATCAAAGTCCCCTCTTCACAAGGGGTAATGTATTCATTAGCTGAGAAACATGGGAAAGTAGGAAGGCTGCAGTCAAAAGATTATAATTGATAATTGGATCCTTATTTTTCATGTTGTGTGACCTTGAGCAAGTTACTTTAACTCTAAGCCTCTGTTTCTCTTTTGGTAACAGAAAGAAGAATGTTTATTATACTGGTTTTGCTGAGATTAAATGACATTACAATACATCTTAATGTAAGGCATCTCATACAATATTTTTCTAGTAGGAGGCATTTATTAATCCTGCTCTTATTAGTGCTTTTTGAAGATAATCAAGTCCTAAACACTGAAAAAAAAATGCAATGCTGCTACATTAATAATCAGCAGTATTGCAAAAGAACCACTACTGGAAAAGTATTTGATTATATTTATTCCACATCACCTGGCACATATTTCTATACTAACAACTTCAAAGGTAAAACAATGATTTGTGATAAAACAAAGAAACCACACACCTGGTGACTAAAACACAGGATGAAAATGAAAAGGCCATGAACTGATTCTGAAGGTACACAGGAAAAAAATAATTCAGCAGTAACTATCTACTTGACAGTATTTAAGTAACCTATTTGTCTTGGTATCCTTTCTCTGTTATTAATGTGTGACCTTGGGCAAATCTATTACTTTCTCTGGGTTGTAACTCTTAAAAGAAAAACAGGAGATTGATTCATAAAGTTCTGAAATGATGTGTATATTAATCAAATTAAAAGTAGTGTTGATGCAGTTGGTCTACAAGCATTTTAATAATCAAGTTACATATTAAAATTTACCTTTAATACAGTGTCAAGAGGATTTCCAGAATCAGGTCTGATTATTAGTGGTGCCGTTGTACTTCTTGATACTATTAAATGTCTTAGATCTTCACCCCATATTTTTTCACACGCATTATAAATATCATAGCTATCGCTGACCACAGATACAGGCACTGATGAAAACTGTGTTACTATATGTTCAAAAGCATCTTTTTCATGGTCTTTCCCCCAAGCTGTTATGGTACTAGAAAACAAAATGAAAATAGATTTACTTAGCAGACACATTATCGAGTCCTAAAGCACCGTTATATCTTAGGTTTACTATCTATATCATCAACGTCACAGAGAAGGTGAGGAATTTAATTTAATGAATGCATGTCATAAGGTAAATGTAATGTTTGGAACAAACTTTCTCTTGGCCAATTTGTTTTCAGCACTTCAAATAACCTTATTTAGTTTCAGAAGTTTTTAAGTTACTTAGCTCTTAAGTTATATTCGACCAATTAAAAACCATGCTCTGTGTGTGTGTGTGTATGTGTGTGGTATTCCTGAATCTGTTCATTTAAAATAATTTAAGCTAAAAAGTCCTTGCTAAATGCCCTCCATACTTCTTTATGCCAAGATAGTACAAAGAATGAATACATATGTCCATTATTTTCCTAGGTAATGCAAGCACCTGGCTCTCTTCCATGAATTTTTGAAACTACAATGACAGTAGGAACATTTTTTTAACCTCTCAAAATTTTATATTTAGAGGCACTTATACTATTACATTCATACATATAGCCAATTAACTCTGTCTTGTATCTTCAAATGGCCAGTAAGAGGCAGTCATTTATTTCACTTACAAATTATCACCATAATTAATATCTGCCCAAGGAATAAGAATTTTAATGTTTATTTGGGGGCAAAATATAATTAAGATGCAAAATAAAGCATGAGAGTTTCATACTATTGGACAAGAATGACTAGCATGATTTTTTTGCAATGTCCTCAGTAATAGTTCTTCTTACTGAATAGATTTAATATATATGTAATTATAAACATTTGTTGGTTAACATATAATTTTAAGAATTCTTAAAACAGAATTTAATAATGAATTTGAAAATTATTACCAGTTTCTTACGTCAATTTTTCTTTTCTCCCTAATTTTCCAGTCTTTGGGTTTCTATTCTACCTGTTCTCTTCAGTGAAATAATGGAAAGTGTGAAAGCCCATTCATTATAAAGCCCATGTAAGTATAAATTTACCTTAAAACTATTTAAAGAGCTATCCTAATTTAAATTTGTAATTGCCTTTATGTAATTGTTTTGCTAAAGGACTAGAAATAAGCATTTTTTATTATATTGTTAATGGTAAGCTGAGAGTAGCCAAGTGCAGGTTCATGTTATGACTATAAAGGCCTAGCTACCCAGAGACTAGTCTTGTGTGAAGTTAATTAAGAGCCCATTTATATAAAAATTATTTCATAGTGAACACTCTCAGAAACTACAGAGGATGCCAGTTGCTATGATGTTAGCTGTCTACTTCATGCAAGCATCTGCAGACTAAAGAGAAAAGTAAGATATGGATGAAGAGAAACCCCTTTTCTTATTCAGAATGCTACTGTCCTCTTTCTGAGAGAATTCAGCTCAATAAACACCAACTCTAGAGAGCTTTACAATGTAAGAATAAACTACAGTTCCAGGTCATTGCTTATGCAGCTACTGTTCTCTAAAGTTATATCAATATAGTCATCTAACTCTGCTACTCATGTGTTATCACATCTAACAAACTGACACTTTTATTCCTCATGTTTCTTGCTTTTTCTCCATGGTATGTGAACTTCCCAGAAGCATTCTTTCCCCTGACTCAAAGACATCTCCCACATTTAATTTTTCCCACTTCTATGGTCCCCTTTTAATCTCTCCCAGATATCGTGCTCTCCTTCTACCTGACCTGTCAAAATGTTAGTACTTTTCAAGGTTCTGACTTGGGCACTTGTCTTCCTCTGTAACATCTCCCTGTGTGAAACACTTAAAGGGTTCAAAAATACCCTAGTGTTGAGGGTTTCCAATATTTGTATGGTAGCCCATGTTTTTCTTCTGGCTCCACATCTACTGTGTGAGGTAGGAGGTTGAGTATCTTCATCTCATCACCTCAGACATATTCAGTGGCCCCCCCCCTGCACAATCACATCATGACACCTCCTCTTCAAGTCAGTATTTCTCTATGGAGATTGTAAATGTTTGCTGTTTGTTTCATGAATTCTACCCATTCTACTACCCCAAATTTCATGCATCAAATTAAAATCAATACCTTTCCAAAGGTGGCAGGGAAAAGTTGTGTGACTGAATTATTTCTATATTTGGATTCTCACACTTTCAAGAAACTATTTTTAATAATAATAGTAATGCTGAGTTCTCTTAAGGTTATTTTAGATGTGTTTATTCTCAATGAACTTCTGATGCTAGAGATATAATATTTCAGTTCCTCTTTTTGTTTGGTCAGATGAAGCTAACAAAAAACAGAGAAATAAATGACTTGCCCAAGGCCACCCACTGTCAGCTATAAGGTCACTCGGGGTTTCCTGACTTTCAGTCCAATGCTCTTTTCACTGTACTATGCAGTTTAAAAGATATATCTATTTCAGAATATGTGAATTATTCCTACATATTAAGAAGTCAAATACAGTAAGCATTATAGGACCATAAAAGAAAACTGGATTTGCACTCTTAACACAAATGCCCTAAAGTAGATGTTAAATTTATTCTCAAATCTATGGTGTGTTTATTATGTCACCACTATAAAACAAAATTATCAATGAAGAGTCTACTATATGATTACATTAGAATTTTAAAAGATGTATGTACATATAAGTTCAAATAAAAATACTGTTACCCTAACACTTATCTTTCATAAACATCCTTAATTTTCCATTTATTAGTCTCTTGAAATATATATGAAAGTGTTCAACAAGCCTCTACCAATACAGCAGTGTTCAAAAATGTTGGCTGAATCTACTCTCTACTAAACCTCAACACACCAAGTTTTAGCAATTTTCTCTCTTAAGTCACTGCTTATGTTTATCTACTTCTTTTCAGTCATTTTATCACCTGGCTCTGGACCTCATCACCTCAAGACTGTTAGGTTTCCTTTAAAACCTAGCTTCTGGTTTTTCCTCTTTTAAATCCATAGGATATCCTGCTTTCAAAATAATTTCCTAAAGTATGTCTCTGATAACACTGTTTCTTTGCTCAAAAACTTCAGGGACTGCTCTCATTTAAAAGGCCTAATTAAGGATAAACTAGCATGATGTGCACGCAGTTAACACACAATGTCAAAATGAATTTGAAGGCTCTTATGAACTTTAATCTATCTTGTCAATCTATTCTATGTTCTCTGCAAAGTCTGTTTCAGTCCTTACTCCCAGAACACATCTGTACTCTCCTCTTAAATGATGAGGCTTGACACATAGTAAACAAACAATAACTATTTCTCAGAGAATATCATCCAATGTCTGCCTCAAATTTTATCATTCCTTCAAAAGTCAAGATCTCACCTCTCTATAAAAAGGTCTTCTTGATCCTAATCCTACCAGTGTAATATGATCCTCCTTCTCCTTGCCTTGCACCACAATAGCACCTTAATTGTACCTCTTTAGAAGTATTTCCAACGGAGCAGACTGTTACTAGTTTGCTATTTTTATCCTGAGGAAATGGTCAGAGTTTTGGTATCTTTCTGTTGTAGCAGACTGCTTTGCACACGAAAGCTGATCAGTTAATGAATCAGATAATAATTATTATAAAAATAAACAAAAAAGCTCAGTTTTATTCTAAACTCATTGCTAGTTTTAACATCCTGCAATTTTTAAGTACTAGAACTTAATAAACATTTCCAAATGATTAGTAATTATTATAAGAACTTAATAAACATTTCCAAATGACTAAATAATTGTTATAAACAACCCTTGATATATATTTAAAAACCTCCATTTACTTCAATAAAGTTAACTCTACAATCAGAGCAGAGGTAGCCTAGATTATAATTTCTTCCTAGTTTAACTGGAGGTGGTTTGAGAGCAAAAAAATCATAAAAGGAACGTGAATACTCTTCCTTTCATCAAAAGGGCTTCCTTGCTCATCTACAATTGAAGTTACTAGATTCAGATGCAATTGCAAGAGCAAAGATAAGGAAAAAAGAGTGATCAGTATTTATAGTTCTCCTAGACTTCATACAGTGAAGAGAACCTGTGTATGGAAAAATAGCAAATGAAAAACACTCCTTACATAAAACCTATATGGCAATACATCGTTGGGGAAAAGATCTTAAATTGTTTTACTAGGGTTGTTAAAAGTTCTGAATCTCCCTCATAACTAATCTTTATATAAAGCATAAACACTGAATTTTTATTGTTTACGTTCATGAAGGTTTACTTTAACACCATGCTTGGTAGTTTTTGCAAAACATCGAGTTACAAATACCAAATTGAAAAAAATTAGTTTTAGAAAACAAATGTTTAATATGAGGATGAAAACAAAATTTTACCTGTGTTCTGCAGCTGGAACAGAATAGCCTGGAACAGGATCTTTTGTTCCATAGTATTTTTTAATGAGAGCAATTCCTGCTACTGTATCTGTTCCTTTGAAGTTAACCAAATGAGCAGATGCCCCTATGCCAGCAGTCTGGAAAATCAATCATAAATAAAAATTCAAAAAGAAAACCCACATTTAAGATAGCCCATATTTAGCATAGTCCCAAGGGAATTACTGTCTTTAGCTATTCTCAAACCGATAATACAAAGATTCTATTTTCCCTAAACATTTAAGGATTCAACTGTTACCTTCTCAAAAAGACCTATTTATTAGTTCCCCACCTTCACTTTCCATCACTCTTTCTTCCTCTATCCTGCATTGTGCTTCTCTGGAGCATTATCTGACATGTGATGTATTTATTATATCTGTCTATCCATTCCTCCACCTAGTATATCAAGGACTGGGACACTTGTTGGAAGGCAACAGCCCATATGCCTTGAAAAGAGGGGGACACATTGTGGGTCTGTTGACGGAATCTTTGGAATTTCAAAAGGTGGTCTATACTAATCCCATTAATGTCCAGCAAAATTTATAGTGGTACTCTATTGGACAATCTACATTTTATTAAATAAGGTCTATTTCAGTTTCTTACCTCTTGGGAGGAGACTCCTCTGTAGCCAAAATCATGTAACTTGTATTCCAGACCATCTAAGTTACCAGAAGTTTCTAACAAATATTTGGCCAATATTTTCTTCTGCTCTCTAGAATTTGTTGCCACTGTGATTGGATACCAGGTCTGCACAAGAATAGTCTGCAGTAACAAAATTAACCATAAATATTAACATATAAAATATACTGGGTTCTTCCTGAGGAAAATCCTAGCTTTCTCTGGAGGAATGTTCTGGACTTCCACACTATCTGGAATATCAATTAGACATTTCAACTGAACAGCAGGATGCCTATGGTGTTGTGCATTTCAGATACAATACAAAGTTCAGCTCTCAAATCAACAGCAAAGAAGATAAGTGCACCATGCCCTTAACAGCAGAGAACTTCAAGTTACCAAGTTTCTAGCCAGAGCTCCAAAGCAGCAAATATTTGAAAGACCATGGTGAAGGACCAATTTTCAATCTGTCATGGACTGATAGTTTTTTAAAGTACACTCATACTCACATGTCAAGGCAATGTCAAATCATTATAAGGTTTTCTACATGCTTATTTTTTATTTCTGCATTTAATGTGGGCCTGCAACAAACAGGTCATGAACCAGTACTGGTTTACTACAGACTACATCTTGAATAGTACCAGTTTAAAGAAGTTACTCATTTACCTTTCTAGGTAGTATAGTATTTAAGTTTCTCTGGATCTAACATGATTTCCAGTAGTTCGTGTACTTGAGACACTTTAGCACTAAAGAATTCTGTTTACTATGTTGTGCTTTAGATCCTTAGTTTTTATCAAACTTTATTATAAGAAAGCTACACAACACATTTCTGTGTATGCTTTACAACTGCAAGGTCACTGACTTATTTTGTAATATGGTGACTACAAGTTCTCAAATTAGAAAATGGGAGATTTGCTAGGTCCCTACCCTCTGGTAAGAACTGTTCCTTAGTTTCCACTTTTTTCTTAGTTATCGGGAAAATGCCAAACAGTCTGATGCTTAATCACAGCAATAACATTAATTATTTTGGGTAGGGAATTACTTCTTTGCGATTCTAGGATAATTTCTATTTTTATCATACAAATCTGATATCATGTTATTTGAAGCAGCTTCAAATCTATTTTAGAAAGAGCTGCTAAAATGACAATGCCTAAGCCGAACCAAAAAGATACTTAATTTCTTAAATTTTACAAAACAAGCTTTTACTAAATACCAGCTAAGTGATCAGTAAATAAGTAAAGAGAAAAAGAGGATTTAATCTTAGACTTGTCAATTTAGTCATCTAACAAGTAAAATATTATGGTAATAGACTTGATTAAATATAGCACTTGCAATTCTTCTCCTAAAGAAATAAGTCCATTTCCTCATCCCTAGATTCAATACTCCTTTCACCAAAAGAATGAAGCGCAAGTCATGTTGTGTGACTTCCAAGCACCTTTTAGGTTTTGAAATTTCAACTCTTGTACTTAGAACTATCATGCTATGAAGAAGCCTGGGTTATGGAAGCCTAGTAGTGTTCAGCTGTCTGTGCTAAGGCCCCAGACATGGTAGTGAGGCAATTTTAGAATGTCGAGCCCCAGCTGAACCCTCAGCTAAATGAAGATGCATAAGTCCAAATAAGATCAGCAGAGGACCATCCAGTGAACCACAGAATTACTGCAAACAATATTTTTGTTAAGCCACTATGTTCTGGGGTAGTTTATCACACAACAGAAAACTGGTGCAATCCTAACTTATACTCTATAATCATCACCTCTAATCTCTGACCAGACTGTTCCTGAAATTCCTCTTTTGAGTCTATTGCCAGTATCCTTCATTCTTCTACCTCTACTCTTAGGTTAGGTATCTGTGATTTATTCTTCATACTGCCTCTGGTTGTCTATCTTTCTAAAACAAATTTATTCATGTTGAATCATTCTTTAAAAACAAACAAATAAACAAACAACTTTAATGGCCATCTACTGTCTATAAGGAAGAAAAGCCAATTCTATAGAATTGTTTTCTGTAATCTTACAGTGTTTACCATCTAAAAGTTTATCTCCTACTATACTTTTCACGTTTACAATGCAGTCCTCAATGGACTATGTGTTCTAAAAATATTGGTCCATTCCCTCGACTCTACTTCACACTTATTAAAAGCTACCCCTTCCCATTTCATGATTCCTTAAACAGAATTATCTATTTTTTCTTGTATTACCCCAGCATTACTTCTTCATATTAGTGGTTAGTTAAAAATGAATTACCTCTCTTCCTAAAAGGCCATTAATAAGACATAGCTTACTCTAATTTCTGTGTCCAGCAATCTTTTTTTTTTTTTTTGGGGGGGGCACATAGCTGGTACTTAATCAATATTCATCTGTGGAATTTAATCAACTCTCATTTTAATTCAACTCAGATATCACACTATTATCTAGGAGTATGAGAAAGATATAAAACACAATGTGAAAAAAACTCAAGTTGAGTTATAAAGGTAGAAGATTGACCTTACCCCTCGAAAAATGCCAGGGAAGGAGAGAAATAACTATGAGACACAGTGATCCTTCACATCACCATTTCCTTTCCATAGTCCAACAAAATCAGCTTAAATTATACTCTTAATAAAATCACTCCCCTTTTAAAAAGATCACTGTAGGTGTAAGCAAGGGAAAAAAAGGCAAGTTAGTTTGGGTTAATCCGAGGTCTAATGAAGTAGGCCTTGTTGGAACTTTTCCAAAATAGCAACGTGCCCACACAAATCAAGATAGAATTTTTAGCTGAAAACTAAGACCAAGGTAAATGAATCTATAAATTTCCTTTCAGAAGTGTTCACTGTAACGTCACTGTGTAGGATAAGGGCTTTACAGAGTGAGAAATGGTGTGGTACAGAACGAAGGTTGCACTTCTGCTGTTCACCTGTCTGCTCACCTCTCAGGCCTCAGTTTCCTTATCTGTAAAATGATGACATTTCATGACTGTAATCATTTTTAAATCTTTTTTTCCTTTTAATACAAGAAATATTTGGTTTTATTTTTTGGTGGATGAGAGGGGTGAATTTAGCCCAATGTGCTTGCCCCTAGCCCCCTTATATAACTGAGACACTTTGCAGAACTCCTAGGTGTGCTTAAGTTTGTTTTGAAATCTGATGAGAAGATTAAGATTTCTTTTAGCACCAATACTGAAATTAATCAAGCAATTCAGTGTATTTTTAAATTCAATGTATTATCAAGTGAATAACAATCAATGAATAGTTATTAAATATCTAGAACATGCACTGGGAAAGGGAAATAAAAGAAATACTACTTGGTATTATTACTTAAAATGTTTTAAATCTAGGATATCTTCAAGTGTGTTGGGTCTGGCAATAGATTTCAAATACCAGATAGTAAAAAGAGGGTTAGAGATTGATAATAGGATGAATTTCCTCTATCCTCACACAAAACACCCCACAAAGGATGCAAAGTGACTATGAAGAAGTCTATTCTGGAGATACAGTATTCAGAGTAAACTTTAAAAAAAAAAATTTTTTTAAAAGGGACCTATCAGAAACTACAACAAGGAATAGAATTAGACCATAAATCATAAATTCTTGTGCCTTAGATAAAAGTATTTGCCTAGGACTCAAATGATTTAAAATAACATATATTAAAGGTAAGCTCAGGGTCTACATAACCAAAATTTAATATGTTGGATTTATGTTTAATAATTTCTTTTATTAAAAATATTTATGTATTTGTTAACAAACTGTCACTCTAAGATCTCTGACATAAAACTTTTACTTTATGGTTTTTTAGTAAAAGTACCCGAAATAATAATAGTTATTAAACATTTCTTTTTAAGACATACTTTTCACTTTCAAGAAGAGGATAAAGGAAACAGTACATGAAACAAGGTAGAATGGTAACTAATTCATTATTTTCATAATTATGTACTTTAGAAAAGTTCAATTAGACATAAGGAACAATATCTATTGATGAAATCCTCAGTCAGAAAAACTAAAAAGAAATAAAAAGTTTATCCACAGATGATGAATTTTCTTCCTGGCTGGGATCCTTGGGCTTTTAAGACAGAATGCTAGTCTAGATGATATAGATAAGAACTCTTCTATTCTGATAGTTCAATTACATGATGTGTGTGTGGCATTTGCAAGGCCCTGGGTTTGATCCCCAGCACTACCAAAAAACACAAAACAAAACAACACAAAACAAAAAAAAACCCCAAACCAAACAACAACAAAAAACTCACCAAAAAACCCTCTTCTATGCTTGTTCTTATAATACTATTCTTTCCAAAATCAAAATTTGCCAATATAAAACTAGTGAGATACACTTTCTTTTCATGGTTAACTCAACATTTTAATATACAACATAGCCTCGTTAAAACCTCTATTTTAGTTAATTGTATATTCTTACTATTACTGACCCTTAATGAGTTTATGGTCTGTCAAGATTCTAACAGTGTTTTAAATTTACTATCAACTTAGTAAACAAAGTTATTTCAAACATATTCTTGGATTTCTTACTTTTCCAAATTTTCTTTAGTCTTTAAAAGTGAACTTCAAATGTATTATTTTACAACATAACCAATTATTTTAAGCAATAAAATAACTAGAGTTACTTGTAACAATGAAGTAAACATCTCTCAGTAAGATGGTATTTCTATAGTTACTTGCTATAATATTTCCTTTTATAGATAAAATTCGTATTAAAATGTTATGAACATAAGCAGATTACCATCATCATAATTGCAACTATGTGAAAACATAACTACTTAGGTATACAAGCAAAGAAAATAAAAAAAGCCTTATAATGTAGACTAATAGTCTATAATGTGCCTGCCTTTTAGTTTTGGAAACTAAACCATAAGAATAGTGACTCTTTTTTGTATTTAGATAAGAAGCTGAGAAATATCAGATAGTAGAGCCTGGTACATAAACATCAGAGAAAATAATTATTAAAAGCTGAAATAAAATTCCACTAGTCTGAATGGAACAGAATACGTATAAAATGCCCTATGTACCTGTGCTACTTTTCTAATTTTGCTCTACTATACGTTTAGAATTACAATAAATAAAATGGAAACCAACTGAGTTTTAAAAATAATAATTCTCTATGATTTTACTTACATAAAATCTCAGCACATTAGAATTCAATGGAAGAACCTTAGAAACCATTTAATCCAACTGTCATTTTATAGAATGAGGAAACTGAGGCCTGGAAAAGTTAAATGAACTGCAGGAAATTATATAACTTTATTAGTAGCAAATTTTCAACTAGAATCTCGATAGTCCTTCTCTTCAATTACTATTAAATAAGAATTTTTTTAAAAACTAAAAACAATTCACCTCAATCCAATTTGTAAGCCAGTAGCACTCTGGATCTGTGTTTTCCACTGTGAAAAGAACATTTCCTCTGGGAATGACAGACCCTTCAGGAACAGCCTTTACTTCTATTGGAAGATGCCCATCGTACTTCTGGTAGGAGACAACAATGCATTCATTCATTCAGCAGATGATGCTCAACTGCCTGTTTTATTAATGTTCTTTACATTTTACAGAAGCTAAATTTATTGTCAAGGAAACTGCAATCATAGATGCTGTTATATTGTTAGCAATAACCTAGCTGACTATTTCTAGCCTCCAGAAATAAAACTGGTTAAAATTATTAACAACTTAAGCATGGATACTACTTTTAAGTTTATACTGTCAAGTATTTCTTGACATCTACCACTAAAAGAGGTAGATATTTCCAAACTAATCAAAACCAGTTTTCTCCCTACTCTTTCAGAAAACACAAAAAAACCCAAAAGGATGAGTTTATTCAACTTTTGAAAAATATTTAGAGAATAACTTTATTCTATATAGGTCATTTTCATAAAATAAAGGCAAAAGACAAAGGACTGCTACTAAATGATAAAAGAAAGCAGAGAGAAGGAACAGAGAGGGTAAGAGGAAGGAGGCAGATTTCTGCAAAAGAACCTTAAATAAATTCTTTATTCTGAAAGACCTGAAATCATGGGATGGCCAATTTCAGCACTCAGTGATCAATACCCACATGTGACTTAAGGAACTTCTTATTACTACAATAATTCCCTTCAAAATTACACTGAGGGTTAGTCTGCTACATGGTACATTACTAGGTATTTAACTATATACTTCCTCAGCTTTATGCTCAAAGTTGTGGTTAACTTTTGGCTAGGAAGGCAAGTTCTTTCAGATATCCTATTTGTATGATTTGGAATAAGGAAATTGAATGAAAGAGAAAATATTAATAATGAGAAACACATGACGTAGCAGAAAGTACACTGCCTTACAAGTCCTGCCTTGGACTCAAAGGCAAATGGGAGACCTTGGGCAAGTCACTCAACACTGCTAGGTCTCAAGATTCTGTAAAATGGGGCTAGACAAGATTCTCTCTAGAGAACCTATGATCTTCTAAGATTTCCTGAACACATAATACAGAAGAGATGTACCACTCTCAAAGTTATAGTAATAACCACAGGACCTGATTGCTGTATTTTATCCTCACCATCTATCTCACAAGGAGAAATGAGGAATGCAGGAAGACTTTATTGACCTTACTTAAGATATGCAGCACAGTGTGCTTCCTTAACTTTTACAAAGGCCCATAATTACCAAAGAGTAAAAACTCAGTATTTTAACATAGGAAAGTTAAAGTATTTCTGATTATTATGTGTTTGACAGTCTAGTATAATGCAAGAAAACTTTCATTTTTGAGGCGTAAATTAACACAACATTGTGGGATGCCCACAATTCTACTCCCAGACTATCTGTGTAATATGAAACCAACAGAAGACATTCAGTTCTTACAATTCAATTTGCATTTCTTTGCACTTCAGAAGTTTAAGCAATAAATTCAAACATACTAGATATTAACATTAAAGTACAATAAAGAATAAAAACCAACTTAGTGGATCTACACTAAACCATTCTAACTATTTAGAGGTATTTTCCAGAATTATTATGTAGTGATAGAGCATCTATTTTCAGTCAAAAAACAGAATTAAAATGTGAAATTGCCAAATAGCCATGCCCCTTCTTAATTATTAATTTACTTTCACAAATAATACATGTTCTTAGGTATATTTTCAAGAATGGATTAAAATACATTTCCAAAAAAACTTATTTAAATTATAATTCATTTGTAAAATGAATTATCTAGACCTACTATAGGCTATACGCTAATGATTTCCATGGGGGTGGAAAAATAATAATGGTAGGAGTATCATTTAACAAGAATATCTAATAGAGCAATTATATTCAGATCACAAGCAGAAAAGAACTCCAATTATACTCAGCTTCTATTCAAATTCCTTTGCAAGAAATTTTGAACTAAATACAAAACAAAAAACAGATCAAAACACAAAACCACTTTTTTACCTCAAGAATGTAGTTCCATCCCTTTTCATTAAAGACATCATCTTGAAAATGTTCTTTGTATACCTCTTTGGCTTCCTGGATTTTCTCTTTGGTCACTACTTTACCTAAAAGGATACACATGTCCTGTTTATATTTCTAAGCATATTTTGTGAGTTGCTGAATTGTTATAGAATTAATGTCTTTAGCTATTTAACCCATTCCATGGATCAAAAAAATAACAGGTTAAATGACTCATGCATGATCAACAGCAGTCAGAAAGAAATTTGTAATTCTAATCACTCAAAGGATAAAGACTAATTTATTTTAAAAGCAGATGGGCAAGAGAAAAAATTATTACACCATATTTTTAAAAAAATCACAATAAACTAACTATAATTTTAGATACTTTTTGAGATGATTCAAACACTTCTTATGTTTTCCAGCTGAACATTCTCAGTTTATTCATAAAGAATGTGATGTCTTCAGGACCAATAACCTAGTAATTTTTGCCCACTCCCATACACATTTATTCTCTTGGCTATAATGTAAGGCTAATAATAGCAGAGTACCTACTTATAGGATGATTGGGAGCTAAAAAAGACATTGAATGATTTACAATAATGCTGGTCTAGAGTTAACCATATACATACTTTATAAAGTTTTCAAGCTACAGAGCTGAATTGAGTATACCATTGACCTCTGGAAACCATGTAAGTTAACTCGTAAACTCATTTAATGTACCTTGCCGCAACTTTGCCACAAAGAAGTACTTTTGATACCTAGCTAGGTTTTCAATAGCATAGCACATCTGAACTGTCTGATCTTAAAAATAACCAAGATAATGGAAAAAAGACTTATCATTTGTATAAAATTAAACTTAATCTATATTCCATTTTGAGATTATTTTTATTACAAAATTTGTAAGATGTATAGGTCTTTGGGAACTGTTTTCTCCCATTATAAAGTAGATAAGAAATAGCCTTTCAAATAATAAAGCACAGAAATTATTGGGGGATTTCCTGGCTTTAAAATTCGTTTGAAATCAAGTCCACAATTACAGGTAGTTTTGAAAAATAAGTCTTGAAAGTAAAACTGAGCAGTATAAAAATATTCTAGTTATAATTGCTACCATAATTCAAAATGAGTTTTCAGGTCAATAAATTCTATACTTTGCATTAATGAATGAAGACTATTAGCAGACCAGATTAGCCTCTGAACATTACTTTCAAATTTTATTCCAAAATTTCAAATTTTATTACCAGTTTCAGAAAACCTTTCCCTTACTGAGGACACCAAGCATAAACAACAAATTCTAAGATCTAATGCATTCAAATTGACATTTAAAACAAGGTTCTAAAAGAACCCCTAAAATACTTATTTAAAGTAATTAAGGACTGGAGATATAGCTCAGAAGTAGAACACTTGCCTACCATGTGCATGACCTGGGTTCAATTCTCAGCACCACAAAACAAAAATAAAACAATTAAATATTAAAATTAGACTATTAAAAATTACTTCAAATAACAGAAAGAATACATTACATAAAAGCAGTATTTTAAAGTATAGGAAAAGTAATACCTTTTAAGTACTTATTAAGAATGTACTGCAACCCATAAAATACTGTTTCTTCGTATTTCACTTTCCTTACTTTGGAGTTTTCAGTCTTCTTTTCACGGCATTCAAAGTAGGAATAAACTTTGCTTGTATTGGGTGGGTACTGTTTATAGTGAGTAACCTATATAAAGAAAAACATTTTAGTTAGAAAATACCCGAAAAAGGTTGGGGACATCGCTGCAGGGCCTAGCATGTGTGAGGCCCTGGGTTCAATCCCTAGCTCCACAAAAACAAAACAAAACAAAACCATAAGAAGAACAGAATATAAATTATAACAGAAAAGGCTTAAAGTTATTTCAAAATCAGAGAAACTACTCCTTACTTGCTATTGATCAGTTTCTTTTCCTGGCCATATAGAATTAAAATAAGCATATTACTTAATTTTAATAGTTCAGTATCTTAAAATCAAAACCAAAATAGATTCCTAAATTTTATAAACAATGAGTCTGAACTCAAGTAGGTGCAAAGCTTCTAAGTTGGAAAAGGATTTCATTTGTCTGGGGAACGGTCAGCCATTTAATCAGAAAACAGAAACAGCTGCTTGGGGAGCAAATCATCAACACAAAAGAATGAACTAAAACTTTGCAGATTTGGACAGATAATGTACTCGTATTTCTGAAGCACTTGGGACCAGAGGTACTTTGGATTTAGTATTCTTGAACATTTATATATAATTATGAGATCCTATAGACAGAAAAAAAGTCTTAACAAAATTCATTTGTATTTCATATATACCTTACACTGCACACCCATGTTTTGAGTGCAACCTGTCACATGAAGTCAGGTGTGGCCTTTTTCTTTGTGACGTCATGTTCATATTCAAAAAGTTTTAGATTTTGGAGCATTTTGAATTTCCAGATTCGGAATGCTCAGTCAGTACTGCTACTATCTAAATGTGATATGTCTGGTAAGTCAGTGACTTCTTATGACCACTTCTGCATTTATATATAATGAGGTACTGAGGATGATCCCATCTAGGTTTCATAGTAACAAGATGAAAACCTGTATGAAAGCAGCAGCAATAAATAAATAAATAAATAAATAAATAAATAAATAAAAATCCTGCTTTGTAATCTTTGTCTTCAATTACTGAACTGAAAAATAAATTCCTATACAATAAAACATCAAATCTTCCTGAGTTTAAAACTATGAAGGGGTCTCAGCACAAATTTCTAAGAACTTGGGTAAGGGTCACATTGAAAATTTATCTGCTTTTGTTTGAAGAAAATAAAAAGTTAAGTGTCATAATTTGAGTTTGTTTCAGTTTTTTCCACATTAAAACATGTTACTAATAAAAAAAATAAGTGGAAGAATAACAAGTTTGCCTGGTTGAAAGAATACAAATAATAAAGCTTTAAAGTTTATGGTATAAGGTGAATTGTGGCAATAGTGGAATAAATCTCTGTGGACCATGTTCCACAGATGACCACTGTAAATAGAAACCATTTTTCTTGTTTAGCTCTGGTCTCAAGTTTACGAAGGCCAACGTTTTCTTTGGCGGCACAATCTCAATCTCAGTAAATCTTGGTTCTATCCTAACGATAACTTTGCATAAGCATTCCAAAATGAACCCATGTCCATGGCCATTTTCTGAATGGCAATCCTCTGTTCCCTCTCCAATGAAGCCTATTTACAGCTTCCCTTCTGTTGCATACAGGTAATGTGGGGGTCAAATCTTTATAATATGTGATCTGAGAGCTTAGGTTCTGCAGGACACTTATAACCCTGTTTTGCTAGCTATAAGAGATATTTATTTAGTGATAGATATCTGGGCCTCAGCAAAACCTAAACATATATGTTTGGGCTTTTTAAGGTCAGAACCCAGGGAATGTTATCACTGTCAGTTTAAGTAGTTAAGTGAGAGCGCTAATACAGAACCCACAGCAATTAAATCAAATTCCAAAATGAGATAAATGAGTGATATTTTAGAAATAAATACTGTAAGAGCATTACTTCAACTACTTAAAGAACTGATCAGAAAAACCTCTATCTAAAAATATACCCAAGGTGTATGTAAAAATGAAATGTATAGCTTGCAATCTAATAACTCCAACTCTTTTAGTGGAGGTAAGTAGTGAGACAAGAAAAGTCACCCATGATAAAGTCAAATTTGAAAGCAAGGTCTGTAACCCATAGTGCAAGTTTATAACAGTCAGATTCATAAGTGTGATTTCTCAATAGTCTGACCTTTTTTATAGTTCAGATACTTAGTGCATCTTACCATGGATTTAAAAGCATTACAAGGCTAATTACTTGCCTCTTGTGAGAAGATCCAGCAGTAAAAAACTCAATGAAAATGTCTTATAAACTAACTCCATCAGGATCTAAAATTACACTAAACATTTTCCATCAGACAAATACAGTTCTGGACAATAATTGCTTATGTTTATAATTTCAAAGTCTTAACTTAGGTTTTACTCATCTTCACTTAAGTAAGAAAACAAATTATTTAAAATACAAAATAATTTCTAGGCTGTTTAGTTAGAAATGCAGTATATTCTAAAATCTTAAGAGAAACTTAAGAGAAGTGTTTCAAAGAATGCAGGTAAAGAATTTAAACTGTTTAAGCAAAGTCACAAACTGAAGCATTATTTACTATTAACCACCTGCTAACACCTCTGAAGTCTGTAAGACTACAGCGCATGTTTAGATGTTTTTATATGGTATAAACACATTGTTCTAAGGGGAAATTTTTTTTAAGCGAGTTTTTTAGTAAATATTCAAAGAATATAATCAGTAGATGGCAACACTAGTTTTGCTAATTTACTATCCTCTTCATTTTATTTTCTGCTAAGCTGGATACTTTGAACTGACACCAGAAAATGGGATATGACTTCCCATAAATCAAGAAATTGTTATAAACAGTTAATACATTTACAGATATATACCCTGTACCTACTATGTATCAGACATTACTATGTTTCAGATGCAGAGGACTGGGAAGTGAAATAGACATGGTCTCAATTCTTACAGGGCTAATGAAGGCTTAACTGGGGGAAAAGAAAAATAATATACAAAGAGAATAATTTCAGATCAAGATGGAGGCTATGAGAAACTAAAAAGAATGATGAGCTCGGGGGCCTGGAAAGTCTTTTCCAAGGTGATGCAAGCAAGGCCTAAGTGACAAGACAGAAAATACTTAGGTATAAGGAACAGAACAAAAGGAAGGCTGGTGTGGTGGGTTCTTAGAGTGTGGTAAGATCAGAGGCAGGCAGAGATAGAGATACGATCATAGGCTAAATAGGCTACCATAAGGAGTTTTGATTTTATATTAAGCTGGGATGAATATGATCTGGTTCACATTTTACCTAACTTTTTGATGTTGGGGATTGAATACAGGGCCTTGTCCTGTATGCTCTAACACTGAATAACACTGAATAACTAACACTCTAACACTGAATAACATCTTCAGCCTGTGATTCACATTTTAAAAGGATCAGTCAGCTTGGTGGCACATGCAGACTGGATTACAGGACGCTCAGGGTGAAAACAGGAGTTAAGAGACTACTGCCCAATACTAGACAAGATGAAAGAAGTGAACCAGTATTTTTGAAGGAAAAAGAACTAGGTTGAGGGGTTGGACATGGAAAATAATGGTAGGGAAGAATTAAAGATTTTTTTAGATATTAGGCTTAAGCAACTAGGTTAATATGGTGCCATTCATTGAGACAGGGAAGACAAGACTTGGGGGGAATGGGTGGGGAAATTGAGAGCTCAGTTTTATATTAACAAGAAGTTTCACAGTATTCAGAAATACATACAAAAAGGAAGATCTTAAATCGTGTTAACTTTTTAGTATTGCTTTAACTTCCATCACTAGAGAAGATTCTACAATAAATGTAAAATTCTTCACTATATATAGACAAAACAGAAGATATCTGATTATTATTCTCAGCCAACCTTACCATTAACAAAGTTTCCTAAACTGACATGGTCCTCCTGTAGGTAACAGAGTGCTGCTTACACAATATACGAATGGTAAATACAGGCACACAGGAAGATGTAGCTTTTTAACAGAATTTAATTTCACAGTTATGTGACTGATTTACCTAATGAAAATAAAACTTCTAAAAATTGTTATACTTGGTAATAATAACTGATCTTATTTCAATGCCTAGCACGAAAAGGTTCTAGTCCTGTATTTATAAGAAGTGGCAGCTTTTTCCACTAGGAAGTGTTGGCCAAGCAACTAAATAAAAAAGTGGTATTTTCAAGGTTAAATATCCTTGTTCCAAGTATGACAGTTGAAAAAATTATGAGGCATATTTAAGTTGCATACACTGTTTCTGAGAGGTGTCATTTTCTCTCGATGTTTTTCTAGATGTCTCATGAGGTTGTCTTTTTGTAAGATGTCATTCCAAGAACTTTCTTCCCACAATAGGATCACATGACCAAAGGCAACTACTACTAATCTATTTATTCAATTATTCTTTTTTTTTGGGAACATGTAACAAAGAACCAACGTTTAAAAAAAAGGAGATATGCATATCAAAGCAGAAGAGGTAACATATCTAAGGTTACAAAGCAAGTTATGCTACCTATGCAACATCTAAAGGCATTAGAAGAGCCCTGCACTATGCCTCTCCAAACCTAATGGGCTTGCCAGGCATAGTGGCTCACAACTGTAATCCCAGAGATTTGGGGGGCTGAGGTAGGAAGATCACAGCTATGAGGTCAGTTGAAACAACTTAGTGAGACTGTTTCAGTTGACAATTTTCCATTAATCTGCTCAAAAAAAAAAAAAAAAAAAAAAAAAAAAAAAAAGGGCTGTGAATGTAGCTGGGTAAAGTGCCTCTGAGTTCAATCCCCAGAACCAAACCAAACCAAACCAAACCAAACCAAACCAAACCAAACAAAAAACTAACATGCTTGAAACGGCAAAAGTCATAAATGATTCTTCTTTTCAGTACTACTTAAGGTTTCTCAAGCCCTGGAAATTTGTCTGTTGCCCCTGAAAATTATTCACTGCTCTTCAGCTTTGAAGCACTAACCACTTCATTAGTATGGCTTAAGGATTTTGGGGTCATATTAATTGGGGGAAGGAAAAAAATTCCAAAGACATCTATGTATGTCATTATATTGCTTCTCTTAAACCGCCTGATGCAAAATTTCTAACTAATTGTACCTCCTTTGCCACTCCTTCAAATCAAATTTCATCAGTTCATAATGGAGGACACTAGCTTCTTGTACTTTGGTAAGTTATTTACTAACCAATTAATTTACTATAAAGCAACTCCTTATTTGTATGATTTTCATTGCCCAAGTTTCCCTTATAACTTATAAAACTTACTGGGAAAATTGAAATATATGCAAAATATCACAAGTATCTTTAAGAATCCATCATAAGAATGCACAAGTAGTTTCCAGTACAAACTGAAGCAGCTGCCCCTTCCACGTGAAGCTCAGGCTGCCACAGGTGCCCCTATGCCAATACTTTAGTATCAGTTCAGAAACAGCGAGACAGAGGCAATGATGAAAAACAGGTACATCTCAGAGGAAGACACTGGGAAGCTTAAGTTCCAGGCAGAACTAATTTGTCTGTATGATAATTTTCATCTGTCTCCTCAAAAAAGCTCAAACTTCTAAGATTTGTTAATTCAGTCCTTAGAAGAAGTAAAATCTTTCTGAATGTTTGTTTATTCAGCTCTTGAAAATTCTCTAAATTTCCAGTATTTAATAAATGAATAGTTGAAAATGTGCTCAGTTCTAGATAAACAGCTTATAAATGGTCTTCTGAGAAGCAAGCTACACTGGACAGCACATTTTATAACCAATGTGAGATGTGATTTAAAGCGTACAATGCCTAAGGATTAGTCTTGTATAGTATTTGTCCTTTCCAACTATAGCCCAATTGACAAACTATTCCATTAATTTGCTGTAGAAAAAATGTTGAGAAATGTTAAACTATTTTCTGCTGTAGTGTGTCACAAACAATTACCAGGAGTGGGGATAAACCAGAAAAAGCAACTAGAAAAAAACATATTTTGCCGTCTTCATCAACACATCTAGCTACTTAGTTACCTACTTTAATTGGCTAAGAGTTTTAAGAAAGAGTGTTTAAGAAACTGATATGGACACATAACATTATTATATAATTTCCAAATAAAAGTTTTATTACTCTTAACCTCAGTATTATTATTTTTGTCTCTTCTGTACCCAAGGTAAAAAGGCAAAAACAGAAAACAGGCTACAAGAACCACTAAAAATGTAAGGAAAATGAAACTTAAAAATTAATTGTTACTGTGGAACACACAATCTATTTTAGTGTACTGCTGTAACCTCTTGGTATAAAACAAATCAATCTGATTGGATCCTCTTGAGGGATTTTTTTTTTTTTTTGAGGGGGGAATGAAAGGTAGTACTAAGAAGAAAATCTTTTGGAAAGACTTCATATAAGGCAGGGGATAAGATATACCAGCCTGACTTGAAAATAGACAGGAATGAAATTTATTAAATGAGTGCAAATTCTAATAGTATAGATAACTATGACTATAACTATGACAGGAGATTAGAAGGCTTTAAGGTAATTCATTATTCTAATTAAATGTATCCCAGAAAACTAATGTTAAACCAGTTTTACATTCTTCATGTATAATGCCTAGAGGAATAGCACTCCCTTTTGTTTTTAGGCTGAACTTAACCTCCATGTACATTTCTCATTTACAATTCATTCACTGCATAAGCCAAAATGCAACAAAAAATCTGAAATTAAAGATTTAGTTAAAACAATATTTATTCTACAAAACCATGAATGAGACCATTCTAAAATCACTACTCAGGATACTAAAACCTTTACATTTGAACTAAGAGAATACAAGTAGGTTTTAGGGTCAAGTGAAGGACCATACTGGATATTACAATGATCTTGCAAGTGTATATTTCCACTTTAAAATTTCATTTGAAAGATCATCATGTTGAATCAGCTCTGTTTAAACATAAACGTATCTAAGTACTATTAACATAATCTTAAGGCAACTGCAAAGAAATGGACAAAACAACTTAAAATGGAATTCTCTAAAATACTCTCAGAATATTGAAGGGTTAAAAACAAAGTATGAAGTGTTAAAAACAAAAACATAAAAGTAGAATGCTTTATCACTATATTCCAACCCCTATGTTAAAAAGTAAATACTAAAATGTAAAACTAAAATTTATTTTGTAAAAGTGGGTTTTCTGGTCTGACATATTTTACCTTTTAAGTGTCTTGACTAACAAAAGATGGCCAAAGTATAGTCCAGTTTATTTGATGCAATTTGGAAACCAAGAGAAAGTATTTGCTAGATTTTTCCCTAGTCGTTTTCAAATAAAATAAAATTAATGAGACAGCTATACATGCAAGTGTCCAATAGGCAAATTCTCCAGTGTTAAAACTCCTGTTCCTCTACCTCCTCGTGTTTTCACTTTCCTTTTCACCGAAATCCTAGTGACCTCAAAGGTGTAAGAGTACAGTGGCTCCTGCCACAAGGGATCAGAAGCATGAGCGATCACTAAGTGCAAAGGAGTTTGAAACGCAGCCCAGTGGAGTGGGATGGGGAGAATCCAGTAAGGCTACCGGACACAAACGTGTCTTCCGCATGGGAGCCAAAGGGTGGGGAACGCGGTTGCTTCAGCTACCCTAGCAGGACCTCTCCCACCTCTTACTCTGGAGAAGGACGTACCTGCCCAGCACCCGGCGAGCGCGCGGGATCCGGCTCGGCTGGGAAAAGCCCGCTCCTCCCTCCACCACCGTGCTCCAGGGGCCGTTACCTACTGGTCGGGTCCTACGGCGAGTCCTCGCCCAGGCCAACCCAGCCCGGGGCCAAGAGGCCCGCTCCAGGGAAGGTTGTAGGCTCCGGCACGCCGGCGAGCTCCTTAGGAGCCCCGGAGTCCGGAGCCGGGACCCCGGCCGCGCCCCCCCACCGCACAGCCCCAGGCCCCGCCTCCAGCCGTCCATCCCTCCATCCCTCCTCCACCCACCTCTACTCCACTGCGGCGCCAGCTCCACCTGCCCCATCCCGCTGCGCCGCCACCGCGCCTTCCCGCGGGGCCGCCGAGAGCTGCGCCCCCAGACCCGGCCGCCGCAGCCTCGTGCTTATCCCTGAGTGCCCCTTGTCCTCCCCTGACCCCGCCCCGAACTCTACCTTGTAGGAGTCGGTGGCCATGAGGATGTTGAACTCGGCTTCTGCGGCAGCATTCATCTCGGGCCGGAGTAGAGGGGGCGCGCGCCGCGAACTCCCCGGCGCGGCTGCGAGGAAGGAGAAAAATGGGCTTCACCGCGCTCCGTTGCTTAAATCACCGCTCGGTCTGAGGAGGAGGAGGAGGGAAAGGGGGCAAACCGAGCTTGGGGAGGGGCCAGGGAAGGGCGGGCCGGGAGTCGTGACGCGACGCGGGCTGAGGCAGCGGCGGCGGCTCGCACGCTAGGGTCGGCGAGGTCCAGCGACCTCCCCACTCGGCTTCCCGCCCCGCCCACCCCAACGGGGACGAGGGGCGGGGCGCTGCCGCGCGTGCGCAGGGCGCAGGGGGCGGGCCCGTGGGGAGGACGTGAGGCACGCGCTCTTTCTCGGAGATGCCCGGCCCGGGAAGCCCGAGCGGCCTGCCGCCGGGGCGCGTGACCTGAGCGCTCGCCTCGTTTTCATTTCTCGGCCAGCGCGGAGGGGCGGGGCCTGGGGGACGTTCCCAGACCCGCCCCTCCTGCCGGCAGCCGTTCGCCGGCAGTGCCTGGGACCTTCCTGCCTTGGTACACAGTCCTGGCCGGTTCTCCGAGTCCTCCTGAAGTCCCGGGGGCCTCCCACTGCTCCTGTCCGGTCTTCGCAAGCGCTCAGCTACCTTTGTCTCCCCCTTGGATTAAGGATGGAACCCTTGGCCCCATCCCTCCTGATCCTCCTCGTCCTGTTTCAAATCCGAGGAGCTGCGGTGAGGAATGAGGTCTGAGAGCCCCCTTTAATTTGACGCGCGGACTCCGCTTTCGTCGACTCTTCCAGGACTGAGGTCTTTGATCCTGTGAGGGATGCTTTGACTTTTCTGGAAAAAATAGCCCATTTCGTAAGGCGGAGGTTGAATTCAGTCCTCACAGATTTTGAAGGGACGTGACCTAGTTGAAGTAAAAGGGAACCGGCCACTGCTTTTGAGAGGTTGTGAAACTGAATTTATCATCCTTACACTTGTTAAATCCTTTCACAACGACGTGCGATGACTTCACCCATGCGATGACTTCACCCAAATACTGAGACCATCACTTCTCATTCGTAGTTGCATTTTGGCATACATTTAAGATTCCCTTTACATTCTACGATTTAGGTTTATAGGATATAAGCAGAGAAAAGCATTTTGATGAAAATCAATAGACTTGTTTTTTTCTGGGGAAGGGGGTGGTGGAACTTTTGAATTGGAAGATTTAGCTTAGGGAAACTAGGAGCATGGTTGATACTTCTTCAAATCAAAGCCTTTAGGTTCAGACTACGTCTTGAAGACAATACATATTCTTGCCTTTATTTATTTAGGTAGGTAGAATATAAGGTAAAGATCAAGGTAAAGATATCCTCAGGCACTTACCGAGGTAGTAAGTACTGCAAATACATTTCGAATTATTTTCAGCAACAAGGCTTGAAATGAGGTTCCTTTTTTTTCTTATTATTTTGGTTGACCCCATGTTTACTGGGGAAAGGTATTTAATTGTTTTTATCAATGCCTTTTTGTTAAAAACAAAATCTAAATTCTGTGTTGGGTAAGGTTAATTTTTTTTAAATTGTAATTTATTTTTTAAAAACTTGATTTGGAGAGGTTTTGTTGTATTAGTTCAAGCAGTGCAGTCAAAGAAAGAAAAAGATCCCTTTGCCCCTCTTAATTTGGTGTTCTTTTCTTCACTTAAATTTTACATAACCTACTTTACTTACAGGACAAATTCTTATTTGTTGAGTTTTCTGGAATCCATGTATCCACAACTGACCATTGTTCTATGCTGTTTTATGCAGGAAAAAAATAGGATTCTGATTACAAAGTGGTCTTTGTTTATGGTAGCACTTTTTAAAAATGCAAATTTGATATTGCAATCTTTGAGTTGAATTTGCAGGTTTAAAATGAAAAAGCCAAATATCAGTACAAATAAAAAAAAATGTTAACCTTGCATGTGTACTGATATTATTTGTTAAATGCAGGAATAAAGCCTGCGCAAGTAGTATTGATCTCAATCCCTACAGGGATCTCTAGAGGAAAACATAGCAATAAAGTTGTTATGGTGTGGACCTTAAATGTCCCCCAAAGACCCATACACCCTAAAGACTTGTCACCATCTGTGGTGTTGTTGGGAGGTGGAACCTTTAAGAGGTGGGACCTAGTTGGAGGAAGTTAGGTCATTAGGGGAGTGCCCTTGAAAGGGCTTTTGGGATCCACTGTTTTCTGGCCTCATGAAGTGTGCTGCTGCCTCTACCATATACTTCCACCAAAGCAACCATTGACTGAAATCTCTGAAACCATGAGCCAAAATAAACCTTTCCTCCTTCAGAGTTGATTATTTCAGGTATATTGTTACAGAAACAGAAAGCTGAGAAACACAGAAGTCATATTACCAGGAGAAAAATCACATTTGCTGAAAATAGAATTAGGCACATTCTTAAGTAACTACATGGTTGCACCATAACAATTTTTAATGAATCAGGGTTTAGAACTAAAAACTTATCATCAAATATGAAGCCAGGATTTCATTTTGAAATGACCTCTCCTGAAAGGCAATTTAAGAATTAATTGTATTAGTCAGCTTTGTGTTGCTGTGACCAAAATACCTGACCAGAACAATTCAAAGAAGGGAAGCTTATTTTGTCTCATGGTTGGAGAGGTTTGATTCATGGTCAGCCACATCTGTTGCTCTGGGCTCAAGGTGAGACAACATCATGGCAGAAAGGCAGTGGTATGAGTACTGCTCCATTCATAGCAGCCAGGAAGTACAAGAGGGAGGAGGAGGGACCACAGGGAAGATGAACCCTTCCAGGGCATAACCCAGTGACCTCCCTCCTCCTGCCGCACCCCTCCTGCCTACAGTTATCACCCAGTCCATTCAAACTAGGATGGATTGCTGGTTATAGTTCTTGAAATCCAATCATTTCACCTCCAGACATTCCTGTAGTAACACGGGTGCTTTTGGGAGAGACCTCATGTCCAAACCATAACACTAGTATTTAGTATCTTTAGTAGCATGTAAAAGATCTGAGAATCTGTTTCTGTCTGGTCACCACATTACAAGTAATAACTAATGTTTAGATTCAAATGCTCCTCCCCATATAATTCAAAACTCTGGATTTTTCTACCATTTTTACCAAACAGCCAATCGAGCCCAGCAAATTGGTCAACTAATTCCTTGTTTCTAACCCCCAGAGCACTGTGAAAGACCTGAGACTCAGATTTGATTGAAGTGGGTATTAACTGCTATGCTCCTGTTTTCTTCACATCCTCCTAGACAGCCTCTGGTGCACTTTGGTATTTCAAAGTTGTCTCAGGTATTCCAATCTAATTTCACTTCAGTAAAACAAAACAGCAACAAAATGCCAAACCAAACCAAAGCAAAAAACTCAGAGAGGTAAGTGTGGAATTCATCCACCTGCAACCCCTGACAGTGGTCCTATCTATCTCCCTGTTTACTCACCTCTAGAAATACTAGCAACAGTTGTCACAAAGACAGATGTAAAAGATAAGCTTTTAAAAATTAACTTTAGTTCCTTTTCTTATTCAAATTTCCAAGGCCCTCTTGGGACCTCCTAGAGCTCTAATTTCCTAGGAAAAGGCCTTGTCTACAGAAAGACATAGGTTATCTTCATAGATCTAATTATTTTTCAGCATAGCACTGTAAAATGACTCTGTCTGCTAGGACTTCTAAAAACTACACAGAGACACAGAAAACAACTGAGTCTTAGTCTAAAAGTACAAAAGGTGTAGAGTAACAATAATTCACAGACGATAAAAATGGGTGCAGATGTATGGATTTTCCACAAACATTCCATTTCTAAGTGGTTTTGTACCTTTTTATGGTGTGTTTGGCATCTGACTATGCTATAGTCTGCTCACCCACTATTTTCTGGGCAATGTTGAGGTGATCAGCAATCTGATGTTAAACTCTTCAGCAAATCTCATCCTGCAGGATATCTTCCTATCCTATGTATGCTACATGAAAAGTCTCAATTTTCCCATCTCTATTAGTTGTATTTTTGTTTTCCACTATATCTAAACTAATTTTTTCAATTCCAACCAAATAAAATGGAAAATAAGGGCAGAAAGCAAAAACAAAAGGTTTAAATTCATCTTTAAAAGTAAGCAAATGTGCATGTAATGATGTTACACGTGGGGATTTGGTTGTCATCACTACTTATAAATTTTGCAGATGGCCACTTGCTTAAGCCAAATCAAAGGCTGAAGGAATAAGATTGTTAAACTTTTTAAAAAAGTCGAGATCTTTTAATTCAGTGTTTTCTCAAAATGAGGTATGCTAATCAGTGCTAGTATATGAAATAAGTATTCAGTGGCACCTAGATACACATTTTTTGTTTTAATGTTTACGTGTTTTTGCTGAATTTTATGTAAGTAGCACATAAAATGATTTTTCTTGGACATTTTTATTTCGCCTGAAACCAAAGTAGGTGGACATTCTGACTGGTGAACCTTACTATTTTCCTTGCCTTTCCTTAGCCTATAAACTGTTTTCAAATACTTCACATGTGACTGGTTTTTCTAAAAGAAGCTGAACATTAAAGACAACATGCTGTATGATTTCATTGATATGAAATTCAAGAAAAGATAAAACTATTGTGAAAGAAAGCAGACCCAAAGAGGAGCTCAGACTAAGGGAGGAAGATTGACCCAAAAGGGGAATTAGGGGAATTTATGGGGTAATGGAAATGATATAGAGAGTAGTAGTTATAAACTGGGTACATTTGTCAATAGTCATTGAATTCTGTACTTAAAATTGGTGAAATTGTGTATAAATTCTACCTCAATAAAATTGAACTAAAAAGACCTTTCTTCTGAAATGATTTAAAAATTTTCTCCCATCCTTTTTTCTTATGTTTCCTTTTCTACATCTTATTGTTTCCACCCTACTTTGCAAGATCTGGGTATGAATACCATTTTATCCTATTCAGAGAAAGATGTTCTTAAGGTTGTTGAATGTTTATAAAGCTCCAATGCCAAAGAATCTGAAAATTCCTGCTAATGAGCAGAAAGCAGGAAAAAGATTCAGTCCCAATATGATTCTATTCAAAAGGTATGTACAAACACTTAGCACACACATAGTGCTGTACAAAGAAGCACTGAAGACTTCTAGAAGAAATGTCCTATCCTTAGTTCTTTCTCAAACTAGCTCTGAAATGACTGGGATCTGGAGTGGGAATAGACAGAACATCAGAGATAATTCATTATCTCCAGTAAGTTCGGCATTTGATTGTGAGATCAATGTAAAATTGCATTTGGATATAACCCTTGTTCAGGAACATCTTCTGAGGAACAATTAAAGCTTGGTTAAAGATCAATCAGGCATCACTCAGTTTCCACACCCTCCATTCTTCTAGACTAAGAGCTGCTCCACCTATAAATGTTAAAAGGGTAGCAGTACATTCCCTGATCTATACATCCTGCCTTTCTCTTTCGCTTACTCTCCTCCCAATTCACCTAACCTTAGCTCTCAAGACCTTGTCTCTGGTCCAGCATTTTCTCATATGACTTGACTTTCTTCCTTATGACCTTGCCTGGACCCTACTCCTTCTTATTGCCAGGATTAGCTCTGGTCCCTTGTCTCCCCAGCCCTCTAGTCCTAAGTTCCTCACCTTTTCTTAGCTCTTAGCATATCCAAGCTACTGTGCACTTCTAGGGAACACCACACAGCCATGAGTCAGCCATCCACAGAAGGACATGTCATGCCATCTGGCAATCCTTTATTCCCCCAATTCACATTCTTTCCCATTTTGCTTAGTAGTTTTTGAAATATTTACCTCTCTCTCAAACTCCTACCTCCGCACAATTGCCTCTTTTTCAGCAGATGACATTGTCTCTTATGCCAGTAAGAAAAACCAAAGCTGTCAGATAGGAACTCCCTAAACTGTAATATCTGTGGGAGCAAAGGTCTGGCTTATGTGGAGGTTTATTCTTAGAAGAAAGTGCAGTGGTAGGCTCATAAGTAGGGGTTTAGTAAGTTTATTGAATGAATACAGGAGCATCTTCCATCACCATCAAAAGCAGGCTGGCCCTTCTGTGGGTTGTGTTGTTTGCTCATGTTCCTAGGGCTATTGTACTGTTCACGTGTGTGCACAGCCCCTCCTCTACTTCCTGATCTGTTGAACTTATGCATGGTCTTGTGAGTTGCTTTAGCCACAAAATACCATCTGAGATGATATGCATCACTTTCCAGGAACAATGTTAAGAGCCATTGCATGGTTTACCTTTCTCCTTTTTCCATCTAACAGACTCAGTATTCCAGATAGGAACTGATCTGGTCATCTAAACTGTGAAATGCGAACAGCACAGAACCAAGGGGCATTGGAAGTGCAGGGTGAGAGAGAAATAAACCTTTCTTGTTGAAAGTCATGGAGATTTCAGAAGTTGTTACCACGGTGTGCCCTGGTTAATCCTGATAGATACAGGCCTCCACACACGCTTTCTTTCTTTACCAGGCTCGGAAAGAGATGTCTTTCCTCGTGCCCCAGGTTTTCTCATCCAACCAGTCTCTTTAGATCCCTTGTTTCAGTCATCCCCTTCTCTCTGAACCTTCAAACCTTCCCTTTCTGCTGACATCTCCTTGATATATAAACATTTTTTATTCTCTTGCATCTTAAAAACCAAAGCCAAACAACTTTCATCACCAGTGAAAGCAGGGTGGCCCTGTGGTAGATTGTGTTGCTTATTCATCTTCAAAGTTCTATTGTAGAACTTTGTCCCTTTCTTCCAGTTGTCACAACTTCTCTCTCCTTTTCCAGAAAAAGGGGTTTCTGCCTCCCATCTCTACTTTCTTCCCTCATTTTGCCTAGTTTGGGCTGTGGGGTACTGACACTTTGGCCATACAAGTTGGCCGAATCAATGGTTATATTTCACAGATATTGGCTAGTAATGTCAATGAAAAGAAGAAAAGTTCATTGTCTTTGCGGCTTTTTTTTTGTACCAGGGATTGAACTCAGGGGCATTCAACCACTGAGCCACATACCCAGCCCTATATTGTATTTTATTTAGAGACAGGGTCTTACTGAGTTGCTTAGTGCCTTACTGTTGCTGAGGTTGGCTTTGAACTATAGATCCTCCTGCCTCAGCCTCCAGAGCTGCTGGAATTACAGGTATGTGTCACCATGCCTGACATGTCTTTGCTTCTTTTAGACACTATCCCTCATCTACCTCTCAGAAACCAGGGTGAGACAGTGTTTTCTCCAAAGGAAGGCTGGAACTATTACTTCACTATTCCTTCTGCCACGGAGCTTCGCTCTAGGTCCCAGAGGAAGATTCCCACACACACGTGGAAGAGTTCCAGGTCTAGCCTAGATAGCTCTTTGCTCATGGTGAGTTTGCTCTTCACCTGTAGCACTTGTTAGTCAGAAGCTTGGGAACCTTGTGTATCCCATCTTTGTCCAGGGGTATCAATCATACTGTCCTGGGGGCCCACTATCAGTCTGAAAGAACTTTTCTTTATTTTTCAAGTGTTCCTCATGGAAAGAGGGATCCTTGTGGCCTGGTCTGAAATTCAGAATTATAGGCTGAATACATGGACTAGGTTCCACCCAGATACTTCATTTGACCTGTTCTTCAAATTCGCCCAAACTCAATAAGAATGAAAATGACCTCTACTTTGAAAACTAAGCAGCATGTGTGTACATTCTATTTAGTTAAAATAACACAGTGTAATTGAACTGAAGTGAAGATCAGTAGTAGAGTGCTTCCTAGCATGTGCAAAGTCCTAGGTCTGAAAAACCAAAACCAAAACCAAAACCAAACCAAACAGAAACAACAAAACTCTAATATAATTAAAACCCATGGTCCTTACCAAGGTTTTAAAATGGTTTGTTCCACTGAATCACACCTATGATACTTTAGACACTCACATAATAAATCATCATTCTAGATTTTCTTTTATTTCGCCAGGTCATGGCAACTTTTGGGGATAATCAAACAACTGAAACAAACAAAATGGTTTAGGACTTAGAATCTTCTCTTCTTCTTCCAAATTATCCCAGCTCTTACCTTCCCAATGTCTTTAACAGATTAATTTTAATACTTTGGTTACTCTTGGATTTGGGGGCCATTCTCACTGCTCTTTGCTCCGATGCATGGTGGCCTTTGCTAGCCTGCCTGGCATCCTTTGCATATACATGTACTAAAGCTGTGCTTCTTGGGTGGCTTCATGCTTTGCAACTTGTAGTGCTAAGTAAGGCTCTTGGTCCAACGGTAACTTTAACTTTTAGCATACTTTTCAAAAAAATTCTGGGCTTCCATAGTTCTCTCATCTAAAATACTTAGGATGACTTTCTGAGGGCTTGCCTAGAGGATATTTGAATGGCATCATTCTGGTTTTGTTTTTTTGTTTTTGTTTTTTTTTGCGGTGCTAGGGATTGAACCCAGGGCCTTGTGCTTGCGAGGCAGGCACTCTACCAACTGAGCTATGTCCCCAGCATCATTCTGTTTAAATTAAAAAAAAAAAAATTCTTTTCACTATTCTCAAGATGCTTTTTGTTGCAAGTAACAATGTAGCCTAATTAAAAGTGGCCTCTATTGACCAAATTATGTTGTTATATTGTATGCATGTATCAATATGTAATAACAAATCCCATCATTATGCACAACTATAATGTACCAATAAAAATATGGAAAAAAAGCAAACAATTTTAATAATTCGAATGGAAAAAGGGGGAGCTTAAGAAATAGGGGTTTAATTTCATCCACAAAAGAAAGTCTTAAGTAGGCCTTTCTAGGGTGAGTTGAGTAACCGAAAAATATCAGGATTCCTTACTCCTCCCCATTATCCTCAACGTACTGTGGGGTCACAAGTTGCCTGCCTTTGCTCCAAATATAGTGCCCTCAGATAAAAACATACAGAAGTGGAAGGGAAAATGGGGTTTTGTTTTGTACACATATCTCTCCTTTTATGAGATGGGAAAACCCTTCCAAGAAAACCCCAACAGACTTTCCTTGGTCCTTCTGTCCAGAGTTGGGGGCACACCCACGCTTTATCTGCAAAAGAGACTGAGAAAGTGAGAGTGCTGGCACATTTGGTCTCCACAATGGGAGATCAACTCCTCCAGGAAAGAGGAAGTGGGTCAGGAATGGCAACAACAATGATCACACATCACTGCCAGCTAGGGGCCTGGATATCTCAGAGTGAGTTGTCTACATGAAGGAACTTGCACTTGGATTTGACTTTGTCTCCGTTGTTAGGGAGTAATAATCTCTCATCCAGTATCTCCATCATTCACAGAGATCTTGTAATAATTTCTTCCAGTAGCCCAAGGCTGTCTTAATGCAAATATAACTCCAATGGTCTTCATGGTATCCTAGAATCAACCTAGGCAGAAGATGTAGATGAATATTCCATTCTTTCCCTTCCTCCCACTCCTACTCCAAACAATTCTTGCTACTTTAAAGCAACAAAAGACCCTGTTTACTCCTTCTGCAAGGTCCAAAAATTGTGTATGGGCTTGCAAGTGTTTGTACTTTTTTCCAGAGTGATTGTTAGTATATCTAAGGAGTAAACACACAATGACTTATTCTCATATATGCTTATTGAACTAATCTCATTTCTTTACAACCTTACATTACTGTGTCCATGATATCATTATACTGAATCTAACGGAGCATTGGTACTCAGATTATCAATAATAGTTCTTAGATACAATCTAGATACTTTTTAGTGTATTCTGTTTAGACTTTTAAAAATTAATGTGAGTATTTTTAAAATGAATTGTCATCACTATCATCTGAAAGCATTTATTGGGCACTTAATTTCATGCAATAATGTTCTAGCTGGTATATAAACACAGCAAAGAAACACATTTTGCCCAGAGATTTAGAATTAAAATGTAAGGATAGTAATTGATTGAATAAAATATTCATAATTACCATTGATGAAGAGGGAAGTTAGGCTTAGGTTGGACTCAAAGCAATGGATGCATTCTCAGAAAGGCCTTTATTCATTTCCAGTAACACTTAATTTACTGCTATGGTTTGGATAAGTGATCCCCAAAGACCCATGTGTTAAGTATGGGTCCCCAGCTTATGGCACTGTTGAGAGTAGGAGGAACCTTTAAGAGGTAGAGCCTTGTGGGAGCCATTTGGAACAACTGGAGCATACCCAAGTAGGACCCCAGTCACTTCCTCTCTTTCACTTCTGGCCATAAGGTATAGGCTTTCTCTGCCATGCCCTCCTACCATGATATGCTGCTGCCACCAAAGCCCAAAGTCATGGGCTAACTGACCATGGACAAACACCTCTGAAACTGGGAGCCAAAACAAATCTTCTATCTTTTTAAGTTTATTATATCGGGTACTTTGTTACAATAATGGAACATTGATAAGCATACCTACTGTGCTCAAGATCTTGTTGGATCTATAAGGAATGATACAATAGAATCTTTGCCTTCTAGGGGCAAATAATGTTATAGGGAAAACGTACACATAATACCCAAGAATTAATTTCCCTCCTTTGAAGGAACTCTCATGAAGTATGTATTAGGATGCAGTTAGACATATTGATTGCCACAATCCCCATGCCCCCACAGCAGTGTAGGAATAATATTATTCAGGAATCCATATTCTTTCTATATTCTTGAGACTTTGGTGCTCTGATCTAAACTGGATGCTCCAAAGCTGCCCCTCAATTTTGTAACAATATGGCTGCTGTGTGCAGAATAGAACATAGTGGGTCAGTGTGCAAACACAGGATCCAGTTAAGTGGTCATTGTAGTCTGTGACAGAGCTGATGATGGCCCAGAGTAAGACTCCAAGTTTGGAGAGAGAGAGCTAGAGAAAGAGAAGGGGGAAGGGAGGAAGATGAGTGCCTCTCAGGTATCTAGAAGCATAGTACAGAGAACTTGTTGAGGAATAAGTGGTGTGTGTGTGTGTACACGTGTGTGCCTGTGTCTGTGTGTGTGCATGTATGTGCATGTGTGCCTGCGTGTGTGTGTGTGTGTGTGTGTGTGTGTGCGCCTGTGAAAGAGAGAGAGAGAGAGAATGTGTGCAAGAGATTGGAGTTGGGGATAGTCATGAGGGTTTTGTGGAGGGAAGAGTAGGATTAATGGTGATTCTTGGTCTATTTCTTTAACTATCAGATGGTTCCACTAAATGAGTTGCAAATAGGGAAGGAAACATTTAGGAAATCAAATCAAGAATTCATTTAATAAATATTAATGAGTTGGGTATTTATTACTGCCATTTTCCCATTTCGAGAACAAATATTCCAAATGAAGAGAGAAGCAAAAAAAAAAAAAAAAAAAAAGTAAAAAACAGGGAACTGAACCTCAATATTATAAAGGTTCTATATGACAAACCCAAAGCCAACATCATAATTAATGAGAAAAAACTGAAAGCATTGCCTCTAAAATTAGGAATAAGACATGGATGTCCATTTTTACCACTCTTATTCAATATGGTACTCAAATTTTAGAGCAATTAGGCAAGAGAAGGATATAAAAAGGATGCAATAGAAGAGGAAGAAGTCAAATTTTCAGTTTGCAGACAGTAAGATCTTATGCATAGCAGATTCAACATACTGCACCAGTAGACTTCTAGAACCGATAAATAAATTCAGCATAGTAGCAGTCCTCAAAATCAACACACACAAATCAATAGATTTTTCATATACCAACATTGAATCTGCTGAAAAAGAAATTAGGAAAACAATTTCACTCAAAGTAGCCTTAAACAGCAACAACAACAAGGACAACGATAATCCAACCAGGAATAATTCTAACCAAGGAGGTGAAAGAATTCTACAGTGAAAATTAAAACACGAGAGAAATAAACTGAAGAAAACATCAGAAGATGAAAAGGCCTGCCACATTCATGAATAGGCAGAATTCATATTGTTAAAAGGGCCATATTACCAAAAGAATCTACAGACTCAATGCAATCCCCATCAAAATACCAATAACATTTTTCACAGAACTAGAAAAAGCAGTCTTAAAATTCATATGGAAGAAGAGCCAAAGCAATTCTGAGCAAAAAGAGCAATGCTAGAGGCATCACTATACCTGATTTCAAATTATACTACAGAGCTATGTTATAAAACCAGCATGGTATTGGAGGAAAAAAAAAGACACATAGATGAAAATAAGACACAGAAAAATTCAAACAGATATGGTCATCTGATCCTTGATAAGGGTGCCAGAACATCCTTTTTTTTTTTTTTTTTTTTTTTTTTTTTTTTTGAGTAAAGACAGCTTTTCAGACAAATGGGGCTTGGAAAATTGAACATCCATATGTAGAAGAATGAACCTAGACCCCTATCTATCTCTTACCCTGCAAAAAAGTCAATTTGAAGTGCATCAGAAACTTAGGAATTAGACCAAAATTCCGCAGATACTAAAGAAAACACACAGTCCAACACATGGGTGCAGGAACAGATTTTCTTAATCAGACTCCTAAAGCTTAGGAAATAAAACCAAGAAGTAATAAATGTAATGACATCAGATTAAAAAGCTTCTACACAGCACAGAAAACAATTAAGAATGTGAAGAAAGAGCTAACAGAGTGAGAGAAAATCTTTGCAAGCTACTCTTCTTAACAAATAACTTATTAACAAATAAGTTAATAGATGTGCATATGAACCAAACAGACACTTCTCAAAAGAGGAAATATCAATGATCAGCAAATATATGGTAAAGTGTTCAGCATCCTTAGCAATCAGGAAAATGCAAATCAAAACCATATTGAGATTTCATTTCTAGTTAGAATGGCCATCATCAAGAGTAAAAATAATAAATGTTGGCAAAGATGTGGGGGAAAAGAAACACACACTGTTGGTGGAATTATAAATTAGTACACCACTATAGAGCTCAATATGGAATTTCCTTAAAAGGCCAGGAATGGAACCCTCATATGACCCAACCACACCATGCCTCATTATGTATCCTGAAGAACTAAAGTCAGCATACATTGACACTCGCATACCCATATTTATAGCAGCACAATTTACAATAGCCAAGTCAGGGAACGAGTTCAGGTGCCCATCAATGGATGAATGAATAAAGAAATATGGCTTACATACAATGGAGTTTCATGCAGCAATAAAGAAGAATGAAATGTCATTTGCAGATAAGTGGACAGAATTGGAGAACATCATGTTAGTGCAATAAGCCAGACTCAGGAAGTCAAGAGTGATATATTTCCTCAAATATGTTGAAGTTACAGAGAAAGAAGGGGGAAAAGGGATTTTTATGAAAGTGAAAGAATGAGCAGTAGTGCAGAGGAGGGGGATAGGTGGACAGAGTGAGGAGGTACTGAGCAATGAAATTGACCAAATTATGTTGTGTACATGAACTAATACATTACAATGAATCCCACTATTTTGTACAGTTAAAATGCACCAATTCGAAGAAGAAGAAGAAAAAAAAAACCTCAGGACATTTTCATGGCCTTTGCACTAATGCTTAGCTTAGCAGATCCAGAAGTAATTCCAGTTGGCTGCTCAAAGCCAATAAAGCTGTAGAAGACTGAGAAACTCTAACTGAACTGGCAATCCACTCATTGGTCTTTTTGTGGGAAAATTTAATAAATTACAATGTGAAATAAACCAGACTTGACAATGAGATCCTATTATCTATATAGCAGCTTTCCTCTGAAAACCAGGTTGCGAATGGCATATCACTGATTATCTTGGCAGGTTCTTTTTTTTAATACTTTACCACTGAGCTGCACTCCCAGCCCATTTTAAAAAATTTTTATTTTTGCAGACTGCATTTTGATTCATAGTACATAAATGGGGGGCAACTTTTCATTTCTAGGGTCATGCATGATGTAGATTCACACCATTCATGTAATCATACATATTCATAGGGTAATACTCTGTCTTAGTCTTCTATCTTTCCTTCCCCCACCCCCTCCCACCCCATTTTCCACAACACCATCCAAAGTTCCTCCATTCTTCTCTTTTCCCACCCCTGGTTATGTATCATACAGAGAAAACATTTGGCCTTTGGTATTTTGGAATTGGCTGATTTCACATAGCATGATATTCTCCAACTCCATCCATTTACCTGCAAATGCCATATTTTATTCTTCTTTACGGCCGAGTAATATTCCATTGTGTATATATACCACAGTTTCTTTATCCATTCATCAATTGAAGGGCATCTAGTTTGGTTCCACAATATAGTGGTCGTGAATTGAGCAGCTATGAACATTGATGTGGCTGCATCACTGTAGTAATCTGATTTTAAGTCCTTTGGGTATAAACCGAGGAGTGGGATAGCTGGGTCAAATGGTGGGTCCATTCCAAGTTTTCTCAGGAATCTCTGTACTGCTTTCCAGAGTGGCTGCACCAATTTGCAACTCCACCAGCAATGTATGAGTGTGCCTTTTTCCCCACACCCACACTCTTGGCAGGTTCTTGACATACAGTGTTAGATGTCCTCAAAAGATCTCTTGGTTAAGCCATTCAGGTCTGGGAAATCAGCTTCCTTTACCCCAGGGAAATTTCTGTCAACATTATTGATGTTAGTCTTCTAGAATTAAAGCCGCCTCCTTATGGACAGCATCAGATAAGCACTGACAAATTCCACAGGTACCGTTTCAATGTGCCAAACACGTTACAAAATGCAACTGGAGAGGGAGAGCAGTCTCATTTCATGGACATTTGAGCCATGTGTCTTGGTACAAGTATTGCTTATTTTCCCACTCTACCAACAAATTTATAAGCTGTCTCTTTAGCTTTTTGTGTTGTGATTATATTGCTTTCTGTTTTCACGTTCAGAAAATGACCTTTTCTTCTTCTATCCCCACATTCTGGATACGCGGGTGTAGTCTTTCATGTGCCAGTACTATTAGTTCCAAGCATGACTTTAAAGCTTTGTGCCAGACAGTTGAACTAAGATTCACAAGTTTTTCACAATGATGTTATTTGGACTAATTAGGAAGGAAGCCAGAGTTAGAGGAGGGCCCAGTAATGACTTCCCACTAGGCCCCACCTCAGCCCTGCCACACTTCGAGCCTCCAGCACATGAACCTGTGGGGACAAACCACATCTGTTATGGTGTGAATGTGAGGTATCCCCCAAAGGCTCACATGTGAGACAATGCAAGAAGTTCAGAGGAGAAATGATTGGGTTGTGAGAGTCTTAACCCAAGCAGTCAATTAATCCCTGGTGGGATTAACTGAGTGGTAACTGGAGGCAGGAGGGGTGTGGCTGGAGGGGATGGTTCATTGGGGTTGTGGCCATGGGGTATATATTTTCTGTCTGGAGAGTGGAATCTCTCTCTCTGTGTTTTCTGATTACTGTGATGTGAGCTTCCCTCCACCACCCTCTCCGCCTCACCTGGAGCCCCGAGGAATGGAGCCAGACTTCTATGGACTAAGACCTCTGAAACTGTAAGCCCTCAAATAAACTCTTCCTCTTTTATAGTTGTGTGGGTCTGGTCGTTTAGTCACAGTAGCAAACAAACTGATTAAAAGAACATCCAAAGCACAGAACCCCCTTTATCTTTGCAATGCCAGACTATCCCAGTATGCTAGGTTTTCCCTAAGCCAGTAAGAGAGGGAGAGTCTTCTGACAAAATGGGTTGCCATCTCCTGTCACATGATCCTGCACGGGTACCCACGTACATCACGTCCTCTTTGCCACACCCTGTTAGTCAGAAACCACTTCCTGTTCTACAGGAGCTAAGGGTTGATGATCACATGGGGCACTTTGGTTTTCTTTTAATTCCTGGAATGTGCCACATTCTTTCCTGCCTCAGGTCATTGGCGTAAATTATTCCTCTTTCTTAAATGCTCATTTCTTCTCCCCGAGTCAATTCTTTACTCCTTTAGATTTTAATTCAAACACCACCTTCTCATGGAAGCAGTCTCGGAACTACTAGCCCAGGGCGGAACAGCGTATAGATAATATTGCAGCCTCTTGTGTCTTTCTTTCACACCACTGACCATGGCTTGTCATTCAGTATCTGGGCACTGCCCATCTTTCTCCCTAGGCTGCACGCTCCATGAGAGCAGGAATAGTGTCGGTTTCTGCATCAGTATTGAAGTCCCAGAACCTGGCACAAAGTAGATGCTAAATAAAAAACAGGTCAGTGCTGGTGTTCTGCTGTTTAAGGCAGTCAAAACAAGGGAAAGGAGGATCACTTCTACTTTAGTAGAAGAACTCTGGATTTCTTGGAAAGGAATTGTGGAAGTTTAAAACTGTGTTGTTATGGTTCACTTCCTCTAAAGCATTTTTTTAGCAGCAGATTTTTAAAATTGTTTGTTCTATTTAGTTATACATGACAGAAGAATGCATTTTGCTTCACTGTATACAAATGGAGTACGACTTTTCATTTCTCTGGTTGTACACTATGTAGTCACACCAGTCATGTAATCATCCATGCACATAAGGTGATGATGTTTATCTCGTTCCACCATCTTTCCTTCACCTTCCCGCATTTCCCTCTACACAATCCAATGTTCCTCCATTCTTTCCTTACCATGCGCCCCCCCACCCCCAGCCCCCAGTTATGTGTCAGCATCCACTTATCAGATAAAACATTCAGCCTTTGGTTTTGGGGGATTGGCTTATCTCACTTAGGATGATATTCTCCAACTCCATCCATTTACATGCAAATGCCATAATTTTATTCTTCTTTATGGCTAATATTCCATTGTGTATATATACCACAGTTTCTTTTTCCATTCATTTATTGAAGGGTATCTAGGTTGGTTCTACAATCTAGCTATTGTGAATTGAACAGCTATAAACATTGATATGACTGCTTTACTTTAGTATGCTGATTTTAAGTCCTTCAGGTATAAACCGAGGAGTGGGATAACTGGGTCAAATGGTGGGTCAATTCCAAGTTTTCTGAGGAATCTCCATACTGCTTTCCAGAGTGGCTGCAATAATTAGTAGCAGATTTTTTGAAACAATTCAAATTTCTGTGGTTTTTAATCTGCTCAAGTTATGTCTCTCTCTCTTTAAAAGTTCATTCACTTCATAGATATATTGGTCTTTAAGGATCTTCAAAAGTTCAAATAAATCTCTTCCATCTCCAGAATTTCTCCCTTCCTAATGTTTTTTAATTGTTATATCTCTTTATCATAATCAGACTTGCCAAAATTCTCTTTATTTCATTGTTATTTTCAAGGAAAGAACTTTTAACATTGCTACATGTCATATATTCTATTAAATTTCACTTTTAATGCTTTGTTATTATTATTTTACTTTTTAAAAGTCATTTTGTTTTTCTTTCTTGAATTAATTTGCTCTTAATCTTTCTTGTTTTTAGATACACTGGGCCCTGAACACTACTTTGACTTTAGTTTTAGGCAATTACTTCTCATTTTTAGTTTCTTTTAAAACAGCTTCCAATTTTAGTTTTAATTTCTGAACACTTTGGGAGTTGTTTAATTTTACATAACTGAGATCAGAGAAGATTAGGTGATTTCTGCTTTCAAGAATTTCTCAAAATCTGAGATTTCTCTTTGACTTGATTTATGTTCAATTTTCATACCTATCTCTTTATTTCATTGTTATTTTGCTCTTTTTAAAACAAGAGGAGGAACATAAATCATATAAAATTAACAAAGGTAATAATGCATAATGCGGGGTGGAAGGGAGGCAAGAATGGAGGAAGGATAGATAGCATAGAGGGAAGGGAGGGGTGGAGTCGGGGTTGGGGGGTAATAATAATAACAGAATGAGACAGACATCATTGCCCTGTGTACATGTATGAAGGCAGATGGTGTGACTCTACTTTGTGTACAACCAGAGAAACAATAGCTATACTCCATTTGAGTTCAATAGATCAAAATAAATAAATATTTAAAAAGCCAAAAAAAAATTAACAAAGGTAAGCCTGTTAATTGTATTATTCAAATTCTTTACCTTTTTTAGTATTTTTTTTTACATTTTTAAGTTATATTCACTCGCTCTATCACCTTCTGATACATTTATGTTAAAATTTCCCTTTTATGTTTCTGCAATTGTCAATCTTTTTGTATTGATATTTTCAATTGTATTCTTATTAGAGCTGGGCACGCCTGTAATCCCAGTGACTCCGAAGGCTGAGGCAGGAAGATCACAATTTCAAAGCCAGCCTCAGCAATTTAGGGAGGCACTAACCAACTCAGTGAGACCCTGTATCTAAATAAAATCTAAAAAAGGGCTGGGGATGTGGCTCAGTGGTTAAGTGCCCCTGAATTCAATCCAAAAAAATAATAATAATGTTATATTAGTATATTAGATTAAAGTTTTTGACTATTCGTTTTTCCTAGTTTGTTTTTTTCAGTATAAAATGTTTTCCTTTTTCCATTTAATGATTTTTTTCATCCTGAATTTGAATGCATGTTAAATTAATGTTGCAGTTTTGCTTTCTTTTTATCAGCATTATCTCAGATATCTTTTTTCCCCCAAAACTTTATTTCAATTGTTCTGGGTCATTTTGTTTTAGATATGTCTGTTACAGAAACATATGACAGGTCTTAAAAAAATAGTCTTTCCTGGTCTATTGGTAGAGGATCTTAATCCATTCATATTATTGGATTACATTCTGACACTTTCTTTTTATTTTTCCCATTTACTATTTTGTTGTTGTTGTTGTTGTTGTTGATTCCCTCCCCTAACCCTCTCCCCACCCCATTCAAGAGAAAATCCTGTATGATCCCAGAGCAAAAAGATAGGCTACTTACAGAAGAATAAGAAGCAGAATGTCAATGGGCTTTGCGTTGGCAGCACAGGACCCTGGAAGAGCACATTATTTTTAAACTAGAATTTGATGGTCAGCCAAACTTGCTAAGGGGAAAAAAGAAATTTTTGAACGTGATTCTACAGGACTTGGAAAACACCACTGCTGCTGAGTCTGGGGTGGGGAAACCAGGCTGGAAGGTCAAGGGTCTCTTCTGGTCCAGCTCCCTGTGCTGCAGTATTTTATTCTTGTCCAATCGTGCTCCTTGAAGTTTGGAGCATGGTCAGCAAATTATGGTCTTTGGACCCAATTCACCCTGCTGTCGGATTTCTGTAAATAAATTCTGATGGGAACGCAGCCATGCTCATTCATTTACATATCCATGGCTGCTTTCCCCCAGCAGCTCACAAAGCCTGCAGTCCAGGGTAGGCCTGGAGGAGGAAAAAGGCACTTGGGGTGTAATATAGAGGAGGTGCTCCTTTTTAAAGCTGACCTTGCACTTGAATGACCTTGAACATGAGCACTATCCTAAATTTTCCTCATTAACCAATTCTCTAGCCTCACCCTGGTCCCTACTCTGCCTAAATATTTACCATGTGACTCTTCATAGAAATTGTCCCCAGCACCTGGCTTAAAGCATCTCTGAAGTTGCATTTCTGGGCCAGTTTCTCTTGTTCATGATACAGACCACAATATTCTACATTTTGCTTCCAATCTGATGAGACATGCTTTTTATTTTGTGATTCATCTTTTTTAAAGTACACGTTTCCTAGGTATTTGAGGAAGGAGAGGAGGTGGATCTATTTTACAAAGAAATCTAATGACAATTTAGACTAAAATATAACATTTTTATATAAACTGTCATTCTTCTTTTGTTCCTTTTTCCCCCTCTAGTTTTCTTATAGAATCTATTATTGGGAGTTTTACATTTTCAAAATAAATCTGACTGTGCTACAGAGAACGTGGCATAGAGTTCCCAACTACTTTCTTGGTCCAGTTCCTAAAAGGTTCATAAATATGCCACTAGAAATTTTATTCATATTGATTTTTTTCCTTCTCTACATGCATTTATATTTATTGCCTGAAGCATATAATTAATATCTTCCTTTACCTTTTATTGGCTGCTTTGCCCAATAAAACCATTACTGACATGTTATTTATTCAGCATCTACTTTGTGGCAGTGCTGTGCTGGGTGCTGGGGCTGTAACAGTGAGAAAACTAACACTCTTCTTTGCTGTCATGGGGTGCAAGTTCTGGAGGGGAGATGAAGATTGGTCACATATTGAATTACAAGCCATGGTCAGTGGTGTGAAAGAAAGACACAAGGGGCCAGAGTACTCTCTAAAGGTGGGCGAGACCCAGACTGGTAGTTCTAGACTGCTTCTCTGAGAAAGTGATGACTGAGCTGAAATGCAGGGAGAATAGGGATTTACTATGTGAACCTGTGGGGAAGAAAGGAGTATTTGAGGGAAAAAGAAGAATTCATGCAAATGCCCTGAGGCTGGACAGAGCATGGTACATACTAAGAACTGGAAGAAAGCTTAAGTGATGGGAGGGCTGACAGTCATTCCCAGGAGGAGAGGGAATGGAGAGAACAAGGCTGGAAAAAGGGGGCCCCATCCTATACATGATGCTAATTCTGTTTCCTAATCTTTATAGACATCCTCTGTAGCATAGTCAGGTTTTTATTTAAAAAAAAATTTAATATGTATATTTTTCAGTTGTAGGTGGACACAATACCTTTATTTTATTGTTATGTGGGGCTGAGGGTCTAACCCAGGGCCCCATGAGGGATAGGTGAGTGCTGTACCGCTGAGCCACAACCACAGCTTCCACTGACAGGCTTTTAAACTGGAAAATGACATGATCATATTTAGATTGAATTTTTTTTAAAAAATCAGTTTACCATGGAGTAGAAACTGGATGTAGGACCTGAGGTGACCTGTTGAGAGACCAAAGCAGCAGGGTGCGGTGGTTCACACATGTCATTCCAGCTACTTGGGAGGCTGAGGTTGGAGGATCTCAAGTTTAGAGGCCAGCCTGGGCAACATAGCAAGACCCTGTCTGAAAATAAATAAACAAATAAATAAAATTTAAAAAGCTGGTTCAGTGGTCTAGGTAAGAATCAGAGCAATTAAGACTATGGTGTGGCAAGTGAGGAGACAAAGGAAATTAATTGATTCAAGAGATAGTCAGAAGGTAACATGAAGAACTCTTTGTGACAGTTTGGATACGGGGGATGAGTGAGTAGCAGTTGGCAAGGATGACTCCCAAGCTGCTGGTTTGCTCAGCTGAATGAATTTTTGGGCCATTTACTGAAGTTAAAAACACCATAGATGAACCAACAGAGGGATAGATCAAGTATTCAATTTAGGATATCTTAGTGTGGTGTGTATACAGAAATACAGACTTCGTATCTCTGTCTTGGTCCAGAGAGCTCAAAGAAGAGGCCCAGATACATGCACATGTAAAATCTGTGCAAAAGCTGTGGGGGTGTCTAGATTGCCTTAAGAGGTAGTCTAGAGGGCCTATCACTACCTTAGGAATTCACAGGAAGGATAGAAGAGGATGAGCTAAGAGGACTAAGAACTAGCTGAGAGGACTAAGCACCAAAAGAGCACAGTACCATGGAAGCCAGGAGAGAAGCCAGAGTGAGGGCATTGGCCAGCACTGTGCTAGTGAGTTAAAATGGAGACCGAAGTGTCTGTCGGACTTGGCCCTTGGAGGTTCTTAGTGATCTTCATGAAAGCAGTTTCATTGTTTGGGAGGGGCAGAACCCAGATGGGAATATGTTGAGGAATTGGTGGGAGGTGACAAAACGCTGTCAGCAAATGCAACCAATCCCTTTTATGAGTCTGGCAGTAAAGCTGAGTCCCTGGAAAGGGAAGTAAGTGTAAAATGTTTTTCCTTTCCTTTCTTGCTTTCAGTCTTTATTTTTAATGGGAGAAAACTAAGTATGTTAGAAGGGTTCTAAAAAATTAGTAAGCTAAAGTGTCTGGCTAGACAAGAAATAAAAGATCATAGCAGATAGCAGATAGCAGAGTGTGAGATCCAGAACACAGTGAACCTTAGAAGGAGGAGCGACCCCTGTGCTGTACACACCAGGGAGAGCTGAGGCAGGTACAGGCAGGCACTTTGGAGTGGTGATTCAGAAAATGGAAGACGTTCCTGACTCAATGACTTCTGCTTTACTGATGATGCATGAATCAGCGTTACCTGCTCACAGTGAGAAGGGCAGAGATGGAGGAGAATGAAGATTTGAAATAGTTGTGGAGCACAGGGGAGGAAGGCAGCCAGAGGAACATTGGACTTGGGACTGTGCTGAAGGCCCAGGGAAAATCGGTTATCAGAAATTCGAAGGAGCATTAGTATCCTTTCTCCACAATTTTCTCAAGCAGCCCTCTGCTGGCTGAGAGTAAGCATCTTGAAAGAGAAGCTGCCTTGCAGTGATCCAAAGAGTCCCTTTTACTTCTTATGTGTCACAAAGCTCCAAATACAACATTAGGCTGGGAGTAGGAACTAGTAAATATTTGTCATCTGCTCTTCTTAATGCTTTTGGGAAAGTCTGGGTCAAGCCTCTGCCTGCCACTCCTCATTCCGCTTTGAAATCCCTTGACTTCTCACATCTCGATGTCCTTTCTGTGCTCGGTAAAGTTCTGTCTTCTTGAATCTTGTTCAGATGATGTCTGTTGGTGACTGTTTTTTGTTTATTGTTTTTGGCCCAGTGAATGAAAATGAAATGGAGCAGGACCATTTAGGACATTTGCTCTTGACATCATTATACTAACATTATGCACATGTCCTTTGTCTTTTTAAAATACATTTGTGGCATGCGCTTTTTATGGGATGAAGGCCTTCAAGTCAAGGACTTCTTGCCAATGCCGTTTTATATCTCCCCTAGCTCTCTTTGCGGGATTCAGTGTTTTGGCTGCCGTCTGGTTCAGATTGCAGATAAGTGGGGGAGATGAGGTACAGGCAGTTCTCACTCCTCATCTTTGCTACTGGCTCATCTGGTACTACCGGTACTTCTCTGTCATCTTGCAAACATTGATTTCCACACAGGTCCAAATGGTGAAAACCAAAAGCACATCAGTGGTACGAATAATACTCATCACAGTCAAGGGTTTATCTTACTTCAAGGTGATGGAAGACATGGTTTGCAGAATATATTACATCTAAAGGTGAGCCAATCTGTAACTGAAGATGGGTATTCCACCTTTTATCAGCCAGTAAGAAATATAAGGGGTCCTTTGCATATCAACAGGATAAGATATCCTAGAATTAAGTAGAAAAATTTAGCACTTAATGTCACTATTATGTCTTTTCACATGTTATTTAGTGATACTATTTGGCTAACCAAGGGTGAAAACACACACACACACACACACACACACACACACAGAATATGAGATTTAAAAAAAGATGAATAAACTCACTAATAAAATTACTTACAATTTTTTAATCATTTTTTACAAAAGAGGTTTTAGAATGGCATTTGTTCAGCAGGCCTGGAAGGCAATAAATTCAAATTAAAAGAGAAGGTCAATATTCTTTAAGAAGAAAGATAGAAAGATGGAATGAATTCCATGTAATAGTTAGCTTGAGTAAGAAGCTAGAATCCATTTCTAACAATGGAAAAGAAGGGAGAGATTTCTTCTAATAAGATAAAAATCAGGGCAACAAGAAATACTAGGTAAAACAAAAAGCAATTATGAGAAATCCAAATATGCAATCTAAAACATATAATGATTTTCAATAATTAGTGGACAGTAAGAAAGAAAAATTATTTGACCTGAACTCTAGAATATTCTTTGAGTGGCACAGGTTTGTGGTGATAGCATTATACACAAGAAGACACTCTTGGCCATGATTTTGTTTCTTCTGTGTGAAAGGTTACCTCTCCTGAAGGGCAGTGCCCTCAGCCACGCTGTCCCTGGAAGTTCTGAACTCCTGCCTCTGTTGTCACCTTTGGCCCAGGGGTCACCAAGGATGGGCTGAATTACCATCCCTTGCTGCTTTCCCTTAGTCCTGCTCACACTTTTGCAGACAGTCCTTCATTAGTCTCTCTTCACACATGCCTTTTGAAAGAATCTGTCACTTCCCTGGTATGAGGAGAAAGAGAATGAGACAGTACCTTCAATTCCACCCAGTAATGATTGCAGGCCATGACATGACGTGAGGTGAGAGACAGGCATCTCCTCCTCCTGAGCACGCTCCTCACCATGTGCTTGTTTTGTTGTGCTAAGTATCATCCCAGTGTTTGTTTTTCAGGTACAAATGGCTTCTAGGTGTAAACATACTACCTTGGACTTCAGTGAGTAAACAGAAATAAATCTCCACAACCACTGTCCATGCACTTAGGACTGTGGTGAAAGTTACTAAAAGTTCCTCTCTTCCATCTTGACAGACAGAGTGGGCCAAATCCATCCCACTCACCCTGGCCTGGAATGCTTGTGCAGGCAGAGACAGCCCCCACCATCTCACAGTCACCCTGCCTGACTGCACTGGATGGAAAGCTGCTTTTGTTGGACTCAGTGAGAAAACATTCAGTCTTGAGATTTATGTACTGATGGAGTAAAATGCTGACCTTTCCTTAGCCCCCCAGCCCAACCTTCTTGTCTTCTCATGTTGGGTTATACTGTTCTCTTCTTTTGATTTCTCTTTCTTCAAAGTTTTGTTTCTTATGAAGTTCCTTGAACTTGCTACTCAGTTCTTTCTGCTTCTCCTCAAATCTTTGTTCACTTCCTCAAAAATGTTGTAGGTGCCCTTCCCCGAAGGTCCCTCTCCAATCCTGTGTCTTAATTACGTTTTAGAATCATCAGCCTCTTAGGTAAGTTCCCATAGCTGAGTCTAACTTCCTAGAACAAGCTCTTTTCTTTCTCTTTTGTCTTTACCATTTTTTTCCATATTTGCATAGCATCAATTGTCTTTGTCATGTGTTTAATTTTTGCCAATATTTTGTTCTACTCTTCTAGGGCTGTAATTATTTCTGATCCTTTGGTTGGTAGCCTGCATAGCCCATTTCTGCTTCTTATTTTCCTTATGATCTAAATTAAAGAAAGTATTAATTTTAAGCCCAATTCCTTTTTCCTCCCAAAGTTGGAGGTATGGCTCCTGTTGGCTTATAGTACTCTGTTTCTTCCTGTGTGATTTTGGAACAATCATAGACTTTTTTTTTTTTTTAACAAAACTCTACATATGATTTTCTGGTTGTAATCTTGTCCCTCCACTGATTGAGATCCTCTACTCCAGAAGCTTCCACTTCCTGGTTTAGAAACAGATACATCTGTGTATGGCAATACCTGCCAGTTGATGAATTAGCCTTTGGTTTAGCAAGCAGTGGGTTAAAGACTTTCTGGGGAAACTTGTGAAGTTCACCTGGGGTTGAGCCAAGATGCATGATAGAATAATCAATAGTAATTCCATAGACTGCAGCAGAACTTAACTTTTGAGTGAAAAACTTACACAATTTTTTTTTTCTGAGTTCATATAAGACTAAGCCTTTGACTCACAGAGAGACTCTGCCCCATTCTCTAAGAACTGAAAGTCCATTGAATCCAAAGTAAAGCACTGAAACAAATAGTCTTTGAACAAGGCCTAGAAATTTGTCTACCCATTTTTCCTGACTTGGACTCAGATCCTTGGATGAAAGTGGACAAGGATCAGTATCTGTCTCCAGTGAACTTGAAGTTGATGAGACATCAAATCGACTATATCCTTCAGAGAAGAAGGACAAGAAAAACTTGATTTTTCATTTGATGAAGAGATGTAACATATAGAAGGACAACAAATCATGTCTGCTGACTGGTCTGAAAACAGTTTATATTATGAAATTGATGAACAGAATTTACACAGGATTTAGATTATAACTCAGACAACATCTTACCTGAGAAAACACCCTGGATGAGATCCAACAGGCTCAAAGTCTCAGGCAAAAGTTACATCAGAACTTGCTAAAGCATCACACTATATGAAGAACATATGCACTAGGATACATGTTCTGGAGTATTTGTAATAGAAAAAATGAGAAATTTGGCAAAAGACTAAACCACAAAATATAGTGTAGGACTGAACACCTGAATGGACTGAGGGATCCTAAGGAGACCAGAGGGAATTGGAAATAACTTTATGGGCAAGACAGCAAAATGTTTGTGGAGAGAGATCAAAGAGAAAGTTGAGTGGGGAGAGTAATTATCCAAGTTTTATCATGTTGAACTTTAAGAGCCAAAATAAACACACAAACAAAAACAAAAATAGAAATTCCAAGAAAGTTGATAAAGCACATGTAAAAATAACACTGATTTCATGAATATGTTGCTACTTGTACATATGTTGGTGCTTTTAATGATAATTACATATTTTTGTGGTCATGCCTGAACAGTAAGGGAAGGTGAAAATGATGTCAGTCTCTTCTGGTTCAAAATTCCTGACCCAAGTTTTATTCTATTAATCCCATAACTGGAGTAGACTACCCACACCAATGTTTCTAAAATGAATCTTCAATATATATATATATATTTTTTTTTTTTGAGAAGTCAGTATAAGTATTTTGGAAAATAATACCATACAGTTAAAGTTGCGAAGTTACAAAATGTTGTATACTCACATAAAATGTGAACCAGATTACTGAAAAAAAGAATGATAAAATGGATAAGGACAAGGCTAACAGAAATTTACTGCTGAGGCAGGGGCAATTGATTTAGCCAACTAAGTTACGGTAATTTAAAAAAACCTTTAAGATTAAAAATTCAAAACAATATAAAGGCACTAGCTCTCCAGTTGGAGTCTCTCTTGTTAGAGTCATTTTGTTCCCTCTACATCTTTAGTTTCTTCCTGGGCAAAATGAGGGAGTTGGATTAGAGGTTCTTGACTTTTGGGTTGGGGGAAGGGTTAAACTTCTTCCATAAAAAGTTTCCCTGAGAAAATGCACAGGTACAAAACATTTTCCATATGACTGGAGAGGTTCAAGATAAGGAACCCATATAGTCTCCTGACTTAAGATTTGAAACTCCTGGATCCATCATTCTCTCTCTCTCTCTTATTCTAAATTCTGTGACCCAGTGTACAAATTTCACATTCACACAGTTTTGGAAGGGACCTCCCTGAGTTCACAGCCAATGCTTTGACTCAGCACCAGTTTCAGGGATGTTTGCAGTGCAATTGAGTAACACCCTGTGCTCAGAGGACTTCACACTTGGTTTAATGCTCTACTGTCAACATATTGAACCTCTAAATCATTTTTGGACAAAGGGTTCATGAGTGATGTAGCTTGTTCTGCTCTGGCCACCCTCTGTGTCTTGACCTTCCTTATTCATGATTCTGATAAGTGGCACCCAGTTCCTTTTAAGTGTGAACTCAGAGGGCAAAGAGGAGCTTGACACTTTCCAAGGCAGTACACGTCAATCCTAGGCAGACCAAATGCTAGGAAATTTGTTTTTATGCTGTGTGGGAAACTATAAAGTTACACCTATTGATCATAGCTTTCTGGGTGTTTTGTGATAAGTTTCTTTCCACTTGAGAGTGTTTTATGTATTTGAAGATAGCCACCATTCCCCACTGAAGGAACTTAATAAATCAATAAATTTATTAATGTTTGATTGAACCATGGAAAGTGAAAGGCTATAGTAAGTTCACACGAAATGAAAGATCATTTGAAAAAGCCAAATACACAAAGCAAATAAAATTAGGACTAATCCCCTAGATGAAATATCAGGGAAAAGTTAAGAAGAGCAAGCTTTGACTTCCTGAAATAGAAACAAGCCTGGGTTTTCTTTGCATCATAAAAAAAAAATCCCCAAAGTATGAATAATGCTTATGAAAGTTGCTTTCATTTTGAAATTAGTGGTGCTATGGAACAAATCTATTTTTTTTTGTAAAGAAATTGCTGAGTTTTGGGTTATTTCCCAGACTTTTGATTTTAAATAAGTATGTGAAACAAGAAAATAGCTCATATAAATAGGCTTTAGAATTGCCATGCCAAAATATGCTTGTTTATTACACATCTTGACAGAATGTGACCTTCTGGGGGAAGGACTTACATTTTACTCATCTGTGTCCTCTGGTGTATAGTGTGCTGTCAGTAAATGTTTGCTTCTATAGTGTATGTTTCTGCATCTGGAGAGAGGGTGGCCTTCCTAAGACATGCGTGTGCAAATGTGGTTCTCTGTATTTGGATGGAAGTGGAGGGACCAATCTTGACTACCACACACCGACTAGCTCACTTCACTGGGCATTAGTGCTGACAAAGTGGGAGGCTTTGCAGGCTGAGGAGCAGGGAGGATGCCATTGAGACAGCAGTAGTGGTGATTTTTTTCCTTTCTACATGGTTCTCATTACAAAGAGAAAGGCAAATCCTGCTGTTAATATGCCCATTGACAGTGTTTCTGGGAATATAAATTTGAACTAGTGTCTTAAATTGCACTATACTTACATCCAGATGGTGAATTTTTTTGTGATAATTCCCTTTCTATATAAAATTTATATATAAAAGATCTGGTCGATAACTTGTTTCCCATTTACTCTTCTTTCCAGCTATGTATTAATGATTTCACCATTTTAAGTTGCTTTAATTAATTTTATTTTTTGTTAGGTATTATATATGTCAAAATGTAAAGAAATCTAAACAGGTATACAGTGAAAAGTCTCTCTCTCATCACTGTAAAAGTCTCTCTCTCATCACCATCTCATCCTGGACATTCAGTTTCCCCACAGGTAACCAGCATTATCAGTTTCTTGTATATCCATTATTAATCTTTTGTGTAGGCTGGAACAATTAAATCTCGATTCATCTCCATTGCACTGAGAATGGGTCATTTATTTGGGGGACTGGGTGGGTGGGAGGAGGGTAGGGACTTTGCCTTGTCTACCCTTATAATTTTCTGTTTTGAGTTCCCCTCTTCAGACTTGCAAAATTATCCCTGGGCAGCCAGTGATCCATTCCCATACACTTTCTGTCCTTCTGTCCCCGGAGAGCATAGTTAGCAATCAAATTCTTTTCATGAATCCACAATAAAGCAAATATTGCCCTAGTGAGTCAGGATCCCTTAAAGCTATTTTCTATCCCTCTCTGCTATTATTTATCTTCAAAGTTACTCTGGCCAATAATTTCTCTGACCTGAACCTCTAAACTCAATCCCTCATTCTAGTTAGTGGTATCTGTGTCCTCGCTATTTCGCTCTTCTTTGTAATCTGAAAGAATGTTGGCTTTTTAAAAATCCACTAGGAAAAATAATTCAGGGCTTTAAAAACTAACTTACTTGCCTGCCTGCCTGCCTTCCTCCCTCCCTCCCTTCCTTCCTTCCTTCTTTCCTTCCTTCCGTCCTCTGGTACCAAGGATTGAACCCAGGGGCACTTAACCACTGAGCCATGTCCCCACCCTTTTTTTATATTTTATTTAGAGACAGGGTCTCGCTGAGTTGCTGAGGCTGGCTTTAAACTCTCAATCCTCCTGTCTCGGCTTCCTGAGTCACTGGGATTACAGGCATGTGACAATGTGCCCGGCTCTTAAAACTTTCTGTGAAGAGAATTTTCTATTCTATATTCATCTCCATTCCTTGTACTCAAGGTTGCAGAAAAGCCCAGGTTGAATGGGTTTCAGGGCAGGTTTTTGAATGGATTCCATTATATTGTGTGTCTAGAATTTACTCATTTCCTTCTCCTTGCAGTAACTATCCTTTCTTCTAGTTTTATCCATGTGATTAATGTGGGAGCTGATATGTTTGTTCAAATATAATTTAGACTTTGGTCACAATTTATTAATCCAGGAATGGACACCAGATCCAATCTGGGTCAATAGAGTTTCTTCTTAAGAAATTTGGACTTTGATCTGAGATGAAAGTCAGTTTTTTTCCAGATGGATGAACCTACCAGTAATGTAAAATTCAGGATCTCTGGGCTAGGTTTGCTGTTACTAGGGAGGAAGAAATGGGAACAGATGGTCTGAGAAAGGAAGGAAAGAGTCAGAGGTGAGATTGAGAGCTGTTGACTGTATTCCAGCCGCTGGCTCTAGCTGTTGCTTCTCTTACCTTCCACGAGACACCTCAATCTTCTTTTAGTGTCAGCTGCTTTGGCTGGTTTTCTGTTTATTACAGCCTCTAACAATGCAGAGGGCCTGGCAGCAACAATCCTGAGATCTGCCAAGTAAGACTGAGATCCAGCACCATTCCCTAAAGTGTTTATCCCCTCTGCCATTTGTACTCTTAAAAACTAACCTCAGATCACGTTTCTAACTAAAATATTTCTCTGACTTTTTTTATAAGTGTTCAATTATAGTAGACTATCAATAATACTTGTGGAAGAAAAATGTTTGAAATTTTCAGTCTATATTTAGAAAAAAATCCCTGGAGTCTTCTGGCTTCTTTGAGTGCAAACACCTAAACTCAGAAAAGAGGTTATGCCCAGTGATTCTGAGGGAAATCCTGCCCTGTCCCTCCTTGCCCACACCAGGGATCCAGGAGTGGAGGAAACTTTATTTAACAAGCAGAACTCCTTAGCAGGCAGCAAGACCCTGGGAAAAAGTATTGTTGTGTTTGGCTAGACAGGCTACTATGTTTTGATGAGATTTTCAGCTCCCAAGAGGCAATAAAGGTGTAGGAAAATGCTCATGTCCCAATTGTGTCAGAGAAGAAGGATAGAAGGATGGGCTTAATGGGGTCTTGAGGATGAATCTCAGCTCTGATTTGTGGGGGCCATGCTCAGTATGTCTCAGAGGACACACATGGAGAATGAGAACTTGAGGACAAGTTACCATGACCTCCACCATCTGGCCCAGTGCCTTAGCTTCACCGGGGACTGCAGGAACTTAAGGCAAACCTTGGGAAAAGGAGAACCCAAATTGACTGAATATAAATCTCCACTATCCTAATGAAATGTAAGTCAAAAAGAAATCAAGTGGAATGAAAGAAAGATAAAGCTATATTTTATGCTTACTTGAGTTTCTGGACTGAGATTCTTACATGGATACTTGTTATTACACTATTTTATTTTATGTTTAGGCTAAACAGTGTATCCTCAGACACAACTATATTCAGTTATGATATCTATAAAATCTGTAATGATATCTAAGAAATGCTGTTTTGTTCATAAGAACTAGTAAATACTGAGCATGTCCATCATGTCGAGCTTTGTGCTAAGAACTTGTATTCATTATTATAGCCAACATTCATAGCAACCCCCAAAAGGGTAGAAACTCTGTATCAGTATTTTGTGGATGAGAAAAGTGAGAAAAGTGAATTTGCCCATAACAGGCATTAAAAAGGATTCTATTCTATTTGTGGTGATTGCTTCTTTCAAGGGACTGTTTAGATGGCATATCTATGCCAGAGTACGAGTTCTCTTGGGATTCCAAAGTAACTACCCAGTATATAAAACCAAGATCATCATTAAGTAGCTTTTATAAATTGTTTGTTGGCATGGAAAGGCATTCACTGAATGCCAGTTTGAATCAGAAAATGTGTCAGGATCTTGGGTTAACAATGGCATCCTCCATCCTCTCCTCAAACAAATCTGACCATGGTGGAGTTGTTCAGTTTATTGTCAAGAGAAAATTTGGATTAACTTTACACACCCACACCCACACTGTGGTTTTCTAACTTACTAGCCAGTAAGTTAGAAAACCACAGTTTGCAGAACTTGGAAGAACCCTCAAAATCGGTTCAGCAAGCCATCACCTCAGACGACCAGGACACCTCAATTGTACTTCTCTTGATGCCACAATCATGGCCCTCACTGAACAACTGGTAGAATGCAGACTAATTATCTTGTTTATTAATATGGAACTCTTTCCACAGTACTATATTGTGCATTTCCTCCAAAAAGAATTATTTGTTTCATGAAAAATTCTAAAGAGGATGGACTTCATGAGATAACAAAAATCAGAGAATGGAAGATTATACTACTCTGTATGGCAGTTCAATTTAATCTCAAAACAATACCAGTATATTAGGTTTTTCCAGAGAACTAGTAAAATAAATATACATTTGCATATATATACATCAAACATATATATGTGTGTATAAGTCAATATATGTATCATGTTTCATATATCTACACATCTATATCACGTATGGTATATATAAAGAAAAAGAGAAAGGGAATGAGAGAGATTGATTTTAATGAATTGGCTTCTATGATTGTAGCAGCTAGCATGTTTAAAATCCATAGGGCTGGTCAGTGGACTAGAAATTCAGGTAGGAACTGATGTTGCAACTTTGAATCCAAAATCCATAGGGCAATGTTCCTATATTACAGTCTTGAAGTTGAGCCCCTTCTTCTTTAGGAAATCTCAGACTTTGCTCTTAAGACCTTCAGTGGATTGGATGAGGCCCAGTCACATAATGGAAGTTGATTTGCTTTACTTGAACTTTTTTGGCTTAAATGTCAATCTCATTTAAAAAATGGCTTCATGTGGTAACATGTAGACTGATGTTTGACCAGGACAACTGTAATCCCTGACCCAGGAAGCTGGAAAGGCTCCTTCAGTCCAGGATCCTCCAAAGACAGACTGGGTGGGGTTTTAGTACATATTTCACCATAAAAGTTTCTATGGCACTGTTTTTTGTTTAAACCATGGCAAATACGTTTATTATAGAAAGTCTTGATTATGCACAATGTACTGGATATCCTCCAGTGGGAACTATAGTTTACATAATCTAATGATCCTTTTTTTTTGGTAAATCATCTCTCTGAATCAGGGATTCTTGATGGAGACTTGCTGATTAAAATAAATCTATTTTGCAATAGAGGAAACTGAATCAAAGAGAGGTGAGGAGCCTGGTTGCACAGACTTGGTGGCAGATACCAACTGAAGGGTTCTTTCCAAATGAAAAATATAAAAAGCTGAAAGTAGATTGTAAGGATTGGGGCCTTTCATAGTGAGGTGTTTGGGGCAGACAATTGTGATCCATTTTGTATCTCTCCAGTACTGCCTTATAGTTGCAGTTAGTCCTGATCAATTAACTCATGATAGATGGGTATGGGGTGGGGTGGCAGTTCTATAGGCTTTGTTTTGATGATGGCTGTGTATGTAAATCATCAGATGTCAGAACCATCACCTTCATCCCTGGGTCCAGTTTCTCTGAGTGATAGCCTATTGCTAGCAGGGGGTGGTGGGAGGAGTGGTTGAGTGGTCCAGTCTTGGGGTTTGAGGCAATTAGGTCTATATACCATACTGTGGATGAGAATGGTAGAAATTCCTGGCTAGTTGAAAAAATCATCAGCAGAAAGGTTATGAACTGATGATGGCCTATCTGTCAAAGAGAAAGTTTTCAGTGTTAAAATCAATACAGAAATATCTCTGAAACTCCTTTCCAGAATTCTCATATCTATCCTTTTTCCTTCACTATTAGCTCAGGCAGAGGATTCAGAAGTTATGATTTCAAATTTGTTTTATTATTCTTCTATAAGAGTAAACATTCCCCAGATGTGTGAATTTCTTAGATGAATTATAATCTTCACATTAAATCTTCCTGAGAACTCTTTGATGATCCTATGACATATAACATCATATAACCTTGTTCCTATTTTCTTCTACAATAGAAACATCAAACATAGGTCCTAGTATCTAATTTATTAAAACATTTGACTCAATGCTCTCTTACCCTATCAGCTGTCATTTAAGTATGTGTTGTTTCCTGGAGGAAACAGAAGAAAGAGTATATGTTGTCCCTTGGTATCCATGGGGGATTACTTCTAGGCACCCCACCCCCTGCTCCCCACTGAGTGGATACCAAAATCTGTGGATGCTCAAGGTCTTTATATAAAATGGCCTAATATTTGCATATAACTTATGCACATCCTCCTGTGTACTTTAAATCATCTTCATATTACTTATAATACCTAAAATAATTTAAATAGGACTGGGACATAAACCATAAAATTATCCCATGGGATCAGATCAATGATGCAAATAGATCAGTATTTTATCTGATTATTTTATTGGACTGTAGCAATTCTTCAGAAACTAGGCTTGAAAAATGAGGAGGAAATCACCTATATAACCCCCTTTTTTCTTTATAATTGTTATGGACCCATGATTTGCCCCCAAATCCTCTTAACTTTCCTTAAGCTTTCCTCTTAGCATTATGATGATCTACATAGTTAACATCCATGGCATCAATCCGTATTGAAGGGAGTTCTCACCTCCAAACCCTACCTGAGGCAATCATGGTTTCTGAGAAGTGCAGTATAAAAGACTCTCTAGATGTTGGCATTGTCTTTAAACCTGGTGTCTTAGGTTGGGTTTCCAAGTAGCAGAGCCTGCAGTGGGGATTCTTGCATCTGTCATTTTTTGAGGGAATGATTTTAGGTGAATTCTGTAAGAGAGTGAAGGAAGTAGGATACCACAGAGAAAAAAATTAAGCAAGATGTGATTTTAGTGGAAATCAGCCTTAGTCTGATCTGATGAGGAGCTACAGAGCAAGAATGGTACCCTGGAGTTGTCGAATATTGAAGCTAGGAGATTTTTTTGTGTCTCTGTATAAATCAATTAATGGCTACAGGTTGCCCTGAGGGTAAGTGGAACCTCCCAGCTGCTTCTGGTTGAAGGAGCTACCACAGTCATTTTCTGGAGAAGAATGGAACAGCAGGAGGGTGATGCATTGGTCTAATGAAGGAGATCTGGGCAGGTCACCAAGAACATCTGCTGTACCTAGGCAGATATATCATCCTGAACCCCTGCTTCTTTGTGTGTGTGTGTGTGTGTGTGTGTGTGTGTGTGTAGGGGTATTAAACCCAGGAGTACTCCACCATTGAACTTCATCTTCAGCTCTTTTATTTTAGTTTGAGACAGGCTCTCACTAAATTGCTGAGGCTGGCCTTTAAATTGCAGTCCTCCCATCTCAGACTCTGAGTAGCTGGGATTACAGGTGTGTGCCAACATGCCAGTCCCTTTTTATTCTTTTGACCTCAGCTCAACTTACTTGAAAGAGCCATAAAGATATATATTACACTCCTTTGAGTTCAGAAAAACAAAAGGCCAGCTCTTGGCATTCAGCTCCCCATACTCTGACCCGTGTATCTGAAACCTGGATTCCCCATGTTTAAATCTCAAAATTTCCCCTCACGCCCTCAAACCTTGAACCCCCTTCATCTTGTCTTAGTTCACTAACTCTTTATTAACAGGAGTTTTTACTTACTACCTAATTTTGCTCTGGTAGGGTGGTGTATTAATTATCCATTGCTGTATAAGAAATTGTCTCAAAACTTGGTAGCTTAAAACAACAATAAACTTTCATTTTTTGAAGTTTCCGTGAACTTAGCTGGGTTGTGTTGGCCGAACGGTTTTGCTCTTTATTTCCCCTACCCTTTTGATGAGTTTTCTTCAGATATTGGCTAAAATCATTTAAAAGCTTCATTGGCAATGGAGTATTGCTTCAAAGGTGGCCTTGTCACATGACTGGCAAATTGGTGCTGGCTGTTGGTATAAGACCTCCATTACTCCCCAAATAATCCTCTCTACGGCACAGCTTGAGTGTCCTCTCAGCATGGCAGCTAGCTGCCCTAGAGTGAGCCAAGAGAACAAGGCAAAAGCCACAATGAGTTTTACAACCTATGCATAGATATTACAGATTGTCATCTTCATCAGCTGGGGCACAGCCCAGCTCTGATTCAGTGTAGAAGGAGACAGCACAGGATAGTGAAATGGCAACGGGTGAGGATCACTAAAGCATTTCATGGAGGGTGGCTACCACAGGACAGGATATTCCTGTATTTACCCTCAATAGTTATCTGACTTTTCATCAAGAATACAAACAATAATAAATGCTGGAGAGGATGGAGGGAAAAAAAGAACACTTTTACATGGTTGGTGGGATTGTAAATTTGTACAACCACTATGGAAATCAGTATAGAGATTCCTCAAAAGACTAGGCGTGGAACCACCATATGACCCAGATACACCAATTCTGGTGTTTATCCTAAAGAATCAAAGTCATCAGGCTACAGTGATACATGTATCCCCTTGTTTATATTAGCACAGTTCACAATAACATAAGTATGGAACCAGCCTAGGTATCCATCCATGAGTGGATGAATGGATAAAGAAAACATGGTATATATAAACAATGGAGTTTTATTCAACCACAAAGAATGAAATTATGTCCTTTGTACCTTTGTAGGAAAATGGATGAACTTGAGACTGTTATGTTAAGTGAAATAAAGTAGTCAGAAGGTCAGGGGCCATATGTTTTCTTTCATATGTGGAAACTAGAGAGGGAAACAGAAAAGAAAGGTGGAGGAATTTCATGAAAATTGGAGGGAGATCAGTAGAGTAGAAGAAAGGTGCCAGAGGGAGGGAGGATGGAAGGGAAAGGGAAATTACTGCAGACTTATATTGAATATCGACTTTATAGCAACAAATCCCAGCATTATGTACAGCTATAATGCACCAATAAAAATATGGAAAAAATTTCTGCCTTCTTCCTGTGCCTGTCTAGCAAAACTATGGTGGCCCTTTACCTTTTGATTCAGAAATTCTTCATTGTGTATTCTTTTTTATAAAATTGATTTATTTTGATTCATTGTACACAAATGGAGTACTGTTGTTTCTCTGGTTGCACATTAAGTAGAGTCACACCATTTGTGTAATCATACCTGTACACAGGGTAATGATGTTTCTCTCATTTTGTTATTATTCTTACCCCCCACCCCGATCCCACCCCTCTTTTCCCTCTATGCCATCCATCCTTCCTCCATTCTTGCCTCCCTCCCACCCTGCATTATGTATCATCCACTTATCAGAGAGATCATTTGGCCTTTGTTTTTTTGGGATTGGCTAATCTCACTTAGCATGACAGTCTCCAACTTCATCCATTTACCTGCAAATGCCATAATTTTATTCTGCTTTATGGCTGAGTAATATTCCATTGTATATATATACCACAGTTTCTTTATGCATTCATCTATTGAAGGGCATCTATGTTGGTTCCACAATCTAGCTATTGTGAATTGAGCAGCTATGAACATTGATGTGGCTGCATTGCTGTAGTATGCTGATTTTAAGTCCTTTGGGTATAGGCCAAAGAGTGGGATAGCTGGGTCAAATGGTGGATCCATTCTAACTTTTCTGAGGAATCTCTACACTGCTTTCCAAAATGGCTGCACTAATTTGCAACCCCACCAGCAATGTATGAGTGTACCTTTCTCCCCACATCCTCTCCAACACCTGTTGTTGCAAGTATTCTTGATAATAGACATTCATTGTGTATTCTTGATATTTCTCAAGACTTCAATTGGGTCATGTATCCAAAGCTGGTGACCATCCCATGGTCTCTTCACTCTACTCTTCCTGTTTATTCAATGTTCTATTTCCCTAACCCCAGCCTTCCTCTCTCCCTGGGGAGTCCTTTCTTCTAAAGCAGGTCTGCTCTCCTGTAGCTACCTTCTGTTCTCACCCTGGGTTGTCTTCTATCCATACTTGTACTTTATCTACTCAGCTACAAAGAAAACAAAATGGAATCTCCTTCTCCCATGGCGGCAACACTGAGGTATGGTTGTGTTTGAGACTGAGTTGGAATTGCAAAATTTGGCAGAGTGGCAGGGAAAAGCTAAAACCAGACCCCAGAGGGGCCTAATGTTTGAAGAAATCAAGGCTTTTGACCAAAAGTTACCTTATGCAATGTCATGGGATTTTTGATTTTTGCTTTCACAGTGCTTATGTTTATTTCATAGAGTTTCTTTCTTTTGACTGTAAGGACATAAGAACCACACAAATGCTATATAAAACTCTCTGCCTGGAGGTTTGAGATATTTATGAGAATTTGGCTAAGCCTGATCACTCTGCAATCTGTGGGTCCCCTTCTCTATTTCTTTAATGCTTTTCATTTTTTTCTGAGACAGATGGAAAAACTCTTCCCACTGACATAGGCAAACCTCTTAACCCTATCAGCTCTTTTAAGTAATTGTTGTTCTCTGGAGGAAGCAGAAGAAAGAGTATATAGTTGTCCCTTGGTATCCATGGAGGATTACTTCTAGGACCACCCCCAGTGGATACCAAAATCTGTGGATGCTCAAAGTCTTTATATAAAATGGCATAATATTTGCACATAGCTTGTGTGTACCCTCCTGTGTACTTTAAATCATCTTCAGATTACTTATAATACCTAATATAATGTAAATGCTATATAAGTCATTGTCATGCTATATTATTTAGGGAATAATGACAAGAAAAAAGTATGGCTATGTCCATTGCAGACAAAATTTCTTCCCAAATATTTTTGATCCTCACTTGGTTGAGTTCATGGATGTAGAACCCACAGATATACAGAGCTGACTACAAATGATTCAAAACAAATCCTGCTAGAAACAACTCATGTTCTTTCTTATGGGTGGCTTACAAAGGAGTCCATAGGGGAAGGGCTTCATTTTAATCATCTCTCATACTTTACATGAGGTCATGTCATCTAACTGCTCAGAAACCTCTATAGCTCTCATTGCCTAGTCAAATAGAACTCAACTGCCTTGTCCTAGCATTTTAAGCCTTCATTCAGGCTCCCAAACACCTTATTAAAACCTATACTTGTGTCAAATTGGATTGCTCACTGTGGTCCTAATCCACTCCACAGCTTTCTATTTATGTGCACAAGGAGACTGCATTCTCTCCACCTAAATGTTCTCCCATTACATGTGACTGTGGATGTGCTTTCCTCATCTGAGATCTGTCACAAGTGTCACCTCATTCATGATGTTCTCCTGACTCCGTCTACCTGGAAATGATCTCACTCTCCCATGGCCTCCAAGAGCACTTCTGTGGTAACTTGTTTATGGGTTTGTCACATTCTTCCAGTTCTGGGTATTAGAGCTATTGATTGAAAAGTCACTGTGTTGGGTCTGCAGCTAATGTTTACTTTTTTGGAAGAATTTTAAAAATAGAATTTGGGAAGCATTGGTGGCACATTTAGTAAAGACTTTTGCAGTGGTTCATTTCATCTGCTTATAAAAGACCTTGAGATTTGAATATGTTAATCTTCCTTCCAGTGATGATCACTTGCATTCCTCTTAAGATAGCAATTCCATTGTCATAAATTGGATCTTAACTCCAGGATAAATCTTGGAACAAATCTTTCAATTCAACAGCTCTTTTATCCCATACACTTAATCTTTGGTTTCATTCTGATCTCTAGCTTGTAGATGACCCCACTTGCTGTTTTTATTATTGTAATTATTAACACACATTAATTGTACAAATTAATGGAATTCACTGAGATATTTCCATATGTGCATGCATCATACATTGATCATGTCCATTCACCCTTCTTCTACCCTATATCCTGCTCCCCTCTCTTTCCCCTCTCTCTGACCTTTTTCCTGGTCCCCAATGGACCCTCTTCTATTGTCAGGTCTACTTTTTTTTCTTAGTTGCTACATATGAAATACAACCTGTGAAACTTGTCTTTCTAGGTCTGGCTTATTTCGCTTAACATGATGTCCTTTAGTTCCATCCATTTTCCTGCAACTGACAGGATTTCATTCTTATTTAAGACTAAATAATACCCAATTATGTATCTATACTATACATATATCATGTTTTCTGTATCTATTCATCGATTGATAGACATATAAGCTGATTCCAAATGATGGCTATTGTGAATAGTGCTAGAATAAACATGGGTATGCAGGAGGTATCTCTTGTGTGTGCTGACTTCATTTCCTTTGAACGTATACCAGGAATGGTACAGCTGGATCATATGGTAATGCTAGTTTCACTTTTTTATTAATAATATTTATTAGTAGCATAAAGGTAATATTCTGGATATATTGGGTTGTTACTAAAGTCAATTTCAATTGTTTCTTTTATTTTTTAATGTAAATACTAAAAAAGTTTGTGTTACCCTTGTGTCTCACATATTGTCTCTGTTTTTGTTCTTTTTAGTTATACATGACAGTAGAGTATAATTTGACTTATACAAACATGGAGTACATCTTACTCTAATTAATATCCCAGCCTTATGGTGGCACATGATGTGGGGATGCACTGTGGTGTATTCATAGATGTACATAGAGAAGTTATATTAGAATCATTCCACAGTCCTTCCTAGTCCTTTCCCCCTCCCTTCCCTTCATTCCCTTTTGTCTAATTGACTAAACTTGCGTTCCCCCCCTACCCCACCTGCTGTTAGCATCCACATATCAGAGAGAACATTTTTTGGGATTGGCTTATTTTGGTTAGCATAATAGTCTCCAGACTATTTTCCAGCAAATGTCATAAAGTCATTTTCTTATGGCAGAGTATTTTCCATAGTGTATATATACCACATTTTCTTTATCTATTTATCTCTTGTAGAGCACATAGTTGGTTTCATAGCTTAGTTACTGAGCATTAAGCTGCTATAAACATTGATGTGGCTGCGTTGCTGCAGCTTGCTGTTTTTAAGGCCTTTACCAAGGAGTGGGATAACCAGGTCAAATGGTGGTTCCATCCAAGTTTTCTGAGGAATATTCATCCATATTGCTTTCCAGAGTGGTTGCACCAGTTTGTAGTCCCACATCAATGTCTGAGTGTACCCTTTTCCCCACATCCTCACCAACATTTATATTTGTATTCTTGATTGTTGCCATTATGACTGGAGTGAGATTTTACACCAAAAATACAAAGGACCCAATCAATAATTGGGCTAAGGAACTGGGAAGACACTTCAAAGAAGAAGATATAGAAGGGATCAACAAATGTATGAAAAAGTGTTCAACATCTCTAGCAATTAGAGAAATGCAAATTAGAACTACACTGAGATTCCATCTCACTCCAATCAGAATGGCAATTATCAAGTATCAACAATAAATGTTGGTAAGGATGTGGGGGAAAAGGTACACTCACTGCTGGTGGGAGTGCAAATTGGTGCGACCACTATAGAAAGAAGTATGGAGATTCCTCAGAAAACTTGGAATGGAACCACCATTTGACCCAGTTATCCCACTCCTTGGTAAAGGGCTTATATATTTGTTTATGTCCAAAGGACTTAAAATCAGTATACTACAGTAACACAGTCACATCAGTATTTATAGGGTTCAGTTCACAATAGCTAGATTGCGGAACCAAACTAGATGCCCTTCAGTAGATGAATGGATAAAGAAACTGTGGTATATATACACAATGGAATATTATTCAGCCATAAAGAAGAATAAAATTATGGAATTTGCTGATAAATGGATGGAATTGGAGAATGTCATGCTAAGTGAAATAAGCCAATCCTAAAGGCTGAATTTCTCTGATAAGTGGATGCTGATACATGACGGGGGGAGGCAGGGGTAAGAGAAGAATGGAGGAATGTTGGATTGTGTAGAGGGAAGTTAGGGAGGGGTGGGGTGGGAGTAGGAAAGATAGTGGAATGAGACAAACATTACCCTATGTACATGTATGATTGCATGAATGTTGTGAATCTACATTGTGTACAACCATAGAAATGAAAAGTTGTACCCCATTTGTGTACAATGAATCAAAATGCAGTCTGTAAAAATAAATATAAAGAAAAAAAGAGAAAATTTTTTTCTATGTCATCCTCATTCAATTTGGGGAGGTCATTTATCTCTAGAAATTTGTTGATGTCTTCAAGATTTTTATTTTATTGGAGTATAACTTTTCAAAATAGTTTCTGATTATCCTCTGTATTTCAGTGGTGTCCATGGTGATATTTCCCTTTTCATCACAAATTTTAGTAATTTGAGTTTTTCTGTTTTTCTCTTAGTTAGTATGGCTAAGGGTTTATCAATTTTATTGATTCTTTCAGAGAACCATGTTTTTGTTTCATTGATTTTTTTGAATTTTTTTCATTTCCATTTCATTGATTTCAGTTCTGATTTTAATTATTTCCTGTCTTTTGTTGCTTTTAGTTCTTCTTTTTCCAGGGTCATGAGATATAATGTTAGGTTGTTTATTTGGTGATTTTCTATTCTCTTAATGAATGAGCTCAGTGCTATAAACTTCCCTCTTAGAACTGCTTTCAGAGTGTCCCAGAGATTTTGATATGTTGTGTTCCTAATCTAATTTACCTAAAAGTATTTTTTTATTTCTTCCCTGATTTCTTCTACTATCCAATGATCATTCAGTAGTATATTATGTAGTTTCCAAGTGTTAGAGCAGCTTTTATTTTTTCTTGTAGTGTTAATTTCTAATTTCATTCCATTATGAATTGATAGAATGCAAGGTTTTAGCTCTATTTTTCCTTTTTTGGTATTTGCTAAGTGTTGCTTTGTGGCCTAAGATGTAGTCTATTTTAGAAAATGATCCATGTGCTGCTGAGAAGAAAGTATATTCAGTCATTGATGGATGAAATCTTCTATATATGTCTGCTAAGTCTAAGTTAATTGTACTTCTTAGTTCTATAGCTTCTTTGTTAAGTTTTTGCTTGGATGAACTATCCAGTGATGAGAGAGGGATGTTAAATTCACCCAGTATTATTGTGTTTTGTTCTATTTGGTTCTTGAAATTGAGAAGGGTTTTTTTTTTTTTTTAATGTATGTAGGTACTCCAATGTTTGGGGCATAATATTTACAATTGTTATATCTTTTTGATGTATAATTCCCTTAAGCAGTCTGAAATGTCATTCTTTGTCCCTTCTGATTTACTTTGGTTTGAAGTTCATTTTATCTGATATAGAAACCCCTGCCTGCTTACAAGGTCCATGTGAATGATATGATTTTCCCCATCCTTTTCCATCTTCAGTTTGTTCATGTCTTTGCCTATGTGGTGAGTCTCTTGGAGCCAGCATATGGTTGGGTCTTCTTTTTAAATCAAATTTGCTAGTCTATGTCTTTTTTTTTTGGTGGTGCTGGGGATTGAACCCAGGGCCTTAGTGCTTGCAAGGCAGGCACTCTACCAACTGAGCTATATCCCAGCCCAGTCTATGTCCTTTGATTGATGAGTTTGGGCCATTTACATTCAATGCTTTCATTGAGCAATGATTTTTAAATCTGGTCACTTTGATTTATTTCTGGTTTTAATTTTAATTAGTTTCTCCTCTATTTTTCTAGTGAGTTTCTCCCTTTGCTGGTTTTCACTTTTATTTTTTATTTCTTCTTCATGAAATACTTCATTGAGTATGTTTTGTAGTGCAGAATTTCTAGTTAAAAATTCTTTTAACTTTTGTTTATTGTGGAAGGTTTTATTTCATCATCAAATCTTAAGTTTAATTTTGTCAGATACAGTTTTCTTGTTTGGTATCCATTTTCTTTCAGGGATCAGCATATATTATTCCAAGACCTCCTAGCTTTGAGGGTCTGGATTGAAAATCAGCTGAGATCCATGTTTGTTTCCCTCGAAATGTGACCTATCATTTTTCTTTGGCAGCCTTTAAAATTTTATCTTATTCTCTATGTTGGGCATTTTTATAATGATGTGCCTTGGTGTAGGTCTGTTCTAATTTTGTATATTTGGAGGTTTGTATGCCTCCTATATTTGATTTTCCATTTCATTATTAAGGTTTGGAAAAATTTTTGATATTATTTCATTGAAAAGATTGTGAATTCCTTTGGTTTGTACCTCCAAGCCTTCAACTATCCTGCTAAATCTTAAATGTGATCTTTTTATGTTATCCCATATTTCTTGAAAGTTATATTCATGTTATCTTAACATTTTTTTCTCTTAAGATAACATTATCTTAACATTTAACATGGTCAACTTTATTTTCCAGATTTTATATTTTGTCTGCATTGCCTGAAACTCTATCTTCCAATTGATCTGAGCTGCTAGTGATGCTTTTCATTGAGCTTTTAATTTGGTTTATTGATTCCTTCATTTTAAGAATTTTCAATTCATTCTTCAAGATTTCTATCTCCTTGGAAGTGGTCTTTCACTTCTTGGATATTCTCTCTGATTTCATGCCTTACATCATCTTTTAACTCACAAATCAGCTTAACTATGAACTTTCTAAATTCATTCTCTGACATTTAATCTACTGTGATATCATTGGATTCTGTTAATGAGGTATTTTGATTAGTTTGGGATAGTTTGTTCCTTTGCTTTTTCATGTTGTTTGTATGTCTACACATTTATCAGTAAGAATCTGAAGTGGCAGAGCTTCTACCCTATGGATTTATAGTGTTCCTGAAGATTTCTATTACCTCATTTTTTAGGGGTAGATAAATAATAAAAACTAATGCAATCAGAATTCTTCATTAAATGAAATACTTAGTTCCTATTTTGACACCTACAATGTTAATTGCCATTATAAACAGAAGTGGTATGGTAGGCAATTGCCAACAGTAGAGATATTTTGTCTATAAAAGTTTGCTATTTCAAAAAAGGTGAAGAAGGAGAATGCAGAGGAGATGTAAGATGTAATAATTGAGAGGGAGGTTGAGAGAGAGCAGCAGTAAATAGTTAAAGGAAGGGTGAGAGAACAATAGAATTTGGCTGTTAGCAAAAGCAAAGAGATGAAGAAAAACCAAGGGAAACAGAAAAACAATATAAAGCAAACAAACAAACAAAAAAAACAGTATAAAACAAAACCAAGGTATACTAATCAAAAACCCTAGTCCTCAAAAGACAGAGTTAAGAAAGTAACTACCTTCAAGAAATACTTGAAATAAGAAGAGTGAGACAAATATGTACATGTTTAAATGTCCACGAACCATTTAGCACACAAAAGTTAAAAATAACCAAAAGGTTCTTAGCTGGACGTGGTGGCAGATGCCTATAATTTCAGTGGCTCAGAAGGTTGAGGAAGGAGGATTGCAAGTTCAAAGCCAGCCTCAGCAACAGCAAAGCACTAAGCAACTGAGACCCTGTCTCTAAATAAAATACCTGTTAAAAAGAAAGTTCTTAATGGAAGATTAAGGGATTATTTCCACTGCAATGGTCAAAAAATTGTCTATAATGTGTTGGTTGTCAGTTACCAACTATCTTACATTTTTTCTTGGGGTATGTATTGCTTCCAACAGTAGTAGTTGGGAGCCGTCAGTTCCTTCTTTTTGTGGAGCTCAGCATTGTTGCCCATTCTCAGCTTCCCTTCCCAGTGTATGAGGTGGGCTGGGTTGGAGAGTGTTTTCTACTCCACTCACAGCAGGGGTCACTGTGGAGTTCTGTGAAAGGGGTTCCCAGAGGCAGAGCTCCTAGAGGTAGAGAATGGGTCTAGCTAGACCCTTAGTGCTTCGTGGAATGATGTTTGGTGAAGTTTTTAAATCAGCACACCTCCAGAGCTTGGCTGCTTCTGGTCTGTACTGGGGGTTTCCTACTGCTTGAATCTTTTCTGGGTTCTGCTTGAGAGGAATCCTTTGCCCCACTCCACCTCCCACTGCTCCTATATCTCAGCCACCTGGGCTTTGGGCTCCGGCCCAAAGCATACTTTCACCACCCCTGCCCCAACATGTGATCAAGTCCCTGGTTGTCCCCACTGGTCCTGTGAACCACGAGATTCAAAGTGTGAGACACACCTAGGAGCTCTCAGGTGTGAGTGTCTCAAATTCCCCTGGGTACAACACTCTCCATGCTAGAATTTCACCTGGTTTTCTAGTCACACTATGGGTCACTTGGTTGGCCTCTGTCAGCTGTGTTTTTAGAACCAGCTGAAATTACACAGGTCTGGGTGCTTGGGTTTGTACCTACACCTGCTAGCTGCCATAGCACAGTGGGAAAAGATGGCAACTGACCCTACTCTCCACAGGTCACTGGGAGATGGACAGTGCTCTTCTAACATGAAAGCAAAGTACAGCTCACCCACTGGATCAGCTTGACAATGTCTCTGGTCACTGTCCTTTCTTCTTCAAGGCATGCCTTGGTGCCACTCAAAAAAGTCTGTCTCTCTGATCTGCTTGTGGTGGATCTGCATTGACAGTCACAGGTATTGGTGGTTTTTTTTCTTTCTTTTATTTATTTTTTAAACTTTTATTCTATCAAGTCTTCTGTGTCCCTAGGCTGTTCTGAGACCCCAGTATTCAATCCTGGTAGGATTTCTTTTTTTCTTTTTCTTTTCTTTTTTAACTGACCTAGGAGAGAAGCAGTGTGTCCTCTTTCCTGGTCCCACTCCATGGAGCAGTTTGGAAAGTAGCCTTCTCTACTCTGCCATTTTGACCCCTCAGGCTCACATGTTGTTTTCATTGGACATTTTTTATTTAGGGGTTTGCTTCCCAGTTCAAAGTTCAATCTGTCTCCTCACAAAACCAGAAAGCAGAAAAATTAAGTGGAACTTTACAGTAAGTGTCATTATGTTATTTTCATTCATCAAAAATATGTAGGTCTACATAATCCATAAACTGAAATGACCTTATGTGCAAGGTCAAATGCAAATATTTGCTGGTTGTGCTAGATCCCTCTTCTGGGAAGAAACCTTGCCTTAAAATATCTGCAACCTGAGGCCCTGGGGTGCAATTTCCAGACCTCAAAATAAAATTTAAGAAAGCTGCTACCAAGAACCTGTTGTTCTGGCCTCGTCCATTACTGGATTGGATATCATCTCACTAGTTTTACTTTTTAAAGAAATCTCCATACTGCTATACTAATTTACATTCTGTCTGACAGTGTATAAGGGTTTCCTTTTCTTTTTATTCGCCTTCTCATCGGAAATTTGTTCTGGTTGTTTTTTGTGGTTGTTAATAGCCATCCTAACTGGGGTGACATGGGATCTTATTGTTGTTTTAATTAGCATTTCCCTGATGGTTAAAGATACTGAGCATTTCTCATACGCTTATTGGCCAGTTGCATTTCTTCTTCTTCTTTTTTTAAATTTATTTAATTTTGATTCATTGAACACAAATGGAGTACAGCTATTGTTTCTCTGGTTGTACACAAAGTAGAGTCACACCATTTGTGCATTCATGCGTGTACACAGGGCAATGATGTCTGTCACACATTCTGTTGTTATTACCCCCCTACCCTGACCCCACCCCTCCCTTCCCTCTATGCTATCTAGCCTTCCTCCATTCTTGCCCCCCCTCCACCCCGCATTATGCATCATCATTCACTTAGCAGAGAGACCATTTGGCCCTTGGATTTTTGGGATTGGCTAATCTCACTTAGCATAACAGTCTCCAACACATCATCCATTTACCTACAAGTGCCATAATTTTATTCTTCTTTATGGCTCAGTAATATTCCATTGTGTATATATACCACAGTTTCTTTATCCACTCATCTGTCGAAGGGCATCTAGGTTGGTTCCACAATCTAGCTATTGTGAATTAGGCAGCTATGAACATTGATGTGGCTGCATCACTGTAGCAATCTGATTTTAAGTCCTTTGGGTATAGGCCAAGGAGTGGGATAGCAGGGTCAAATGGTGAATCCATTCCAAGTTTTCTAAGGAATCTCCACTCTGGAAAGCAGAGTGGAGATTCCTTAGAAAACTTGGAATGGATTCACCATTTGAC
>JAJEJO010005288.1:0-68182 GCA_020662805.1 Glaucomys volans | reverse complement strand
ATACCCAGCTCAAGTGAATTTTTTTGGTACTGGGGATTGAACCCAGGGGGCACTCCATCACTGAGCCACATCCCCAGCCCTATTTTGTATTTTATTTAGAAACAGGGTCTCACTGAGTTGCTTAGGGCCTCGCTAAGTTGCTGAGGCTGGTTTTGAACTCATGATCCTCCTGCCTCAGCCTCCCAAGTGCTGGGATTACAGGCGAGGGCCACCGCGCCTGGCTGCGCCACCGCGCCCGGCGCCTGTATTCTTAATAAAAGAATTAGAAACATTCTAATTCGGGTAAGAAGAAATCTTAAGGTAGTTTTGATTTGCATTTCTCCTATAAATAGGGATGTTGAACATTTTTTCATAAATCTGTTGGTTGCTTGAAGATCTTCCTCTGTAAACTGCCTGTTCATTTCTTTGGCCCTTTTATTGATTGGATTATAGTGTTCTGGGTGTAAAGATTTTTGAGTACTTTGTAGATTCTGGAGATTAGTGCTCTATCTGAAGTGTGTGTGGCAAAGATTTTCTCCCACTCTGAAGGCTCTCTCTTCACATTGCTGATTGTTTCCTTAGCTGAGAAAAAGCTTTTTAGTTTGACTCTATCCCAATCATTGATTCATGCTTTTGTTTCTTGCGCTTTGGGAGTCATGTTAAGGAAATCTGGTCCTAGGCCAACGTGATGAAGATTTGGACCTATGTTCTCTTCTATTAGGTGCAGAGTCTCTGTTCTAATTCCTAGGTCCTTGATCCATTTTGAGTTGAGTTTTGTACAGGGTGAGAGATACGGGTTTAGTTTCATTTTGCTGAATATGGATTTCCAGTTTTCCCAGCACTATTTGTTGAAGGGGCTATCTTTTCTCCATTGTATGTTTTTGGCTCCTTTGTCAAGTATGAGATACCTGTATTAATGTGGGTTCGTGTCTGTGTCCTCTATTCTGTACCATTGATCTACCTGTCTATTTTGGTGCCAATACCATGCTGTTTTTGTTACTATTGCTCTGTAGTATATTTGAAGATACCCCCTGCTTCACTCTTCTTGCTAAGAATTGTTTTGGCTATTCTGGGTCTCTTATTCCTCCAAATGAATTTCATGATTGCTTGCTCTAATTCTATGAGGTCCATCATTGGGATTTTAATTGGAATTGCATTGAATTTGTATAGCGCTTTTGGAAGTATGGCCATTTTGACTATATTAATTCTGCCTATCCAAGAACATGGGAGATCTTTCCATCTTCTCAGACTTTCTTTAATTTCTTTCTTTTGTGTTCTGTAGTTCTCAGTGTAGAGGTCTTTCATCTCTTTTGTTAGATTGATTCCCAAGTATTTTATTTTTTGAGGCTATTGTGAATGGTATAGTTTTCCTAATTTCTGAATCAGAGGATGCATCACTTACGAATAAAAGTGCATTAGATTTATGAGCATTAATTTTTTATCTTGCTACTCTACTAAATTTGTTTATGAGTTACAGAAGTTTTCTGGTGGAATTTTTAGGGTCTTCTAAATAGAGAATCATGTCATCAGCAAATAGGGATAGTTTGAGTTCTTCTTTTCCTATTTGTACTCCTCTAATTTCTTTGGTCTGTCTAATTGCTCCAGCTAGAATTTCAAGGACAATGTTGAACAGAAGTGGAGATTGAGGGCATCCCTGCCTTGTTCTAGTTCTCAGGCGGAATGCTTTCAATTTTTCTCCATTTAGAATGATGTTAGATGTGGGTTTAGCATAGATAGCCTTTACAATGTTAAGGAATGTCCCCACTCTCCCTATTTTTTCTAGTGTTTTGAGCATGAAGAGGTGCTGTATTTTATCAGATGCTTTCTCTGCATCTATTGAAATAATCATGTGGTTCTTGACTTGAAGTCTGTTGATGTGGTGAATTACATTTATTGATTTCCAGATGTTGAACCAACCTTGCATCCCCAGGATGAAACCCACTTGTTCATGGTGCACTATCTTTTTAATATGCTTTTGTATGTGATTGCTAAAATTTTGTTCAGAATTTTTGCATCTATGTTCATTAGGGATATTGGTCTGAAATTTTCTTTCTTTGATGTGTCTTTCTCTGCTTTTGGCATCAGGGTGATATTAGATTCATTGAATGAGTTTGGAAGGGTTCCCTCCTCCTCTATTTCATGAAATACTTTGAGGAGTATTGGAATGAGCTCTTCTTTGAAGGTCTTGTAAAACTCGGCTGTGAATCCATCTGGTCCTGGACTTTTCTTTGTTGGTAGGCTTTTGATGACTTCCTCTATTTCCTTGTTTGAAATTGATCTATTTAAGTTGTGTATGTCCTCCAGATTCAGTTTGGGTGACTCATATGTCTCTAAGAACCTGTTGATGTCTTCCAGGTTTTCTATTTTGTTGGAGTATAAATTTTCAAAATAGCTTCTAATTATGTTTTGTATTTCAATAGTGTCTGTTGTAATATTTCCATTTCCATCATGAATTTTAGTAATTTGAGTTTTCTCTCTCCTTCTTTTTGTTAGTGTGGTTAAGGGTTTATCAATTTTGTTTATTTTTTCAAAGAACCAACTTTGTGTTTTGTCAATTTTTTGAATTGTTTCTTTTGTTTCAATTTCATTGATTTCAGCTCTGATTTTAGTTATTTCCTATTATTTCAGTAGTTATTTCTACTATTTTTGGTGAAGATCTGTTCCTCTTTTTCTAGGGCTTGAGCTGTAATGTGAGGTCATTGATTTGTTGACTTTTCATTCTTTTATTGAATGTACTCCATGCAATGAATTTTCCTCTTAGCACTGCTTTCATAGTATCCCAGAGATTCTGATATGTTGTATCTTTGTTCTTGTTGACCTCTAAGAATTTTTTATTCCCCCCCTAATGTCTTCTGTTACCCATGCATCATTCAATAGCATATTATTTAATCTCCAGGTGGTGGAGTAGTTTCTGTTTCTAACTTTATTGTTGATTTCTAATTTCATTCCATTATGATCTGATAGAATACAAGGTAGTATCTCTATGTTTTTGTATTTGCTAAGAGTAGCTTTGTGGCATAACATATGGTCTATTTTAGAGAGGGACCCATGAGCTGCTGAGAAGAAAGTGTATTCGCTTTTTGATGGATGGAATATTCTATATATCTGTTAAGTCTAAATTAGTGATTGTGTCATTGAGTTCTATGGTTTCTTTGTTCAATTTTTGCTTGGAAGATCTGTCCAATGGTGAGAGAGAAGTGTTAAAGTCCCCCAGTATTATTGTGTTTTGGTCTATTTGGTTCCTGGAATTGAGAAGGATCTGATTGATGTACATGGATGTGCCATTGTTTGGTGCATAAATATTTATGATTGTTATGTGTTGGTGATTAATGCTTCCCTTAAGTAGTATGAAATGTCCTTCTTTATCCCTTCTTACTGACTTTGGCTTGAAGTCTGCTTTATCTGAAATGAGGATGGAAACTCCTGCCCTTTTACTGAGTCCATGTGCATGGTATGTTTTTTCCCAACCTTTCACCTTTAGTCTGTGGGCATGTTTTTCTATGAGATGAGTCTCTTGAAGGCAGCATATTGTTGGGTCTTTCTTTTTAATCCAATCTGCCAGTCTATGTCTTTTGATTGATGAATTTTGGCCATTTACATTTAGGGTTATTATTGAGATATGACTTGCATTCCTGGTCATTTTGACTTATTTTTGGATTCTAATCTTACTTGGTTTTTCCTTTAATTGGCTGTTCCTTTAGGGTAGTTCCTCCCTTTGCTGCCTTACATTGTTGTTTCTCATATCTTCCTCTTGGAATATTTTGCTGAGGATTTTCTGTATGGCAGGCTTTCTATTTGTGAATTCTTTTAGTTTGTGTTTCATGAAAGGATTTTATTTCATCTTCAAATCTGAAGGTAAGTTTTGCTGGGTATAAGATTCTGGGTTGGCATCCATTTTCTTTCAATGCTTGAAATATGTTGTTCCAGGCCCTTCTTACTTTCAGGGTCTGGGCTGAGAAATCTGCTGATATTCGTGTTGGTTTCTCCCTATATGTAATCTGATGTTTCTCTCTTGCAGCCTTTAAAATTCTATCTTTCTTTTGTATGTTAGGTATTTTCATTATAATGTGCCTAGGTGTGGATCTGTTGTGATTTTGTGCATTTGGTGTCCTATAAGTCTCTTGAATTTGATTTTCCATTTCATTCATCAGATTTGGGAAATTTTCTGATATTATGTCATTGAACAGATTATTCATTCCTTTGGTTTGTGTCTCTGTGCCTTCCTCAATCCCAATAACTCTTAAATTTGGTCTTTTCATGATGTCCCATAACTCTTGGAGGTTCTGTTCATGATTTCTCACCATCCTCTCTGTCTGGTTGAGTTTGTTTTCAAGATTAAATATTTTGTCTTCATTGTCTGAGGTTCTGTCTTCCAAGTGATTTAGCCTGTTGGTTAAGCTTTCTATTGAGTTTTTAATTTGGTTTATTGTAACCTTCATTTCAAGGATTTTTTTTTCAGAACCTCTATCTCTTTATTGAAATGAGTTTTTGCTTCCTGCAGTTGCTCTCTTAGCATTGCCTGCATTTGCTCTCTTGACTCTTCGTTCGCTTCTCAGATCATTTTAATTATGTACAACTCCCTTTCTGACAATGCTTCTGCCATGTTGTTACTGGGTACTTTTGGTATAGTATCTGGATTTGTTTGGGACATTTTCTTCCCATGTTTTCTCAAGTTGCTAGTGTATCTTCCCCTCTAGTGGTGGGAATCCTAGGTATTGCAGTTTCCCCTTAAAGACTTACAGGGTTCCTGCCTATTTTCTATACCTCTCCTTGAACTGAGAGATCAATATTGGCAGCATACCATATAAACAATATGTGTCCTTAATCTAAATAGTCCTATTAAGATATTAACAGTGTTGTCTTAATAAACAGAGATGAGTTCAAATTATTATCTACAGCATAACAAGTAAGTTTGAAATAAGGGCTGCAAATCCTAATGTTGGACAGGGAGAATGAGGAGGGGTATTGGACAAAACACTAATGAGATAAGAAGTGAGTCTATAGATATACTATGTCTTATGAATAGTGGAAGTGGAATTAAAAGAAATAGGTTGTTAGCATGAGGAGAAAGAGATTCTCCAAGGAAACGGATATATAAGAGGGAGATAGAGTGATAAACATAATAATAAAAGAAGAAGGTAGGAATATAGTGGATATAGTAGGAATAATCATAGTATTACAATTAATTTAAAAAACATTCTGCAATAAAAATATACTGTACAGTTCAAACCTCTTATTTTTCAATGACCTGATGTTTGAGAGGTGCTTGAACAAGCGATGACACAGAAGGGTGCTTCTGCCTCCAGGTTGGGAATGATCAATGCCTCTGGGCAGAGGTGGCCTGGTGTTGATAGACGATCAGATGAAGCACAGATGCTAGACACTGGGCCAGGGTGTGGGCCTGGGCACTAGACCTAGCTGGGTTGGGGGTGCAGAACTGTGCTCAGTGATGGAGATACTGGACTTGATAGTCCGGGTAGGCCTGAACTCCGTGCTGCGGGCTCAGGCAGTCACAGGTGTGGTTGCTCTCTGCCGGGGAAGCTGTAGAATGGCACTGAGGGGCCTAAGATCCACGCTGGAGCTGGGGACTCCAGCCGCCCGGGGCCAGAGCTCTCCAGGAGCCGCCGCAAAATGGCGCTGGAAGACCGGAGCTCCACTCTGAGGATTCAGGCAGCTGTAGGTTTGGTCGCTCTCTCGCATTTCTTCTTTTGAGGAGAGTCTATTATGATTATTTGCCCATTTTAAAATTGTATTACTCATTTTTTTGCTTGGTTGTTAAGTTTTTTGAGTTCTTTATATATTCTGGATATTAATCCCCTGTTAGATGAAGAGCTGGAAATGATTTTCTCCCATTTTTGTATGTTTTCATTCTGTTGTTTCCTCTTTGATGTGTTCTATTTTGATGTAATCCTTTTTGTCAATTCTTGTTTTTGTTTCTTGTGCTTTTGGAGTTCTATTGAGGAAACTGTTGCATGTATCAATATCTTCAAGCATTTCCCAAATGTTCTTCTCCTGTTGTTTCATAGTTTCGGGTCTTATATTAAGATCTTTGATCCATTTTGAGTTGATTGTTGTTCAGGGTAAGAGATTGGGGTTGATTATCAATCTTCTACTTGTGAATATATGGTTTTCCAAGCATCATTTGTTGAAGAGGCTGTCTTTTCTCCAATGTATATTTTTGGCAGCTTTGTGGAGAAACAGTGGGCTGAAGATGTATGGATTTATTTGTGGGTCCTCTATTCTGCTTCATTGGCCTATGTGTCTGTTTTTATGCCAAGACCATGCTATTGTTGTCACCATAACTTTGTAGTATGCCTTGAAATCAGGTGTAGTGATGCCTTCAAGTTTGCTCTATGGCTCAAGATTGCTTTGACTATTTAGGGTCTTTTGTACTCCCATACAAATTTTGGGATTGCTTTTTCTAGTTCTGAGAAGAACATCATTGGTATTTCAGAAGGAATTGCAATAAATTTGTAGTTTGCTTTGGTTAGTATTGCCTATTGAATAATATTTATTCTTCCAATCTGTGAACATGGGTGGTCTTTTCATCTTTTGTGTCCTTTAATGTTTTGTAATTTTTGTTATAGAAGTCTTTCATGTCCTTAGTTAGGTTTTTCCCTAGTTGTGTGTGTGTGGATGAGAGAGAGAGAGAGAGATAGAGAGATGTCTATTATGAATATGATTTCTTTCTAATTTTTTTCTCAGGGAGTTCATTATTGGTGTATAGGAAAGCAACTGGTTTTGTGTGTTGTTTTTGTTTCCTGCTATGTTAATGAATTTGTATCAGCTCTAAAAGTCTTTTGGTGGAGTTTTACAGTTTTCTGGGTATAACATTGTATAATCTGCAATCAGGAATCGTTTGATTGCCTCCTTTCCTATTTGTATGTCTTTTTCCTCACTTTTTCTTTTTAGGACTGAGGACCAAACCCAGGGCCTTATGCATGCTAGGCAAGTGCTCTGCCACTCAACCAAGCCCCCAACCCCTCTACTTGTCTTTTCTTTCTTTCTCAGAGCTAACTGCTCTGGTTAAACTTTCTAGAACTATATTGAATGAGAGTTGTGAGAAAGTACACCCTTGTCTTGTTTCTGATTTTATAGGAAATGTTTGTTTGTTTCCGCCAATCAGTATGATGCTGGCTGTAGGTCTGTCACACATAGCATTCATTAGGTTGAGGTATGATTCTTCTGTATCTAACTTCCTCAGACCTTTTATCATGAAGGGATATTGAGTTTTATTCAAGTCTTTTTTGGCATCTACTGAGATGACCATGTGATTTTTAGATTATTCATTTGAGATCTCTCTACTATTTTGGTGCAGGTACGCATTGCTACAGACTTACTTCTTAAAACTGTCTTTGCTGTATCCCACAGGTTTTGGTATGTTGTGTTTCTATATAGCTGAGGTTTTCTAAAACAATAATGGCTAAGGGGACAAACTTTTGCTTTAATTCTGTCAGTGGTTGTTAAATTTATCTTTGGGGGAAGATAGCTCTTTGATTTCAAGGGCAAAAGGACAATGAACTTTTGGATTATGCAAAGGAAAGGGAAGATATTTTGGAATAGAGAGACACAGGTCTCTCAACTTAAGATTCATAGGACCATATGATTCAATATGGCATCACTAAGAATTTGAGAGGTGCTTTAAAAATTCAAACATTTATTTTTGAAATTTACACACTATGAGGATAGGCAGTAATCAAACAGACCCATTTGAAATTTTATTGCAAGTGTTTTAACCCCAAGATGACAGGGTGTGATAGGATTGAATTCATTTGGTTGAGTCCAGTCTTGGTATTTGTGCAACATACGGGGGGGGGGGTCATTGGACACAGATGAGTACTATTTTGTAGGGAGGGGGGATTTTACACTGATCACAAGAGGGCTGCACTCTCTTATATTTCCCAAACTCCCCTTACACACTGTATGCTGACTTAAAGGATCAAACAAGCTGTACTAACGTAATAAAAAATATGGAGGGAATTTAAATTTTCATTTTAAAGACTGAGCTGCTGCCTACCTTCTCCTCACTGTTGTGCTGTGATAAATGCTGCAAAAATGTAGACTGTGAAGACTAAAAGATAATTGTATGCTTGATAGTGAGTTTTTGGTGATTTTCTTATTTTTATTATAACTTTATGCTTTGTAATTAGTGTTTAGCATTTTATAAACACCTCTGATGATCCAATGTGGTAGTTTATGGAGAAAAGAGATGGAAAAGGGAGATTCTGTGTCTGGGGGTAACCATGATAAGGTTACTGATGAAGAATTACTATTTTCTGAGTCATTTTATTGCACTGTTAGAATATAGGATATAGAAAAAGTCCACCTTTATGATGAAAGACACTTATCAAGAGGTTTGCAGGGACTGCTTATCTAAATTGCCTTATTCCTTTGAGAATCTTACATGGAGAGGGACAACAAGCCTTTTCTGTAAAGAGCCAGATGTAGATGTTCTAGGCTGTGCAGGTCATTTAAGGCCTTTCTCACTTATTTGTTTTTGATTGTTTACAACTGCAAAATTGTAAAAACCAATTTCAGCTCTGAGGGCTGTCCAAACAAAGGCCTCTTGGGGGATTTGCCCTGTGGGCTGTAGTTGGCCATCTCCTGCTATGTCCAATAATTTATTAATGTAGTGATGCCTCCAGTAAAATTGGGACAAACAAAAAGCTTAACTATAATTCACAACCTATGAGAAGAAAAGGTGCTGATTGCTTTAAACAGCTGATTCTCAAAATAAGCAGTTAATCTTAAAAAATCATTACCACCACCACCACCACCACCAAAAACAACAAAAAGACACATTCAATGAAAAGAACCAGGAAAAATGTCAGTAGTAGCAGAATTTATTACCAAATAAAAAAAGTCACACAGTTGAGAAGTCTAACAATGTGATCATATAAAATTATTGAGAACAAAATGTGGGGAAAAAAGGGGAATACAGGAAATTAAAAAGTTTCCACTCCCTCAAAGAAAGTGCAAGTTGAAATATTGATGGCATGGTATACAATCTTGAAAGGTTTTGTGAAATAAACTGAAAAACCACAGCTTCATTATTTGGAAAGATATGTCTGCAGATTTCACCAATAAATACCAGGAGCCATTTGCAAGATTTATTTCTAATTGTGAAATTCAAGAGAGCAAAGAATTGCTCATAAAGAAAACAGATCAAGATATAACTAATGTTTGACCTTCATACCTGTAAACAAAAGAATCACATTGGTTTCCATACTGGGAGCACCTTGTCCATGGCTGCTTCTGAGAGTTTGTGCAGTTCAAGAGGAAAATTGGCTCATGTTGTCACAATACATTGCCTTCTTCACAAAAGGCACTGTTGACACTCTTGGAGATGAAAGAAAGTTTTGGATAATGCTATGAAATACATGTGATATACAAAAACCAATTAGGAATATTTTCAGATCTGTGGAAAAATGTGAACAGAGACCATGTAAACATCCTGCTGCCCATAGAAATTTTGTGCCTTAGCTGAGAAAGAGTTTTTATTAGAGTACTTCATTCAGAAGTACTTTCAAGATGGTACTGGCCAGATTTTGCTATGTGCTTTGTTGATGAACAATGGCTGCATACAGTATCCCTCTTGGCAGACATCTTTCATCATGGGAACTAGTGGAACAAGTTCCTTCAAGGCCCTGGAGAAAATATTTTGACTTTAAGTGATGAGAATCTCAAATTTAAAAGACAACTGAGAAGGACTTCTGATTCAGGTGATGATGGAATATGACCTCCTAGAAAATTCCTCATCTGTAAACAAGTTATTAAAAACTGGATATAAAGCAAAAAGCAACTCCCTAAAAGCACAGAAGACAGAATAGAGGAAGATAGAATAGAGGCAGACAGACCATGTGACTTTTTAGTATGTGGCAGTGTGAGGCAGTATTGATAGAAAAACCACTATCTTTCTGGAAGGGGAATCCATAGCTGATGGAAAGAGCTGGAGAATCTTCAAAGGGAAAGAGAGAAAGGGCATACCCAGATGTTTTCTACTAATTTCTCTGACTTATCCCTGAAACATATAGGCATGAAATAGACTCAAGGCAGCTCAGCTAAAGACAAATGATTTGATCTGGGATTGGAGTTACCATGCCAGAAACAGAGGTGCATAAGCAAAGAAAATCATTTGTTAGAGAAAAATAACAAAATCCAGAAAGCATAAAGCTTATAGTTCATAAATTCCAGGACAAATTCCAAAGTTCTCAACACAAAAGAGCCATAAAAAAATGGTACATATCCTCAAGAAAAGATGAATGAGTGAGACCTTGAGATAAACTAGGTGTTAGATGTCATAGAGAGGGATTGTAAAATAACTATTATAATGATTCCAATGAAGTAAACCAAAATGTGAGCTACATGAATAATGAATAAAAAAATGAGAAAAGCTAACAAAAAAATAAAAATTGACAAAACTAAACTAAAATTTCAGGACTGAAAAATACAATGTCTAGAGTTAAAAAAATTCACTGGATGGACTTAGCAGCTATGTAAAAATGACAGAAGAAAATGTAAGTGAACTCAAAGAGAGATCAATCATAATTAGCCATCATGAAGAACAGAGGGGAAAAAAGATCAGAGAAAAACAACAGTTTCAGGGATCTGTTACATAAACATTAAGTGTTCTAAAATGTGTAATCAGAATTAAAAAATAAGAGGAGAGGAAAAGAAGGAATAGTAAAAAAGTTCAAGAAAAATGGTAAAAAAAACTTCCAAATTTGAGAAAGATGGATATTATACTCAAAGAACATCAGGTAAAATAAGCATAAACAATTTAATATCAAGGTACATCATATTCCAACTGTTGAAAACCAAAGATGGGTGACAGGCCTTGAAACCACCAGGAGAAATGTACCACATTATACAGGAAAACAATGAATTCATTAATAGCTGAGTTGTAATCACACATCATGGACGATTCATTAAGACAGTGTGAAAACATCTTTAAAATGCTGAAAGAAGATAATGCATAAACCCAGATCTACATATAGAGAAAATGCCCTTAAGAATGAAGACAAAATAAAGGTATTTTCAGATGAAAGAAGACTAAAAGAATTAACCATCAGCATACCTGGACTACAATAAATGCTAAAGGAAGTTCCTTAGCCTGAAGGCAAATTATACTAGATGATAGTGGTATTGCCAAAAACCAATGACTAGTGTAAAATTGCTAATGCAAAAAGAATAATTTTGATATTTTCCTCTTAAGTTTTTACATGAATCATATAAATTTAAAAATTATAGCAGTGTCTTGTGTGACATAATAAGTATAAATGCAATATATATAGTAATTATAACATGAATCATGGAAAGGCATATAGAACAAATGACTTCAAGGTTTCTATATTTTACTTGAATGACACTATATTAAATGTAAGTGTACCATGAAAAATTAAGGATGTATATTGCATTCAGAGTAATTACTAAAAAAATAAAATATTGACACTCAAATAATTATTATCATTATAAGTTTTTGTGTCCCCCTAAATTCATATGTTGAAATCCTAACCCCAATATAATGGCACTAGGAATTGAAATCTTTGGGAGGTAATTGGTCATGAATGGGATTAGTGCCCTTGTGAAAGGGATTCCAGAGCATTCTTGCTTTTGTTCTATCACGTGAGGATACAATAAGAAGCTGCATTCTTTAACAAGGAAGAGGGTTCTCACTAGGACTCCATGATGCTGGCACTCTGATCTGACTTCCAGCCTCCAGAATATATTTCAGTTATTTATAAGATTCATGGTATTTAGTTTGTTCTTATGGCAGCCCAAATTGACTAAGGCAGTAGCTTAAGACACTATTTATCATCTCGGTTCTGTAGGTCAGAAGTCCAGACAAGGCTCAGTTAGCTTCTCTGCTCAGGGTCTCATGAAGCTGTAATCTCATTTGAGGTCTAGGGTTCTTTTATAAGGTCATATGATTTTTGGCAACTGTAGTACTCATGGAAGTTGTGTATTCTTTGAAGCCATCAGGAACACATTTCTCTGATTTCTTTTGTCTCATCCTTTAGCCTTCTTGTTAAAAAGTTACCTGACTGCTAGTCCACCAATGATGATTTCTGTCTATTAATTTGGGACTTTAACTTCATCTGCAAAATTTTTCCAACCACACTAGATAGCTTCAAAAGCAGAGATATATAACCCGTATTTTTGGGATATGTTAAGAAATGATAAGAAAAACAACTGGATAGAAATCAACCCAGAAATTATACAAATGATAATATTGATAAATAGGGACATTAAAATTATTATTATAGCTGTATTCTGTGAGTTAAAGATACTAGAGGAAAGATTAAGTATGTTAAATAGGAACTGGGAAGATATAGAAAGATTTATTTTTTAAGTGATGCAAATTATAATATCTGAGATAAAAAGTTCACTGGATGAAATTAATGGTAGATTAGATATGGCAGAAGACTAGTGAACTTGGAGACAGTTTTATATAAGGTATCCAAAATAAAACTGAGAGATGAAAGAATATGCAGTGAAATAAGAAACTCTAAGAGGCCTAAAATCAAGTTTCAAATTTGGTGGTTATGAAGATTAGATAAAATATTTAAGGAAATAAGGCTACCTATTTTCAAAATCTGATAAAAACTATAAATACATGGATTCAAGGATGCACCATGATCTTCAAGCTTAAGAAAGAAGAAAAAATTAAACTAAGACACTTCAAAATTAAACTATTAAATTCAGTAATATAGAGAAAAATCTTAAAAGCACCTAGAACAAAAGACATATATAGGAGAACAAGGGTAAGAATAACATTGTGCTTCTCACTGGAAATAATGCAGGGGAGGAGATAGTGAAGAAATGTTTTTAAAGTACTAAAAGAAAAATATATTAATAAGTTAAACTTCTACACTCAGCAAAAATGCATTTCAAAAATGAAAGCAAAATACTTCTTCAGATACACAAGAGCAAAATAATTTATCTCAGCAGTGTTTTACAAGAGGATATTTTAAAGGAAAAAACCCAAAACAAACAAAAATCAAATGAAAATCTGAATCGTACACAAAACCACACTAATACTATAAGCCCTTAAACAACAAGAGCAAAAAGTAATATGATGAATAATTGTAGTCACCTAACAAAGGAGATAAGTGGATTAATAAAATTCTCAGTTAAAAACAATACAGAAACCGGTGCGGTGGCGCATGCCTGTAATCCCTGGGGCTCAGGAGGCTGAGACAGGAGGATTTGTAGTTTAAAGCCAGCCTCAGCAATGGCAAGGTGCTAAGCAACTCAGGAAGACCCTGTCTCTAAATTAAAAAAAAAAAAAAAAGAAAAAAGAAAAAGAAAAAGAAAAAGAAAAACAAATAGGACTGAAGATGTGGCTCAGTGGTCAAGTGCCCTTGAGTTTGATCGCTGATACCCCCCTGCAAAAAAATAAAAAACAAACAATACAGAAAAACTGGGAAAAGATAACAAATAACAGATGGCAAAAATTTATAGTTCTGTGTATATTTCTATAGGACATATTTTAGAAATGGAAATTCTAGTTAAATTATAAAATAAATAGTAAGATGACAGATTTGAAATCCATCATATCAACAATCAAATTAAATGTAAATGGTCTAAACATTCTAATTAAAAGGATGAGATGGTCAGATTGGATTAAATAAAAAAGGGGGACCTATTTATGTGCTGCCTAAAGGAAACTGTCTTTAAAGTAAAAAACAAAATTAGATTAGAAGGATAAGGATGGGATTAGATAAGCCATTGATGAATGCTAACATGAATTAAATTTAAGCTAAAGTGGCTATGTTAACATAATACAAAGTTGATGTCCAAAGAAAAGACTAGTACTAGGGAAAAATGGGTCATTTCATGACAAAGATTTTAGTTCATCAAGAAGACCTAACAATAGTTAATTCTCATGTTCCCAAATACTACACTCCAAAATACAAAAGTAAAAATTGATAGAACTATAAATGCCATAGACAAACCTACAAACAGTACGAGATTTCAGTGTTCCCATTTAAAAAAAATCCTGATAGAACACTAACACCCTAATTGCTTCAAATAAATGTCCTTTACACAACATGTCACCCAACATCAACAGATTGTACATTACTTTGAAGTTCACACAGGACATTTATCAAAATAGAACATATTCTATATCATTAAAAATCCCCATAAACCAGGCGTGGTGGCATATGCCTGTAATCCCAGCGACTCAGGAGGCTGAGGCAGGAGGATCGCGAGTTCAAAGCCAGCCTCAGCAACTTTGCAAGGCCCTAAGCAACTCAGTGAGACCCTGTCTCTAAATAAAATACAAAATAGGACTGGGGATGTGGCTCAGTGGCCGAGTGCCCCTGAGTTTAATCCCCAGCCCCCCCCCAAAAAAAAGAATCCCCACAAGTTTAAAATAATTAAAATCATGCTAAATATGTACTCTGACCATACTGGACATAGATTAGAAATTAACAGAAATGTCTTTGGAAAATACCCAAATATTTGAAAACTAAAAAAATAACATAAATTACTTGTGGGACAAAAGAGAATTCAAGAACAAATTTTTAAAAAGTAAATAAAAAAGAGAAAAATCAAAAGGGAAATTAGAAAGTACATTGAGTTGAATAAAAATTAAAATACAACATACATATTTTTTGAATGAATGAGTGACTGTCCCCTAAGTTAACAGGATGAATATTTGTTGAGTTTCAGCTCATTATCCAACCGCTGTTTTCCCATTGCTTGCATGTGTCTTGCAGGATGAACCTTCCTGCTGCAGGGAATGTTCAGCGGTGACCTCTGATCTAGAGGTAGTACAGGTGGGAATAGGAACAGGAAATTTTGTTAAAATATAATTGAGAACTCTTAAGACTCTTCTTGAAAATTATTCCAAAAGCAATACACATTTATTATAAGAGTTCGAACATAATAAAACCATATAAAATAAGAGGTTAAAGGTTGTGGCGTTTTAAAGTTCTCTTTTGAAATTATTGTGAAAGTAATAGAGAATTCAGATGTCATGGAAATAGATGGAGTAATAGGTGAAAGGCTCCTTTTCCCCCTTTTAAGTCAATTCCCTTGAGAAATCACTGTTTCTGGTTTGGAATGCACTGTAGGCTTTCCATGGCTCTACGTGTAGCCCAAATGTATTACTTTAATGGGTAGTTATTAATCTATCATATTAGTGGTTCATAATTTAAACTATTCCTATTGATAGGCATGTGGATAGTTTCTTTTTTCCCCTCTTATTAACTATGCTTCAATGAAACATTCTCATACATACATATTCTTGTAGTTCTCTGTGTATTTCTGGATGATAAAATTTCAAGGTATTTAAAAACAAGTTAAGGGTAAGCCCTTAAGCAAAAGGCAGATAGCTCCAAGTTCTGACCACTTCCCAGGGGTGTCCCTGTTCCTTGTAGCAGCTGCAGCAAAGGAGGAACGTAACTCTCCACACGATTCACTATCCTGAAGGAGAGATCTTTGGGCACAACCAGGGGAGTAAGCACCAAAGAGGAGCACAGCCCAGTCAGCTCAGGTGACAGGTGACCTGTTACAAAGAGCACACCTTGCTGCTTTCCTATCTTTCTGGAGCATCAGTTGCAGTTTTCTGGAAAGAGCCAGAGCCAAGTCCTGAAGTGTAAGAGATTTCTGCCATCTACCAGTCTGATAACAAACACTTCTGAAAGGTTTTGGGATTACATGGGCTTTCTTGTATATATAGGAATTCTGGGAAGTGTAAGAGAATAAAGGTGAAGTTAGCCAAACCGCTGAGCCAAAGCTGGTTACCCAGTGGCAAAAATAATACCAGAGGTGCGACCGTGGTCAGGTTACTATGCTGTGTACTTTTTGTACATGAATATGTTTAACTCTTGCCATACTTCTGGAAGGAAGTATCACTATACTCATAACCAGAGGAACAGAAAAGTCAAGTAATTTGCCATGAGTCATACAGCTAAGAAATGGTCAGTCTGGAACTCAAATCCAGACCTGGCATACAGAAGGTATCTGTTAGTTCTGAATGAGATACTGAGACTTTCAGATTAGAGGAACCAGGAATCAGATTAGAAAGGGCTTTTGACAGAATGAGGGCTTTGGAGTACACTATAGCAACCTGGTAAGAGCAGGAAGTCTAAGATTCTTTTCCAGCATTCACAGAATTACGAACAGGTATCCACGTCTAACATGCCTAGGTCATTGAAGTAAAGGTGCCATATATGCCACATTGTTACTCAAGAGGCAGGAATTGAGTGAGTAGAAGAGAAACAGGGTTTTATTTCCATCAATAAAAAGAGGGTTTGACCTTGTCTCTGCTGGCTGATCACCCAGAACCTGGAGGGCATTCTCTCTGAAGAGTACATGACCACAGCACTACCTTCTCCAGGCAAGCCCTCTGTGTGTAGCCACAGACAGACCCATTTCCTTTTGATTTGTTTCAGCCCCCATTGCTAATTTCTTAAAAGTCATGGCATGACAAATCATTCTGAGATATTTTACTAAATTCTGACAATTCCCAAAGAGGAGACAACAACAGCAGGATGAATCTCACAGTGAAATATTTCCACATCCCCAGATTTTTTTTTCTGTCTTGAAGATTCCTGTGATAGACTTGGAAGAGTCACTAATTTTTAATGTCATTGAAGGCAAAATAGGCAGTGTGTGATCATAGTAGGCATTGCTTAATTGCTGCTTTGCTAATTTAAAACAAGAATGCTAACATGAATTCTTTCATTTTTTTCCTTGCACATTTTTTTATTGGTGCATTATAGTTGTATAGAATCATGGGATTTGTTGTTACATGCACACACTGACAATATGATTTGGCCAATATCACTCCCCAGCACTTCCCCCACATAAATTGTTTAATTTGATGATTTATTCATTCATTTCATAAAGATTCATTGGGTGAAAATCAGGTTCTTTGCTAAATGTTGATACAAAAATGAAACTTAATGCCCTAAATTTTACCCAAAAGTAAGGCAAGGCTGTGAATTCAACAGGTAAGATGATTTGGCAGTCTACAGGATCAAGTTATGCTTTTAGTTTTTGATTCCCTGTTTACTGTAGTTGCAAGAGATAATTCCTTTTTTGCAGTCATAGAAAGTCCCTGGTTTCAGTCTAAGTCATAAACCTAATGTTTAGTCAATTAAGATTGTCGTTTGTTTTCTTTAAGCTGAACAGACCTTCAAGAAACAATTCCATCATCCTCAAATTTCTCATGTCCTTCAAAGCATTTTATGGCAGCAGCAATCCAGTTTCCCCAAAGCCATGCCTTCAATGGATAGTTTTGCCTGGCGTCTGCAAATAATGCTTCAACTAGCAGCTCCTCACCTGCATGTCCCAGGCTTCAAGCTACCCATCCCTGACTAGTGATGAGATTTGTAATTGTCTTTAACAACTAAGACAGATAACCAGTTTCAGATATTTATTTACTTATTTATTTTGCAGTACTGGGGATTGAATCTAAGGTCTCGTGCATGCTAGGCAAGTGCTCTATCACTTAGCTCCTGAACTCATGAAAAAAAAACTAGTGAACAAGGTTCAGCAAATGGATAGGAGTAGAACCTGGGTAGTTTCGAAAAGCAGAATCTATTTCTAATGCCAACACAAGTAGATCTCACCCCTCTTAGATCCTGGCTGCCACTGTCACCACAAGTACACGTCCTTACTTTACCTGTTTCTTCACATCGCGGAGACTGGAAATCTCAAGAAGGAGCAGCTGGCTGGCTAAATCCACGTCTGGTGCCTAAGGCTTCCAGGGAGCCAAGAGAGAAAGTGAATGGACTCTCACCAGGACTCACACAATAGGAATTTCTTCAACATAGAAGGGAGTTCAGATAGAGAGGTGGGGCAGACAAGTATCCTCTATAGTTAAGACAGGAAATATGATCCATGTGCATCTTAGCAAACAGCTCAAAAGATGGATTCTAAAAGCTGAAAAGAGGTGGGGCTTGATCCAAAGTCCCATATGAACCCAGAAAGGTAGAGCTCCATGAGTTACTAGATTGAAGAAAGGGAGGAAAAGAGGGAGGGAAATTAGAATTACTCTCATATTTCTGGCTCTGCTGTTGATCCTCATTAAAATACCATGGATAGGTAAAGTCATGTTAATATCTCCCTTAACCTTGTCCTCTTGTCAGTGGGAGGAGAGGGGCTGGAATCCAGGTCTCCTAACTCTAGGTCAGGCACTATGGTAGAAGAGACTCGACATAGTCTTCTTGGGTTCAACACCTTGTTGAATACTTCTCAGCGGTATGATTCTGAATGCACTTAACCACTCCATGTCTCTGTTTCCTCATCTGTAAAACGCGAATAATAATAACATCTATCTCAAAGGGTGGTTGTCAGGTTGATTGAATGTATACATGTAAAACACTTACATATATACATTATGCCCGACACCACTACCTGCTCTATAAATGTTACTATTGTTAGCTATTATTACTGCAATGAGTTCAATAAGTTTGATGTCCTCTACTGCCCTTGGAGAGACTGATCTAAGGAAACAGAATGATCTGGAGCAGTTAGGGCTTATTGGTCATATTCTCCATAGTGGAGAAATATAAACCAACCCAAGTACAGTTACTTACAATTGCTCCTAAGGTGAAACAGTATAGCATTGAGTTGAAGGCAATGTTCTAGGCATGTTGACCAGAAATTAAGAAAATTACTTCTGAAGATCTGACTGAGACCATGTCTTCTGCATATTTTGGTTTTACTTTCAGAAACTACCAAATCACAAGTCACTTCCACCAGAGGAATGACACAGCAAAATGAAACTTCCACTCCAAGATCAGCAAGTCAAACAGGTTCCTTATATAACAAGGGCTTTGGCACCCCACCTGGGACTTGGTTCCTTGCCAACCCTTCAACCCCCAGAAAAAGGCATCAAGATATTCAGAGTTGGGTGTGATCCAAACTTTGGCTACAGGACAAAGTGCAGACCAATGCAATGGCAGGTTGATTCTATTCTGACTTAGAGAAAACCCTGGAAGATATGTGATTGGATCCAAGCAAAAACTTAGAGACCCATGGCATTTCCAATTCTGCCCCAGCATGCTTGGAGGAATCTTGAGTCCAGAACCGTCTTGATCCAGTGAAACCCACAGAACCCACAAAAAAAATCTTCTAGAGGTTCTGAATGGCCTTCAGTTAAATGTCAGGTCATGAAGAATAGGGCTTCCTCCCAGAGCGTTTCCCAGTGCTCACAACTAAGAGTAGCTGCATGTAGTACTTTCACCTACAAAGAACAGTTGCATAACAAAAAAAGGTCTAAATTTCCTAAAGGAAAGAATAACCCAAGCCAAGAAAAGATAAAGATCAGCTTTCTAGCTGAAGAAGAAATATCTTCCTATGCCTGATGAAGCTAAACATTTACCAATGCTTTTGGCACAAACATTGCATTCATTTTTCATTCTGAAGTTCCAGGGCAATCACAGGATCTCATACCACCCACAGGATCTGGAGGGAAAAGACTAATCAGTTCTATGACATCTAGGATCTCTGTTTCTCTGAGTCCTTTTACTCAGATGAAACTGGCTTTGGGACTGGATGAACCCTGCTTCTAGTAGATGATCTAAAATTCTGGGTGTTTTTATGTTAGGGAATTTAATTTACCAGAATAAATGCTATTTTTGACATCACATTGAAAAAGAGAGACTGGATTTAAGACACATCACAAAGACAAATAAAAACTCCATTTTTGCTTTTGCAATTTTAATGCAAGGAGCCATGTTGAACAGGCAGATTAGACCTTCCTGAGAATTGTTATTTATGTCACATATTGTCCCTGGCATTGATAATTTCCACAATAGTTCTGCAAGGTAGCTACTATTGTTTCACTACAGGGATGAGGAAACCTGGGTTCAGAGAGGTTACTTTGGCTTAAAGGGGAGTGTGGGGTCAGGGAGCATGCTTGCTACCTCAAAACACCAACTATTCAGTTTTTCTCATTGTACCATGATATCTATCCCTGAAGAAAGGAAATTGTCCTAGAGAGGGAAGGTGTTTTCTGGTTTACATAATTTAGATCAGATTCAAACCTTCATTAGAAATTTAACTCAATCCTTTGCCAAAGGGTAGGTTTTTGTGATGAAATCACAGTTTCTTTAAAGGTCAAAGTTTCATGTTTTCAGATGTGTTGTTTTTTTGCCCTCTTGCTGCAGGGCAAACAATCAGAGCAGGTCAGGCATAGAAGCACTTGCCATTTGTGAGGAGGTCTTAAACCCTGTTGAGAGTAGTTCCCAGTCCACTCAGTTAACATGCCTTGAAGGGTCTAGTGGGTAGAAGCTCCTCGCTCCACAGAGTGTCTCCTCTTTTTCAGGGATATTTCCCGACACTATACATTCTTGCTCCTTCACCTTGTACAAAAAGAGTCAACTCATCCAACAACCAGGTCCCATACCCTCACTGCCCTAGTATATGAACAGGTAAACTCCTGGAGGACACTCTACATTTGATTTATTTTTGTATCTTCCATGCAACACTTGCACAAGCCCTGCTGGCAGCTGAGGCTCTATTGATCCTACAAGTGAATACAAAGCAAGACGCCACATGCTGGAAGGAGACGAGGGCACCAAATAACTCAAACCCCTCTTCTCAAGAAAATGATGTGCTAATGAGGTGATGTGTATCAAAAAAGCCAAAAACCCCAGCTAGGGTTGGAATCTGAGGATATAAGTGTTGACATGTATGGCAAAGACCACAGTGCAGCAGGGAGCATTGTGGGCTGGAGTCTTCAGGACTCCTCACCCAAGAGGAGACACTCAGAGGATGGAAGGCATGATGGATGAGGGGAGCAAACATGGGCAGTGGAGGGTAGAAGAAAGCATGGTGGGTGAAGAAGACAGCATCTCTGTGAGCCTTGTCACCCTAGTTGCAACCTTTCCAGTTGGATCTCTCCACAAGGTATCCTCCTGTTTTCCTGTTATGGCACAAGGGGCTTAATGTTCTGGTGGCAAGGTGTGGGGGGACAGAGAGCATTTGTGGTCCTGTGTTGAAGGGCTGTGCCCTTCACAAGTGCCTCTCAATATTTTTCCTGTCAGCTAAGACAGGAAGGTGATAGTGGGCTGGGGCTGGTGAGGCTCTGGAAGACAGCAGGCCTTTGAAGAAGAACAGAATGCTGTGGCTTCTCTCCTTCAAGCACAAAGGGGTTTTGCTCCCATCTTCACTGTGAGAACCTGGTAAAGCTCCTTGAGGTAATGCTCACAAAAGAGTGGGGACCTCTGGAAGACCAGCTCTCCTGGGTCTCTCAAACGTGTTCACACTGAGCCTCCAGCAATGCATCCATTATGGTGCCTATGGGACCACTTCCCACAGAGGTTTTGCTCCTGAAAAATGTGACTCCTGCCGTCCACTTGTTGTCTTCTCTCTAATTTGGGGAACAGTGTTTGCCTATTGCAATTCCCTGATGCAGCTTACATTTGTTGATTCTTGGTTTGTTTGGCTTTTCTGTTGTTGCTGCAAGTACTGAAGTGATGATGCCCAAGCTCCCTGCATGCTGGACTGGACCACACATTTCAGTTCTCACACTGTGTACTACAAAGCATGTGTTCTATAAATATCACTAGTATTCAACAACAAAAGGGTCCTGGTGTTCAAGTAGCTTTGAGAAATTTCAGGTTTATTAACAGCAGGTCATCTTAGTGTCTCTTTGATGTTAATATATCTTTACTTTTACTTTCTCAGACTATAGATTGCCTTGTTGCCCAAATTGATTTCACCACAGAATTCTTTTAGAAAAGAGTATTTCATGAAGTTATCTTCCTCAAAATATGGGAAATGCTATTTTATAGGCAGTCTTTTAAAATTAACTTCTTGTGTATGATTGTCCCACCTTTGTGGACACAGCTTTTATAATTGGTCTATTTTTTGGTGTGGGGGGCTACTGGTGATTGAACTCAGGGGCACTTAACCGCTGAGGCACATCCCCAGTCCTATTTAGTATTTTTTTTTTAGAGATAAGGTCTCACTGAGATGCCTAGTGCCTTGCTTTTGCTGAGGCTGGCTTTGAACTCATGATCCTCATGCCTCAGCCTCCTGAGCTGCTGGGATTACAGGCACGTGCCACCAAGCCCAGCTTATTGATCTTTTTTATGTCCATTCATTTTTCAGATATTTATTGAGTCTCTGCTAGGTGTCAGGCAGTGTAATAGTTCAGAGAAGGGAGTACAAAGTGTTGGGACATGGCACCATTTTGAGCTTAAAGTATGATAAGAAAGACATGCACACAAATAACTCTAATTCTACAGACTTTAAGCAAGTCTTCCTCACCATTTCTGTTTACAATGGCAAATCAAATTAAATCTAGAGAACTAAAACTACAAATAAAAAAATTTTTTAAATGAAAGCTGATCCCTTCCCACATATCATTTAGGGGCCAAGTTGGCTTCAAGAGTGAAAAAGTCTTGTGGATCAGGTTTCTGGGCAAAATATCAATACGTATGACACTGTCCATGATTTGCCATCTCGTTTGCTGACCTGTGCCCATTGCAACATCTGTCCACTGTTTTCAAGAGTTGCTGAGGACAGCACCTGCAGGCAGAAGGTGAAGAGCTGGATGGACCCACTTCAAGTGGTTTTTCTCAGCTGGTGTTAGGGCTTTGCAGACGATAAGGACCCAAATACACATAATGCTTCTGAGCATCTGGTGCAGTTGTGGAGTGCTTTATGCTAGTGTGGAAAGAGCCTTTGGTGATAAGAACACTGGAGCAGATCCTTCAGTCTGCTGAGTATACTCAGCACCCTTTGGAAAAGCCAGCCTTCAACAAGAGGAAGCATGTACTGAAGATTGAAAAGAATCTCACAGTCAGATGCTAGCAATTTCAGAGAAGGTCTGGCATGGAGGTAGAGGATTCAGATCATTATCAAAACAAATAAAACCCTTCAGCATTTGGAGAGGCACAGCTAATGCTTATCATCTCTAAGCTTCCTACACCTAATGGAATCAGTTCCCGAAATCTTTCTACTTCTTGCCAGTGGAGAAACCACATTGTGTCCTATTTCATTCTTCTCCAAAGCTGTATTTATCTCAAGCTTGGGAAAATAAGATTTCAATAAAGCATCACTTAGAGCAAGCACATGCATTATGATGCATTTTATATAACAAAGTTAAAATGCTACAGCATTGTATATTAGATTCTCAGGAAGCACAATTCATATAATTGTGAATTCTTTAGGCCTTACTTATATATCTCACAGAAACATATTCTATACCCTGTATTAAAAGCAAAAATAGTTTTTTATTTTTTCTTTTAGACAGCCTCCTTTGTGTTGGTTTTGGTAGCAATTTTCAGGTAAAATCTCAAAGTATTTCTGAGTTTACTTGGAAGCTGATAACACCACAAAGGGACCCTACCTCACATACTCTGTGCACCATGGGACCTGAGTGTGGAAATATCTGGGTATGGTGAGTTCTGTCTCTTGTTCAAAATCATCCCTGTTTCATTCTTTGTTAACAGATCCTGACTTTTAAAAAGTATTGGGTGATCATTCCTTTTTGGGAAGGTCAGGCCATTATTTAGCAGAAGGAAGTGAATTTTAATAAGTCAACAATCCAAATTCTATCTTTTTTGTCAGTGTTAGGTTTGGGAATGGATAAGCAACACAATTCTCGCCATGACACAGATAGGAAGTTAGCTCTGGACCTTTGGGGCAAGTTTTCTTATCTTGCAAGTGGGTGCCCAAGAGGAAGGTATTCTTCATTCCTGCCTTCTGCCATTTGGTTGGCTTTTGGTTGCAAGGGTGTGAGGCCTTGGAGCTATCACCTTGGCCATCATGAGGTGAGCCAGTCCAATGGGAAAAATCAGCCTACTAAACAGAGTGGAGAGAGAAAACAACCTGCATCTTCCATTGTGCTCTTGAAATGCCAAATTAACCAACCTTGGAACTGTCCTAACTGGTCATCTTGCTTTGTGAAAGAATACCTTTTCTCCTTGTTTAAACTACTCTTAGTTGTGTTTTCTTTTACTTGCTTCTGATAGTATCCTAATACAGTAATTAAAAATAAGAAATAAATGATTCCTTGTGTGCTAGAGGACAACAAGTCACCCTTGGCACTGGGGAGGCAAGGCATTGCAAGCTGTTGGATAGACGGGGCTACAGAGCAAGCCTGAGGCTGTGAGTTACCTTTGAGAAGGTTCATGCAGATCTGAACAACAAAGGGAGGCCCAAGTATCATCTGAACTAATTTCACTTTTGGGAAAAACTCAAACTAAGGAGTCAAGAGCAAAAAGACAGTGTTGTGCATCATTTCTCCAAGGCTTCATTAGCCCACAGGAAAATGTAGTGTGGAAAAGATCTGAAAATCTAGGTGAAGTTGCCACAGCACCTGGGAAGACATGTGTGAGCCTTGGCAAGGATACAATAAGGTAAGGACTGTAGCGCCTACTCATGACAGAGCAGTGTGCACCTCACTCATCCATGAGGGAGTAAAGAAAATCTGTACTGCAGCTCCGCATGGCAGACAGAGCTGTCCAGCTCCAGCTGGCTGTCCCCAGAGAATTGTCACATGCCATGGGCTTCTTGGATATGCACGAACAACTGGCTTGTGTCTGAGACACACTCTGCCATCAGCTCCTTTGACAACTCCCAGAGTGATGAAAACCCTCCACACTTAGAACTGAGCACATTTTAATTCATTTGTCATAAGATAAATGTGTTGCCTGTGTGCTCTGAACCAAATTCTGATGTGTATTCTTAGGATGAAGAAAACATACATTTAAAAAATCTGATTGACAATAATAACTTAATAAGCAGAGAGCAAAAAAAAAAAAGAGTGAAAATGGAAGATTAACCACTTCTCACCACCCTCATAAGGCAATCTGGATATGCTAGAGGACATTAGTTGACTTCTCTTAGAAGCTCCCAGAGCTGGCCTTGGTGTTCTGTTGAACAATTTCATACATCAACATGAGACAAGGTCACTCTGTGATCATGATGGATTAAAAGCAAAGCAAGGCTATTTCATAATCACATCTGAACACAGATAAAATATGAACAATGTCCAAGCCACAGAATACCAAGCATCTCCTGGCTAGTAGGAGTGATGGCCTCAGCCTCACCCAGCTTGCCTTCCCTCTAGGCAAGAGTTGTGGAGATGCTGTATTAGTATCCTTGGGTTGCCCTAACCAATTGTCACAAACTAGGGGACTTTATGCAACAGATACTTATTTTCTCACAGTTCTGGAGGTCAGAATTCTAAAATTAAAGTGTCAGCAGGAGGTTCTGAGGGAGATTCTGCTCGAAGCCTCTCTCCAACTTCTGTTGGCTTCTGGCAATCCTTGGCTTTCTTTGGCTTGGAGACCCATCATTCCACTCTTGGCTTCCATCTTCACATCACCATCTCCTCTGTTTCACCTCTTTGTCTCTGTGTCTTCTAAGGGCATTCATTGTCAATGGATTTCGGGACCATCTGTATTAACTCAGGATGAACTTTTTTTGAGATCCTTCATTTACTTATATCTATAAAGACCCTTTCCCCAAATGTCACATTCATAGGTATTGGGTTGAGGACTTGTATATGTCTTCTTGAGAGCCACAATTCAACCCATGAAAGATAACTAAACACAGAGTTGTCCCAGTTTCCTGACAACATTCAATCCAAAACAAAGCCTCACTTTCTTAAACCCTCTCAAAAGTATTTAACACAAACCCCAATCCTATAATCAATTTTTTCTAATACCTGAGATGACCCACCATGATGTGCATTTTCCTTCAGTGCAGTGAATCAAAAATCCAACTTGTACAACTCTAGTAGTGTCCCTGGTGGTCTTTGGCTATGGGGCTGTTATGAGAAATTTTGTGTCAATGCTCATATGCAAAAATTCACTGAATCTCTGTAGCAATCCTATGAATAAATACTATTAATCCTCATTTTACAGATGGAAAAAATTGAGTCTTAGAAATGGTAGTGTCTGGGGCTGGAGGTAGACCTCAGTGGTAGAGGGCTTGCCTAGTATACATGAGGCTATCAGTTTATTCCCCAGCATGCTGCCCCCTGCCAAAATAAGAAAGGAATGAATAAATAAATGTATGTTGGTTTCTAGTTTCCACATTAAGATTCTTCAGAGAAACAGAATAAATTGTGTGTGTGTGTGTGTGTGTGCGCGCGCGCGCACGCATGCGCGCATAAAAAGAGGTTTATTGTAAGGAATTGGTTCATGTAGTTATGGGGTCTGGCAAGTTCCAAAATCTACAGGGTGAGTTTGCAAGCTGGAGACCCAGGAGAGCTCATGGTTCAGTTCCATTCTGGGTATGAAGGCCTGAGAACCAGGAGAGCTGACAGTTAGTGTGAGTCTGAAGGCTGGCAGTCTCTGAGAGAACTGATGTTTCCATTTGAGTCTGAAGCTCAGAAAAAAAAAAAACGAGTCAGTATTCCAGTGCAGAGGCAGAGAGCATGAATTCTCCTTTAATCCACCCTTTTATATCAGCGTGGCCTTCAACTGATTGGATAAGACCTACCTGTGTCAGGGAGAGCAGTCTTCTTTACTCTTTTCATCAGCTTAAATGTTAGTCTCATTCCCAAACGCCTTCACCTCACCTGAAAACATCCGGAACACCCAGAATAACGTTTGACCAAATATCAGTGTACCCCATGGCCCAGTCAAATTGACACATTAAATTAACCACCGCAGCATTTTCCCCAAGATCCCACAGTTGGTCACTGGTGGAAGTAAAATTCAAACCCTGGGCATCTGACTCTTAAATCCATTCTCCTACAAAGCTCCCTAACATCTACCGTTATATAGGTGGGCTTAATCCAGAGATGATCTAAGATAGATTTTGTGTTAATTTCATTGATCTTAAGAGTTTGAAACACACAGTTTAGAACTGACTTGCACATTGTGTTATGGTTTTACTATTGTTTCATGTTTGATTTCTTTTCACCTCTTTTATTAGATGGTAAGGAATTTGGGAACCTAGTATTATGTCATATGCTATGATAATAGCTAACATTATTAAATACTTACTATTCTACTCCACAGGCATTTATCCATCCACTGTAAGTTATCTGCCTCTATTATTCCCATCCTGTGCACAAGGAGACTATAACCCAGATACTCATCAGCTTGCACAAAGTCAGAAGGGCACTAAGTAGAGACAGGGTTTGACTCAGCAATCTGGTTCCAGAGCCTGTGCCCTACCACCACATTCTTAATGTCACTATGATATGCTTCTTGTATCCTGTTCCCCCAGTTGGCTCTCCTTCTTAGAACCCATCTCAGTAGGCACCCAGGGACTGTCTTTGAGCAGTTGGTTTCTGGGACAAAGAGCTCTTTGGGAGGCCAACTGCTTTTTGAGGTTGGCTGACCAGATGCATGGGTTGGGTGGAGTCCCTTCCTCAGGGTGCACCTGGCTTGTGGTCTGCCCTGTGCTGCCCTCTGTGCCTCCACTGCTTAGGGTCCTATGTCTCCATTCACCTCAATGTAGGGTGCACCTCCTGGGCCCTCCATCTGCACAGACACTCAGGTTGTCCTCACTTGCCTGAGTCCTGGTGCCAAGGCTGGGCTTTGAAAATGCAATATCACCTTACTAAGCACAGGCTGACTGCTGCTAATATGAGACACTGCTCCACCAGAGCTGCACAAACAGGTTCTGTGCAGAAGGGTACATCTGCAGGCTTATCCTCAGGCTGGGCACAGTGCTGGGTGGGTCACCAGGCTTGGACACACCTAGTCCTCTCTCTGGAGCTCCTGGGATATCTGCTAATTCAGCACTCCAGGGAACCAGAGCAGGGGACCCCATTCCCCAATTCCCAGAACACTTTCTTCCATCTTACCTGAATGAGCAGGTGATATTTAAATGTCCTAAAGCAAGTTACTCCTTCCAGAAAGCTATCTGGATATCATCAGGTTTAGAAAGAGAGGACAGTTTTCAACTTGGGAAGGCACCTCTCCTTAGTGTCCCTCAAGGACGCAGACATCTTGTTAGAAGAGCCCTTTATTATTAAGTCACCATCTTCTTTTTCAAAGGCTAGACTGTGAATTCTTTTAGGGCAGAACTATGTTTCAAGGTTCTAAACACCTAGTACAGGGCCTGGAGTGTAGGCTTCATTTAGGAACTACTTTCTGAATGATAAGGTCTGTAGGACTTCCTCTTGATCTTCCATCATATTGTCTTGTTATATGGGAAGGATACCTGATAAGGCACAGGAGCCTTGCTAGTATATCTTAGCTCTGAGATAAACCAGCTGTGCTAATTTACTTCTGCACCTCCATTTTTTTTTTTTTTGACACCGGGGACTGAACCCAGGGGCCCTTTACAACTGAGTTACAACCTCATTCCTTTTATTTATTTATTTATTTTGAGACAGGGTCTTGCTAAGTTGCTCAGACTGGCCCCAAACTTGGCAATTCTCCTGCCTTAGCCATATGCACCATTGTGCCCAGTTTAGACCTCCATCTTATTTATTTGGATGAATGACAAGGTTGAATCAGAGAAACTCTAAGTTCCCTTCTGGGTTTAACATTTGGGACTCTCTCTGTTTGTGAGGTGTTTTGCAGAGAGAGGAGGGTATAGGACATGGTTCCTGTCTCATCTGGATATATGAAGCGAAAAGTGATAACATGGATACAGTCACACTGACATGGGTTTCTTCTGCTCGGAGTAACAGCTATAAGGACTGATGGAAGAGAAAGTGAGGATTGGAAGGCATGAGAGTTTTCCAGAGCTCTCGGGGGGGTGGCACAGGAATTGGGGCCTCTGCCTTAAGTGGTAGTGCCTTCCTTCATACCAAGGCTCTGTTACCAGAATGCCTGTGTGAGAGACCTTTCTGAGAGCTTCCCGTACCTCCCCCCAACACTGATCCCTATAATCTTGCTGCCAAAAACATGACAAAGGCTGCCCACTTCAGACCATATGCTTAGGATAAAATCCTTCTTGCTGGGGCTCCTGGAGGAAAGGAAAGACATAACTCTTTGATCTTGATCCTTAACAAAGAATTTGTCTTGGGATCTTTGAACCTTGGAGGAAAAGGGGGGGGGGAAAGACTTGTACTTTGAAATCGTTCCTTGTTTGATGTATTATCACTGAAGGGACAAATATTCTCCTCTGAAGGCAATTCGTTTTTGTTGTTCTGAGAAGGTACTACAATGGTTATTTGGTTATTAAAGGAAAAGCAAATATTCCTGAATACAGAAATTCAGACCCTGCCTTTCCAAGGGGTTCCTGTGTCATGTACAATTACATAAAAAGTTGTTTTCATCATGAATGGTGTGGCAGCTCTGTAAATGGTTTTCTGTAGGGAAATGTTTCATCTTTAAGGAGGGTTTAGTCTGCAAAGTACAAAAATTGTTTCCTGTTCTTAGAAAATATGTGGATGTTCTTGTTGGAGGGGAGGTTGGAAGCTCCTGGGGGTGGGAGTATTGGAGACCTATCCTCACTTCAGCTGGTAGAATGATCACCAGGAGTCTTGATTGGGCAGCTCAAGGTCCATCTGGGTGGGTTTGCTTAATATTCTAGACTTTAGAAAATGGAATGCTGTTTACTTAATTGCCTTTTAATTCATTATCTAGGGTAAGACCAACCCTCCCTGAATGGTGAGGACATTCAACTATTAATCATGCTGGGACATGCCCAGTGGGGGAAAACACAGAGAGGACTTGGGGAATCTTAAGACAGGGCTTGCAGGCAAGGACTTCACGGAAATGAGGAGAACCAAAGGTCTCTTTCTCTCCCTCTCTCTGGTAGAGGAAATGCAGAGTTCAGGACTGGTGACGGGGCTGTGATCTGGCTAGGTGGGACCCAGGAGAGGGTGTCCATGGAGAAGTTTGTCTGTGAACTTCACCATTCCTCATTTCTAGTGCCAGTTTTAACTCTCTGAGTTATAATTCCTGTCTCTGTTGTTTCTAAAACTATTAAATTCTTATTACTCACTAAAGCTTCGGTTTAGCAATGCTGTTGGGGGAATTGGAGACCAGGATAATCACAATATCAGTTCATGTGACAACTCTAAGAGGGACTGGTGGCAAGATGAATGGGGTCTTAGTGGGAGCTGAGGTTAAAGATATGGATGGGGTGAATGTTGGAGGCACAACTGGGATTGCAGGTTAATGAAGTGGCTGTCATGAGATAACCCCATCCCCAAATACACTAAAGGAGAGGAGATCTTCAAACAGGGGTGCCAGGACCTACTATATTTATGCTAGTGGGGCACAAGGAGTCAGCATACAAGTGGGTTATATATAGTAAGGTTTATCCAATGCCTGTGTGGGACCTAGAATGACAAAGGGCAAAGACCCACAAGGCCTGTGTTGGTTGGAAGAAAGGATTCTACGAGCAGTGGTAAGTGCTCAAAGAACAAGATGGTACTTCAGAGAAGATGAGATTGAGTGTGTGGGTGGAGGAAATAAAAGACATTACTAGTGCTACAATCAGTAAAGTGTAGTAGAGAGAACATCAGAGACAAGCATCTTAACTTTGCCACAAAGTGGGTGCAGTCCCTTATGTTTTTCTAGATTTCAGTTTTCCAACAGTGAGTGGTTTGTTTACTTAGGATGCTTCTGGTGTCTCCCTCTGTGTTCCCTCACTAAGCAAATCTGCTGCCACCATGCAGCAGGTTGATATTCCTCCTCCCTAGTCTTTGCTTCCCACTCAGCTCTTTCCAGGGATTCTACTTTGAGCAACTCTGGTTATAGCTTTGGTAGTCAAAATTGGCAAGTGTCACTGTGGAGCCATGTTTTCTGGTCTGGTTATCCAAATCCAGCCTTGATGTCTTAGGGAGAAAGGAGCTCAAAGAGCTTCATGAGGATGACATGTCTCAACAGGTTGAGTACTGGGAATGGTGACTTCCCACCGTAGAGGCCTTTTCCAATGTTGAGCACTGGAACTTCAGTTAGAGGCAATGGTTGTATCAATTAATCTATGGGTCTTGGGCCCTGTTTTCCCTGTGTCCTCAGCAAGAGTATTATATTAGTCTTGCACATGAAGGTTCTTCATATATGTGTGTTGGATAAATTAGTTGAGGGCAATTAGGAATTTTTATAAGAATTATATTTTCAAAGCTTAACAGTCAATTTGTGTTGCACACAGAGAGTTCTGAGCTGCTTCCAGATGTAAGAGGAAGTTTGGAAGATATCATTTAGATGCTGAAATACTGGAATTTGGGGACTGTTTTGGAGATTTCTGGAGTCTGTGTAAAATTTTACAAATCAAGAGCAGCTTTGAAAAACCAAAGATGTGTAATCACCACATAATACTTTAATGTTCTCCCTGCTCCATCAACATCTTCATACTGTCCTCAAATCCAGGCCCAGCTAAAAACCTGAAGCAGGTGAAAATTATCCTCAGGGTTCTTAGTTCTCCTTTTGAATTCTCCTTCTCCCTGAAATTGGTCTTTACTTTCCCTAGGCTGTCCAATCTGCTGCTCACTCTGGTTTTCTGGTGATGGCCTAGGCCCTGGGCTTGACTGACATTCCTCCTTTCTTTTTCCCCCTAATGGATATAAAAGGTATTCTTGTTCTGCTTGTGGTTCTCTACAAGGGTCTGTGGTCTTTCTTTGAAGGAGAAGTCATCTCACTCTATCATTCCAATCTGGAACCCAATAATATCCTCTGGAGACATTGGAAGTTAAATGTTTAATCCTGGCCAGGAAACTGTATTCTGACACAGCATTGAGCCCAAGTTTATTTTGTTTCTTTGCCTTTCTTATTCAATGGGCACATGTATATTTCCAGAAAAGCTTGGAGAATCTGCTGAAGATAAAAACTTATTTCCTGAGTCTAGTAATATAGGAGTCTAAAAGAGTATTTGGAGGCATTTGAGGGTTAGAGAGCTGTCTTGGCAAATGTTTGGGACCTGGTGAACAGGGCCTGTAAAGGTTTATAAAAATTGTGCATCTCACCTTTCCATTACACACTATATATTAGTTGGCATCCTGCAGTAGTGTTTTTGGGTGGACACAAATAGGCCAGCTAGGGTAAGATGTGGGGAGGCAGAATAGTGTGTCTTGGTTAAGAGAGTAGAGTAGGAAGTTGACTGGCTTCAAATTTTGCTGCCTTCAAATTAAACAAAAAGCAAGGTGCTCTTAGGTAAATCACTTAACCTTCTTAAACCTTGCTTCTCTCATCTGTAAAACACGTACTTCATAGAGTCATTTTGACTCTCAGGAAATATTTAAAATAGTTCCTGTGAATCAAGTTTGAATTTATGTTATTATTGTTGTAGGCAATCCTTGGGTCTGTGCTTTCCCAGAATATTCTCATGATCCTAGGAGACAAGATCTCCCAGTGGTTTCCAGAGGGTGCCTGGAGGCTAATGGGGAGAAAAGGAAATAGATTGCTATTCTCTGGACATCTAAAAAAATGAGTCCTTGTTCTTAAAGTTACTTATACCTCATGAAGAAGTTCAGCCAGAGAAAGGTCTACTAGCACACAGGGTGGTGCTGGGTAGGGCCAGGGAGACTGGCACCCTATTCATTCTAGTGTCACCCCCAATCTGATATTCTCCCTTCCCATTGAGAGTTCCTACGTGGCTATCACTATGCTTGCACTTTTCTAGGTTCAGGGGCTATGATTCCTCTTGCTCATATGAAAGTGAAGTCTACAGACCTTTGCCATGAGCTTAAACAGGTATGCCAGTGTGTGCAACCTGAGGGATGCTTCTCCCAACTTAGGAGGGCTTGTTGAACAAAGTTACTAAGAACTCCTGATTGTTTCAGCATCATGTGCTCTCCAAAAGCCTCTCAAGTTCAAAGAGAGAAAATAACTGCTCTCTTATAAGTTGGGCACCAGATGAAGATGAGTCATTAAGAACCTGAGCTGAAATCCTTCCTAGTCTCACACATCTAGAGATTAAAAAGCAATTTCCTTCAAATAATGATTTGATCATCCACTTAGCAGTTCTATTTCAGTTTCTTGTTTTAGAAGGCTTATTTCATTATCTTGGCAAGGGAGAAGCAAAAATAGGAATTACTAAAAGTCAAAGGCAAAATTTCACATTAAGTTCATCCCTAACGTAAAAGTCAGTATGTTATCAAATGAATTGTCCAATGATGTCAGTAAGGATGTCTTTGGTTAAATAAACAAAGCTGTCTGCACCAATTTGCTCAGGAGAAAGTTAAAAAATAATGCTAGAAAAGGCTGGCAACATGACTCAGGCCTTGAGTCTTTAAAGGGGCAGCACAATCACAGCCAGAAGGTTGGTAGAGGGTCCAAAACTTAGGCCTTCAAGAGCCTGAGCCAGGGAGAAGAAATAGAGCTTATACTAACTTCAAAGTTCCTGTTTTCCCAAAGACTACTCAGGAAATACAAAAGGCAAACTTTATGACTCTTAGTCTGTTCATTCCACAGCTTCCCAGTTTCCATACCTCAAATTAAACAATAAATGAATCTCATGACTTTAAAAATATGCAGATGTCCACAAATGCAGCCTGCTGCACTGCATGGCTCTTAACAGACCAGACCCACGTTGTTCTCGGCTATTTAAGCTTCCATACCAGCCCTGTGGCTTACAAGTGGATTGATGTGGTTTTGATTTCATCCCTCCTCTGTTTTCACTGATGAGGAAAATCACTGTTAGTCTCACTTTACAAATTGTCATTGTTCACATATTACCTGTTAATGGTGCAGGACAAGGCTGCAATCCACAACTGTGGGGAAGTTGGATCTGAACTTTCCCTTACAGAACAGTCTCCTAGTGGAGAACGACAGCAGGAGCGATGCAGCATGCTGGATCCTATGATGAGAGCAGTACAAGGGTCTTGAAACACATGGAGGAAAATATATCTCAGGTGTGGAGAAGCAGGGCAGCCCTAAAAAGAAGGTGAAAGATGAGGTGGAGAAACACATCAAGCAGAGGTGGGGAGTGGAAGGAGAGCACCAGGCAGAGGAAGCAGATGTCCTTGGGTTGGTTGGAGATGAGAGAGCATGACCATCTGGGGAGATAAGGACCTACATGGATGTGGTACCATTGGTGGGTAAGGGGAGAGTTGTCTTTTCAAGCTTTGATTGCATTTGGAGTTGAGACTTGTGAAATGCAATTTGATTTAGCTCAAGCTTACTGTAAGCAAGTGCTACAGGGAGAGTGTAATTAGAAAGTGATCTATTAAATTCTAGAAGTCATGGTAAGGTTTTTATATAGTTTAAAAACAAAGGAATAAACTCTGTAAAAATGAGCTGCCTAGCTCTTTCGTATGTATGAATAATTTATACATAGTGATGTATGATATGTAAAAATGTTATATATAATTACATATTTATATGTTTAATAATTTAATGAAACTAACAGTATTCTGTAATTTAATTGAAAAGTCCTTTATTTCCGAAGCTATTGGTAATAGATACAATTTATGAATTTTTATTATTTCCTTCACAAGACTTTTTTTACATTTTCAAATCACCTAAAGCACATTTTTCCAAATCTTTACATTTTTAGATAAAGATAGGTTCTGTGATAAAATCTTTGAACAAATTTTTTCTGTTTATATTGAATGTCAGAAAAAATAAGTCTTCCACAGTATTTATTGGACCTTGACCGTGTACCAAGCTATAGGCTAGGAACTGAGAATACAGCAATGACCAAACCCAAGCAGTACCTGCCATCAAGGAGCTTACGAATTTGTTGATGAGAGTTGGAATGATGGTGATGACGTGGGATTCCTGTGCTGCATCTGGTGACTGAAGTCATCAGGATAGGGCATGACAGATGGTTCTTGGTGGTCCCCAGGGTAGGTTGTGGTGGTAGAGGACCAGGGCAAAACTGGAGCTAGCCAAGTTCCATGGTGGCTACTGGCACCAGTGCTATTTCTCCAAGCAAATATATTACCCTGGCCCTATCAGTATCAGCAATTTGATTTAAAAATGTTCACAAAATTAATGGGTCCATGGGGGATATAATGATTTATTCATAAGATTTTAAAATAATGGGTAGGGAAGTACTACTTAAATATTTTTTAATATTTTAGTATTTTAGTGATTCTTCATTATGCCTGGGAACTCTCTCTTTCTGCTCAGTTCCATTGTACCCTTTTTAGCTAATTTCATATACCTACCACCATGAGAACAAGGTAGCTGTACTGTTATTACTCACAATGCCAGGACCTGTTCTTCAGGAACCTGTTTATATTGGAAGAGTATGATTCATTTGGCTCTGCAGTTCACTAATGCCATCCATTTAATGTTGGCTACATCAAAACTTGTGGTATGGAAACCACAAATACTGGTTCTCAAGTTTTCTCATTGTACTTCATTGATGATGACTCAAAATGCAAGCCTTAACCAGAAGGTTCAGAAAAATGAACGATAATTTGCTTTTTGGACATGTTGACTGTATTATCTATAATTGTGTAATGTACACACAGAAAAGCACATGTTGTATAAATTCTCAAGAACTCGTTAGATCACAATTACTGCATTCCTAGAATGTGATTTTTTAGTGTTGGCTGTATCCTACTTCCACATGGGATCAGTGACCCATGAGCAGAGAAACCAGAGAAGTTCTATTAGCCAATGCAAAGAATCTCTTACCTTCTATCATGCTTAAAAGAGACCTTGGACATAATGAGGTCTTGTTATCACTTGGAGGTGAGAGAGGTCTTGAATTAGAAGGGCATGTTGACACTGCTGGGCAGTGGTCAAAGGCCCTTGGGAAGATAGGTGTGGTCACTCCCAGAGCTGTGCTGTCAGATATGGGCATTTAGTCTCCAGAGGTTGTGGGGTGATCTTGGGTGCTAATGACAGAGGGAGCACAGCGTAAAGGTTGACTGCTGGCACTCTTGTTCCTAGGGTACTATAGACTGGAAGCAGCCCTGTGGTTAGAACATAAGTGGGCAAGATCTGACCTATGGAATCACATGGGTAGCTTAAGGCCACAGCTTATTACTGGATAGTGAGCAGCCCAAAACCTGGAACTTTTCCTCTATCTACCATGAATGAAACCACCCAAGTCAGCATATCAATACCACCCAGAGGACCAATCTCAAAAGAAATCCTGTCGGGTCAGTGGGAGTGATCAGCTCACTTTTCTCCCCTTGGGAGACAGACCAGGAGGTATGGGACCCCAGATGAATTCACAGGTGCACGTTCTAGAGTTATTCAGGGCTTCGGTCAACCCCAAACAGGAGGGTTTTTTAGAGGACTGGGAGCCACTGAAGAGGACAACAAACACTGGGTCATTGTTCTTATTTGGGACCCAGTCACCTCACCTGGATGGCAACCATGGCAGGAGACTTGTATTCCAAAGTGTACTTTCTCTTTCCTCCCTACTCATTCTCCCTACTTTGTCCTCACCCAGGTGGTACCTGAAAAGGCACCAGAAATGTCTGGCATCACAATTCAGAACCCAGTGAAATAAAATTATTTTTACTTTTAATACGTTTGTGTCAAACTTATTAGTCAGTAGATCAAATCTTTGTTTCCTGGATTATAAATGGTCTACAATCTTCCCATGTTGTTATTAGCATAGAGAAGGTATTTATAAGCAAAGTACCTAGCTAAGCAAAGTGCTTTTAAATCCAAGTGATATACTTCTGATTTTCTTTTGAATGGCAGCTAGTTCCCTTTTTAAAGGGAAACTTACATTTCTGGGACCATATTTTCCTTTCTCAAAGTAAGACCTTCCTTATTCTTTTGTTCCCCCCCCCCAAGGGGTCAGAATGAGGCCATGGTCATCTGTCACTCACAGAACACACTGTGTTCTCCTGTCAGCGAGAGAAGCCAGGGCAAAGGAAGGTCGGAGTGAACTCAAGCCTTGCTTCACTCCTGCCACACCCAGTTCTGGAGCACTGGAGGGTTCTCCCCAGCCACCCTCTCTACTGGGGAGCAGCTCCACTGGGAGCCACACCTACATTTAGAAATTTGGGGGCTATCTCATGTCCTGTTGCCAGATATTTTACTCTTCTCCCACTTTCACTCCACTTGAATTTCTCTTACAACTTAGTATCTAAGTGTTTAGTTCTATAGAAAGTTTTGGGAAAAATTAATTTTCTTAATATAAGTATTTCCCCATGAGTTAAAGCTAGAATTTTGTACTGTTTTATTTTTTGGTTAATCTTGACATCAGCAGTATTTATTCCTCAAAGAAAGTGAGGCAGTCTTTGACTTTTGCAGGACTTTTTCAAGGTCCCACTACTATTAAATATCAGATCTCCTGAACTCTGCTGATCAGGACATTTGTACTCCAGCTAACAAACAAATGTTAAGCTATTTTGTGGTGACTCTGTCTGACTCCCAACATTCTATCTTTGGCAATGAGCATTTATGTGTTGTTTTCCAATCATTTGCATACCTATAACATTTTGCCATTATCATCTTGTAAAAAATGAGCCGAGGGTAGAAAAAGGAAAGTGCCAATATTAGTGATAACACAGGTAAGCCAAAAGCAAGTACTTACCTATAGTCAGATGTTCCATGGACATCCAGTGCTTGAATGTGAGGTTGTTTTTTGGGGGTGGGTACTGATGATTGAACTCAGGGGAACTCAACCACTGAGCCACATCCTCATCCCTATTGTGTATTTTATTTAGAGACAGGGTCTCACTGAGCTGCTTAGCACCTCACCATTGCTGAGGCTGACTTTGAACTTGCAATCCTCCTATCTCAGTCTTTGGAGCCACTGGGATTACAGGTGTGTGCCACCATACCCAGCTTGATTATGAGTTTAGTTGTTGAGGGAAACCCAGCCAGAGACCACAGGTGATGTCCTGAAATGTCATCAATGACGAGGCATGTTGCTAGAGGATATAGGGTGCCTGCCTAAGTATAAAGTGAAAATGAGCAGTGATCCAGATGTGGAGAGGTGTGCACAAGACTGTGAAGGCACTGCTTCTCACGGATCCCTTCTCACAGGAGAAGACACCTGGCATCCAACTTTCTCCTGAGAACAATTTTAAGAAAACTGATCTGATGCTATTAAATAGAATTTCTGTCAGTTAGTCTTTATAGGTTCCTTCCCCAAGCTAACTGACAATTGAAATAAAAAATTCTTTCAAAACATCTATTTTAATGACCTACCTTTAATGTTCATTGTTTTCAGTAAATTAAATAATCATGTACACATTGTAAACTCAAGCAAAACTTATGCCTTTAATCACAGTTATGGATTTTGTAATGTTTTTGAGCTCTCTGGAAGCAGAATCCTCTATATCCCTACTGTTCGACTTTCAGACACTTGACTTTCAAATGTATTTTCAGAAACTCATTATACACAAACCTAAGGGACTTCTATTATATATGATTTATTGGGAGAGGATCTATCTCTCTTTTTAAGAACACTGTGGTGTTCTTTTGAAAACAGATATTGTTTAATGCAAATGTTGAATCTGTTTTTTGTTCATTTTTATAAACAAGCAAAGCAGGAGTGCCTTCTGTATCAAGGTCAGTCACTTGCTCATGGGCTCTCAGGCTGCTGACAACTGCCTAGAAACATTAAAAGGTGACAAACAAATAACACTCTGAAGACACTGATAGTTAAGAGACTATGTGCTGGTGACATTGTCACTATGATTCAAGTAGAACGCACCATTTTATGTTGATGAAACTAAGCTTCTAGAGGATCTTATTTAATATTCTCAGGGAAAAAAATGGAAAGCCTATTCCAATGGCTTGATTTTCTCTGGACTGTTAGGTTTAAGAAAAAATGAAAACTTACAAAATTAATTTTCTAAGTCTTCAAGCATAGGCTTCTTTGCCAATATAGCTGTTTTTACTTTTCTCAAATATTTTACAGTAGTCCTTGAGATCATTGTGCTCAGAATAGTCTGTAACTTATAGTGACCTATTTTTTAACAGTTCTAAAAATATATATTTCTAAGTATATTTTCTTAAATAGCTTATATTTTGAAGTTATAATCTCTAGTCTATGACTAAATGTTCAGAGATATCAAAATAAAACTCTTTGGCATAAAGCTCTATCTTATTTGGATTTTTTCTTCACATATTCAGAGTTTTATTTCTGGAATGTCTTTTCTGTTCCTTTTATCTTTTTTAAAAATTTATTTATTTTGATTTATGGTACACAAACGGGGTACAGCTGTTGTTTCTCTGGTTGTACACGAAGTAGAGTCACACCATCTGTGCAATCATACATGTACACAGGGCAATGACGTCCATCTCATTCTGTTATTATTCTTACCACTGCAACCCGAACCCACCTCTCCCTTCCCTCTATGCAATCCATCCTTCCTCCATTCTTGCCTCCCTCCCCCCCACATTATGCATCATCAGCCACTTATCAGAGAGATCATTCAGCCTTTGTTTTTTTGGGATTGGCTAATCTCACTTAGCATGACAGTCTCCAACATCATCCATTTACCTGCAAATGCCATAATTTTATTCTTCTTTATGGCTGAGTAATATTCCATTGTGTATATATACCATTGTTTCTTTATCCATTCATCTACTGAAGGGCATCTAGGTTGGTTCCACAATCTAGCTATTAGGAATTGAGCTGCAATAAACATTGATGTGGCTGCATTACTGGAGTATGCTGATTTTAAGTCCTTTGGGTATAGGCAAAGGAGGGGGATAGCTGGGTCAAATGGCGGTTCCATTCTGAGTTTTCTAAGGAATATCCATACTGCTTTCCAGAGTGGCTGCACCAATTTGCAACCCCACCAGCAATGTATGAGTACCTTTTTCCCCACATCCTTTCCAACACCTGTTGTTGCTTGTATTCTTGATAATAGATATTCAAATTGGGGTGAGATGAAATCTTAGGGTAGTTTTGATTTGCATTTCTCTAATTACTAGGGATGTTGAACATTTTTTCATATATCTTTGATTGCTTATAGATCCTCTTCTATGAAGTATCTACTCATTTCCTTAGCCCATTTATTGATTAGGTTATTTGTATTCTTGATGTTAAGTTTTTTGAGCTCTTTATAGATTTTGGATATTAGTGCTCTATTTGAAGTGTGTGTGGCAAAGATTTTCTCCCACTCTGTAGGCTCTCCCTTCACATTGCTAATTGTTTACTTTGCTGAGAAAGAGCTTTTTAGTTTGACTCTATCCTAATTATTGATTTCTGCTTTTATTTCATGTACTTTAGGAGTCATGTTAAGGAAATCTGGTCCTAAGCCAACATGATGAAGATTTGGACCTATTTTTTTTCTTCTATTAGGTGCAGTGTCTCTGGTCTAATTCCTAGATTCTTGATCCATTTTGAGTTGAGTTTTGTGAATGGTGAGAGAGAGGGGTTTAGTTTCATTTTGCTGCAAATGGATTTCCAGTTGTCCTAGCACCATTTGTTGAAGAGGCTATCTTTTCTCCATTGTTATGTTTTTGCCTCCTTTGTCTAGTATGAGAAAACTGTATTTATGTGGGTTTGTCTGTGTGTCCTCTATTCTGTACCATTGATCTACCTGCCTATTTTAGTGCCAATACCATGCTTTTGTTACTATTGCTCTGTAGTATAGTTGAAGGTCTGGTATTGTGATACTACCTGCTTTGCTCTTCTTGCTAAGATTTGCTTTAGCTATTCTGGGTCTTTTATTCCTCCAAATGAATTTCATGTTTGCTTGCTCTAGTTCTATGAGGTCCATCATTGGGATTTCAATTGGAATTGCATTGAATTTGTATAGCACTTTTGGTAGTATGACCATTTTGACAATATTAATTCTGCCTATCCAAGAACATGGGAGATCTTTCCATCTTCTAAGATTTTCTTTAATTTCTTTCTTTAGTGTTCTGTAGTTCTCATTGTAGAGGTCTTTCACCTCTTTTGTTAGATTGATTCCCAAGTATTTTATCGTTTTTGAAGCTATTGTGAATGGGGTAGTTTTCCTAATTTCTCTCTTGATGATTCATCACTTACGAATAAAAATGCATTAGATTTATGAGCATTGATTTTATATCCTGCTACTTTACTGAATTCATTTATGAGTTCTAGAAGTTTTCTGGTGAAATTTTTAGGCTCCTCTAAATAGAGAATCATGTCATCAGCAAAAAGGGATAGTTTGAGCTTTTCTTTTCCTATTTGTATCCCTCTAATTTCTATGGTCTAATTGCTCTGGCTAGAGTTTCAAGGTTGATGTTGAATAGAAGTGGAGAAAGAGGGCATCCCTGCCTTGTTCCAGTTCTCAAGGGTAATGCTTTAAATTTTCTCCATTTAGAATGATGTTGGCTGTAGGCTTAGCATAGATAACCGTTACAATGTTAAGGAACATTCCTACTATCCCTATTTTTTCTAGTGTTTTGAGCATGAAGGGGAGCTCTATTTTATCAAATGCTTTTTCTGCATCTATTGAAATAATCACGTGGTTCTTGACTTTAATTTGATGTGGTGAATTACATTTATTGATTTCTGGATGTCGAACCACCCTTGCATCCCTGGGATGAAACCCACTTGTTCATGGTGCACTATCTTTTTAATATGCTTTTGTATGCGATTTGCTAAAATTTTGTTAAGAATTTTTGCATCTATGTTCATTAGAGATATGGGTCTGAAATTTTCTTTCCTTGATGTGTCCTTCTCTGGTTTTGGTATCAGGGTGATATTAGCTTCATAGAATGAGTTTGGAAGGGTTCACTCCTCCTCTATTTCATGGAATACCTTGAGGAGTACTGGAACGAGCTCTTCTTTGAAGGTCCTGTAGAACTCGGCTGTGAATTCACCTGGTCCTGGACTTTTCTTTGTTGGTAGGCTTTTGATGAGTTCTTCTATTTCATTGCTTGAGATTGATCTATTTAAGTTGTGCATGTCCTCCAGATTTAGTTTGGGTGGCTCATATGCCTCTAGGAACCTGTTGATGTCTTCCAGGTTTTCTATTTTGTTGGAGTATAAATTTTCAAAATAGCTTCTAATTATGTTTTGAATTTCATTAGTGTCTGTTGTGATATTTCCATTTTCATCATGAATTTTCGTAATTTGAGTTTTCTCTCTCCTTCTCTTTATTAGTGTGGCTAAGGATTTATCAATTTTGTTTATTTTTTCAAAGAACCAACTTTTTGTTTTGTCAATTTTTTGAATTGTTTCTTTTGTTTCAATTTCATTGATTTCCCCTCTGATTTTAATTATTTTCTGTCTTCTACCACTTTTGGTGATGATCTGTTCCTCTTTTTCTAGGGCTTTGAGCTATAATGTGGGGACATTTATTTGCTGACATTTAATTCTTTATTGAATGCGCTTCATGCAATGAATTTTCCTCTTAGCACTGCTTTCATAATATCCCAGAGATTTTGGTATGTTGTATTATTGTTCTTGTTGATCTCTAAGAATTTTTTTATTTCCCCCCTTATGTCTTCTGTTATCCATGCATCATTCAATAGCATATTATTTAATCTCCAGGCGTTCAAGAAGTTTCTGTTTTTTATTTTAACGTTGATTTCTAATTTCATTCCATTATGATCTGATAGAATACAAGGTAGTATCTCTATCTTTTTGTACTTGCTAAGAGTAGCTTTGTGGCATAACATATGGTCTATTTTAGAGAAGGATCCATGGGCTGCTGAGAAAAAAGTGTATTTGCTTCTTGATGGATGGAATATTCTATCTATGTCTGTTAAGTCTAAATTAGCAATTGTGTTATTGAGTTCTATGGTTTCTTTGTTCAGTCTTTGCTTGGAAGATCTGTCCAATGGTGAGAGGGGTGTGTTAAAGTCACCCAGTATTATTGTGTTGTGGTCTTTTTGGTTCCTGGAATTGAGAAGGATTTGATTGACATACATGGATGCGCCATTGTTTGGTGCATAAATATTTATGATTTTATGTCTTGCTGATTTATGCTTCCCTTAAGGAGAATGAAATGTCCTTCTTTATCCTAACTAATTTTGACTTGAAGTCTACTTTATCTGATATGAGGATGGAAACCCCTGCTTTTTTACTGAGTCCGTGTGCATGGTATGTTTTTCCCCATCCTTTTACCTTTAGTGTGTGGGTATCTTTTTCTATGAGATGTGTCTTTTGGAGGCAGCATGTTGTTGGGTCTTTCTTTTTAATCCAATCTGCCCTTCTATGTCTTTTGATTGATGAGTTCAGGCCATTAATATTCAGGGTTATTATTGAGATATGATTTGTATTCCCAATCATTTTGGCTTATTTTTGGTTTTTAACTTGACTTGGTTTCTCCTTTATTTGGCTATTCCTTTAGGGTAGTTCCTCCCTATGCTGGTTTACATTGTTGTTTTTCATTTCTTCCTCATGGAATACTTTGCAGAGAATGTTCTGCAGTGCTGACTTCTATTTGTAAATACTTTTAGCTTTTGTTTATCATGGAAGGATTTTTATTTCATCTTCAAATCTAAAGGTGAGTTTTTCTGCATTTAATATTCTTGGTTTGCGTCCATTTTCTTTCAGGGCTTGGAATATGTTATTCCAGACCCTTCTTGCTTTTAGGGTCTGTGTTGGGAAGTCTGCTGATAACCGTATTACTTTTCCCCTGAATGCAATCTGATTTTTTTTCTCTTGAAGTCTTTAAAATTCTATCTTTATTTTGTATGTTAGGTACTTTCATTATAATGTGCCTCGATGTTGATCTGTTGTAGTTTTGTACATTTGGTGTCCTGTAAGCCTCTTGTATTTGATTTTCCATTTCATTCTTCAGATGTGGGGAATTTTCTGACATTATTTCATTGAATAGATTATTCATTCCTTTGGTTTGTATCTCTGTGCCTTCTTCAATCCCCAAAATTCTTAAATTTGGTCTTTTCATGATATCCCATAATTCTTGTAGGCTTTGTTCATGGATTCTTACCATCTTCTCTGTTTGGTCAACTTTGTTTTCAAAATTAAATATTTTGTCTTCAATGTCTGATGTTCTGTCCTCCAGGTGATCTAGCCTGTTGGTTATGCTGTCTATTGAGTTTTTAATTTGGTTTATTGTTTCCTTCATTTCAAGGATTTCTGTTTTTTTTTTTCAACATCTCTATCTCTTTATTGAAATAGTCTTCTGCTTTCTGCATCTGATCTTTAAACTGTTGATTGGTGCGATCATTCATTTCCTGCATTTTCTCTCTCATCTCATCATTTGCTTCTCTGATCATTTTAATTATGTACATTCTGAACTCCCTTTTGACATTTCTTCTGGCATGTTATCCCTGGATTCTGTTCATGCAGCATCTAGGTTTGTTTGAGACACTTTCTTCCCCTATTTTCTCATGTTGCTCATGTATCTTCTCTTATCTGTGAGAATCTGAGGTATTGCAGCTTCTCCCCTTTAGACCTGTGGTGTCCCTGCAGGTTTCCAATATCTCACCTCCTAGTCTTCAGGAGCACTAGACCGTGGGCTGGGGCCAGGCTGGAGTAAGACTTGGCCTCTGAGCTGGGCCCCCCGGAGAGGATGACTCAAGTGTCCTCTGTGCCCGCTTCCTGTGCAGGAGACTTCAGCCTCTGGGCTGTGCTGGCCACCCCAGCGGAGGTCCCACAGGAGCACTCTGGGCCAATGGCTCAGGTGCGGAGCTCTCACTCGTCTGCCTTTTATTTTTATTTTGAAGAAGTTAAAAGTTTAATTTTCTTTTGTATTGGAGATTTAATCCAAGGGGACTTTACCACTGAGTCACATTCACAGCTTTTTAAAATATATTTTTAAAAATTTTGAGACAGGTCTCACTAAGTGCTTATAGCCGTGCTAAAGTTGCTGAAACTGGCCTTGAACTTGCAATCCTCCTGTCTCAGCCTCCCAAGCTGCTGGGATTACAGGCATGTGCCACCACTCCTGGTTTAAAGCATAAATTTTAAAAAACAAATATTTAAAAATTGTTTCCACCTGATTTTCTGATTTCAGTTGAGCTTGAAAGGGTGTGAAGCCTGTTGGACCAGATTCCCCTGAAAAATTTAAGGTATTCCCTTTGGATATAATGCCATTGGAACATTACCTAAGGTGAAGATAGAAATGCAGACTTACATAAAGGCTCAGAAATTTGAGAAGGTACAACAAAGTATGTAATATGTGAAACTAAAGTTGAAAATATAATAAATGCATAGGAAAGAAGGCTAGGTGTAAATACATCAAATCATTTAATAGTGGTTATATCCAAGTGATGAGGTTATGGGTTTTATTTTTTGTCTTTTCCAAAATTCTATAACAAAATGTATTTTTAAGTAAAAACAAACAATAGCTTTGGAACATGGTAAAGAAAAACTTTGGAGTGGGGAAGATAGTGCTGCCACATCCTCCTTAATCTTTAGGCTGTCAGAGTTCTTGAATTCAAACAGGCTTAAGGAACAAAGGACTTTGAACTTCGCATTATGCCATCAACAATGTAATAATCCCACTTTGTATTTCATCAGTGAAGCTTTAGTATTTTCTTCACATCTGATAGAGTGCTTAAAATCACTCAATAACTCAAGTCCCAAATCTTGAATAAGGTTTTTCCAAACTTGAAAGTTTTATAATTCATTTGCAAAACTTCACAGCCAACACTAAGGTGGAAGTATATTGTTGTCTTGTCGCCGGCAACAAAGACGCGATCCCGGGAATGTGTATGCAGCTCTTTATTTTGCGCTCGCGTTTCTTTCTCTCCTCTTTTCCCTTCCTCTTTTCCCTTCCTTTCGCTCCCTCTCTCCCTTGTACCCTCAATTGACCAATCACAGAACTTTCACGTGAAGCATGCATGGGCAAGCATAGACAAAGGCTTAAAGCACGAACTGGACACACGTGTGGCCAGTTTATAACCAACCAACAGGAATAACTTTCGCAAAGATACACTTGTTTACTCTGTGGCAACAGCAAAACTGGCATACCGCCAGGCGCCATCTTAAGAGACCATAGGGAGTGTCTGGACCACCCCAACAGAAGTACTTCTGTTCAGGCATAATTAGATATTTGTAGAAATTTATTGCAGATAAAATGTATGCTGAAGCAAAAGACTCAGTCTTAAAAAGCATTCATGAATTGATAAATTGATTAACTGAGGAAATGATTCTGACCTAAGACAGAGTTTTTGACAGTATTTTCCATTGAGTTGGTTCTTTCATCATTGTTTTTCTCTCTCTGTGAACACAGGAGTCGTCTTTAAGGTCAGTTGCATTCAGTTTACTTTTCCATAAGGCAAGTTTGCTCTTCTGGTGCAAGCCCATGGAAAGAGCTTGCCAGGAAGTGCAAACTCCACCTGCGCCCAGGACTCTTGGGGCTGTTTTTAAACTACTGTGCTAGCCCCACAGCCCCTGCTGGTCCACGCTGGCCTTGAAGAGTTTATGAAGAACTTTGCTGACTTCCTCTCACTTTTTTTTTTCCACACTGGCCATCTCAGTCTACCTTGCTCTGACAAAGGTGAACCAGCTCAGCTGTCTACTCTCTTGGAGGAGGGAATTGCTTAGTGGAATTCAATTTACTTGGTTGTTTTATGATCTTAGTTTTTGATGGAATCAAGAACATTTGATTTTTAAAATTACCCAGGTTCTCTCATTAGTGCAAGAGCAAAGTTCTGCTGCTTTCTACACTCTAATTAGAATCAGGTCTATTGTTTTAAGCTTGTTGCTTACACTGGTAGTCTGGAAGAAACCGTATTTTCCAATTTTACCAGATTCTGGGTTTCTGAATACTTCTTGTTCCTATGCATTTTTGCTTGCCATTCCTCTCCTGAGCTCATCTCTTTCTTATGATATTTAGCCAAAGGCAGCCAATACCTGCTATGGGCTGAATACTCCTTATCCATAATGCTTGGGATCAGAAATGCTCTAGATTTTGGATATTTTTAAATTTTGGAGTATTTACATATATTTGCATGAATGAGGTGTTTTGGGGGATGGGACCCAAGTATGAACACAGAATTCATTCATGTTTCATATATGCCTTATGCATATAAACTGAAGGTAATTTTATATAGTATTTTTAATGCACCTGTGTTTTGACTGTGACCTATCACATGAGCAAAATTCTGCTCATGTGCAGAATTTTTTCATTTGTGGCATCATGTTGGTGCTTGAGAAGTTTTCAGGTTTGGAGCATTCTGGATTTTAGGTTTTTAGATTAGGGATCTCCACCTGTGTTTATTCTGTTTTCTAATGTCTTCCTCCAGAGCTGCTGGCACACTATGCTTATGCTCTTTTTACCCAAGTTACTACAGATGGAGCTTTAGGAAATGTTTTGTTAGGTGTCATATGGATCCAATATCTGTATCTTCATTGTTTTCCAGTGAAGACAATGATATGAAAATATCTCAGGTATTAGTAATGCAATAAGCACAAGGGACCTGCTTCTGGTAAGTGTAAGTTGTTATGCTGTGGGAACCTCAGTGGTTTAACACAAAAGGTTTATTCCTCACATAAAGTTTGGTGCAAATTGAGTACCTGTTATCCATTTTATAGCCACAGCATTTGGGACACATGGCCTCAAAGTTATTTCAGAAAAAATGGCAGAAGAAATCTGAAAGAAGCACACTGATTTTGACCTGCTGGATCTAGAAGCAACTCATGTCACTCTGCTTACTGTTCATTGGTCAGAATTACTCACATAGACCTTACATAAATACAAGGATGCTAGGAAATTTAGGGTAGGAAATGGCCTTTGATGAGAACCCTCATTGTTTTCAGGTATAGTATTCTGTCATTCTATTACACTATCAAAAAAGGAACAATATTGCCTTTTTTTCTTATTCTCATATTTGAAATAGAGTTAGCAGATGTGTTTCATGTAGTAACATTGTCTGGTAATGCCCAGGTAGGAGTCAGGCTACCTGAAACTCCTCTTTTGTTCCTGCCTTGTCTCCCCCAACCTTTTCTCATGAGGTTGCAATGATACTAACACTGGAGGATATTTGAGCTTATGCAATTCCTCCTTGTCTATAAATTACTATAAATCACTTTCAGAATAGATATCCTGATAACCAGAGCCTACTCTAGGGAGGCACCCTTCGGTGTGGTGCACTGCTGTTCATAGCTGGCAGCCATTCTGATTGGTTGAATACCCATTCTCCTGGCCAGTGCTCCTGCTTCATAACTGTCACTTACATAACCACTACCCTTGCTTATAATTCAAATATACTAAATCACCACCAGAGCCTGTTGCTGCTTAGTGTTTCTTTTTTCTTTCTCTTATTATTATTTTTTAAAGAAACACCAGTCCAAGCCCAAAACACTGAAAAATAATGTCAATATTTATGCTAGCTTTCCTTGAAAAGGCAACTTAGTAGGCTCATCTCACAAGTTACTTGGACCTTTGAATGCATCCTCTTTAAAATCTTTTTCCATTCTCATTGCCATGATAATTTTTACTCATGGGAATGCCAGAATATCTTCTTTTGCTTTTTCTGTCCTTACACAGTCCCCTTTCTATGAGGTGGCTTTTTAAAATTCACACCCTCTTTCGGCCTTATCTCTCCCCTCTTTGTACACTTTACATGTGGCCCTCCCTGCCACATAAGGCCCTTTGGAAAATGAATGCTGTTCCCCCCTGAACTGCTGTAACAGTGCCTGGGCATCTGGTGAATATATTCATTACTCACTACTTTATCTAAGACCATGCCGACTCCTCTATTGATGATACTCAGATTTTGCCACAAGAGAAAAATGAGAAGACACTACTCTTAAGATACTTAAAATTTTGCCGTGAGTAAAAGCCGAATAGCCAGCTCACCATATTACACCTAGTGGGTTTTCGGAAGTCAAGCATTTCCATCTCACTCCCTACTGGTGAAACCCTCCTTAGAAATTGCCAACTTCATCACAAATGTGTACGAATGGCAGATTTTCCCTGCCTCAGACATGCATGAACTGCAGATGGTAAATAGTTCTTCCTTTTAAAATGGGGACTTATTTCTCAGGCTATTAAAATGCAGATGCTCTAAAAAGAACCCAGCTTCCTGCCACTGCAAGTTTGCCAAAGTCTTTGTTCTTAAACAATTTTAAACATAACTGCCTGTTAGGAAGTTACAGATACTCTTGGATAAAGAAAAAGTGAATGCTCAGGGAATTAAACTGATTTTGTCCATGATGCTGTCATTATAGTTTCCAAGAGAAAAATAGCATCCATTCCCTGGGATGTGCTCTCCCCAAATAGGTGGTTTAGAGCTTGTTACAACTTGAATCTGGATCTTCCCCAAAAGGTCATGTATAGAAGACTTGATCCCTAATGTGGCAACGTCCAAAAGTGGGTGTTTGATCATGAGGGCTCTAACCTCATTAGTGGATAAATTCATTTGATTGATTAATAATTTTAATGGACCACTGGGAGGAGGTGGAAATGGTAGGCAGAGGGGCATGGTTAGAGGAAGTAGGTCACTGGGGGCATGACCTTGAGGACTCTGTCTTTTCCCTGGCCCCTTCTCTCTCTTTCTGCTTCCTGGCTACCACTGGCTACTACTGGCTGAGCAGTTTTCCTCTGCCATATCCTTTTGCCATGATGCTCTGCTTCAACAAAAGCCCAAAGTCATAGAAACTTCCAACTATGGACTAAAATCTCTGAAGTTATGGTCTGAAATACATCTTTCCTCCTTTAAGCTGTTTATGTCAGGTATTTTCATCAGAGCAATGAAAAGGTAACACAGAGTGGGAATAATTTTGCCTCTAAAAGAGAGCTAAGTTGATTCTGAATTATGTAATAGATATAAATGATAAATGAAAATAGAGCAGAAAGTGACATCACTCAGAACTATAGTGGGAAGGCAAGTGGGGGTTGATGTACCTGTGTGACAGAGAAAAATTAAAGAGAGAGAAATAGTAATTACATTAATCAGAAGTGCTAGAAAGGACAGCTCAAGGAAGGTACTTACCTCTTAGTAAAAGACAGACACCAAGGAAAGAGATAAACCAGCCTAAAGGGCTGAGAATTCCAAAAGAAACAGGTTCAGCCTGATTTCAGGGACTGAGCCTGGAAAGGATTTTGTTTTCTTGAGGATCTATTATGGTAGAAATGCTTGCCCATAGTCACAAAGCTGGAAAGCAGTGTTCTGGAACTGAACTGAGGTCCTTTGGCCCCCAGGGCTGCCTGTCACTACACCAGATGTGTACAAAGTTGAGTCATCACCTTTCAAGTAAAGGAAGCAGAATAGGGGCAGGGAGGAGGGCAGGAAAAGTAGTGCAAGTACTGGGGATTTAAATGGAGCAAATTATTTTCCATGTATGTACAAATATGTCAAAAAGAAGCCCACTACCATGGATAATACACTAATAAAAACATTTTTTAAAAAGACATATACACACATACAAGAGACTATAGGAAGGATGAGGAGGAGGAGGTGCAGGAGACCAAAAGAAGAAAAGAAAGGGAGTGAGGAGGAGGAAGAAAGGAAGTGAGGGAGAGAAGAAAGGGATGAAGGAAGAGAAGACAGAATGAAGTGTAAAAATGGAGGGATTCCAAAATATAATACAAATAGTGACAAATCACGAATATGAACTCGTGACTTTTAATACAGATTTAAGATAGATATAGAAATAGATAGATATATTTATATGTACATAGATGTAGAATCAATGATATCCCAATGCTGATGAGTATACTTCATATTCAAATCTTGATATGTAAATACCATTTTCCAAAAACAGGAACCAGCGTTTTTTGGGAGAATAGCTAATTCTGCACTAGGGTAGAAAAAGGGCAAGATGAGCGTAGGACATCTTGTGGGTCCAAATTGTAAGAAAGTGATAGGAAAAAAGAAAGAAATTATGCAAATATGTCAGAGGATGCAGAAGCCAGCTCATATGGACAATTAAGGCAAACCAAAGGAAAGAAAGAAAAAATAACAGGTTTTAGTGCATAGCATTAAAAAAAAGAACTCACAAATCAATACTCATATAAATAATTTAAAAAAATAAATGGTGGAGATGAGAAAGTTCTTCCTTTCAGCACAACTCCAACTGATAAATGTAGGAGGAATCATTTAAATTGAAAACAACTATTGACCAAATACCACAAGAATAATTCTTTCAGGTAAAAGCCATCAGTGGATGCTTAAATCAGTGGGTGAAAAATGTGATGAAATGCAACATATCTACAGCTCAAAATGCCCTCCCAAACATACTTAAGTACAAAGAGGAAAGTAGTGTTGGAAGATACCACTTTAACCAAGAGGACACAGAGAATACCATTAGCAAGGGATAAACTCAAGTCCTGTGCCTCTCAATATAAATGTATAACTCACTGAGGTCACAATGTCACTTCCATGATGTTCTTGCCTTAAATTTACTACCCGAATTTAATCATGAGGAAGTAGCAGATGGACCCAAATTGAGGGACATTCTGCAAAACAACTGGCCAATATGCTTAGAATGTTTCAAGGTCATGAAAGATAAAGGCTGAGGAATTGTTGTAGACCAAAGGAACTGATGAGACATGAGAACTAAATCCAACCCATGAAGCTGGACTGGATCACAGATCAGAAAAAGGACATTAGTGGGGCAACAGGCAAAATTTGAATAAAATCTGTAGGTATTAGTTAAAAGCATTTTATCAATGTTAATTTATGGTTTAGATCATTGTAGTAGAGGGCAAGTAAGATTTAACATGGGGAATCTCGGTGAACAATATGGAGGAATTCTTTGTACTATTTTTTTTTAATTATTCTTGCAACATTTTTGGAAGTCTAAAACTACTTCAAAAGCTTAAAAAAATTTAAAAATTATTTTTAAATGATGTAACATTTCCTCTGTAGTTACTCTTTCTCTCCAGTGTCCCTAGAAGATTCCAGAGCCCTCCTGGGTGTGAGAAATTAGTCAGGCAAGAGGAGGGATTATACTAATAAGAAAAAGACAAGATTCAGTTGGAAATGGCTAAGGGCAGCAGAATGCAGAGCTGTGGAGATTGCAGGCATTATCTAGGCCCTTGCTATCAAAGCATGGGCCTGTGGCAGTGGTGTCACCTAGAACTTATTAGAAGGCTCTCAGTCACATGCCTATACCTGCTATTACTACTTAACCGGAATCTTCATTTTAACAGGATCTCCAGATGACTTATATGTACATTAAACTTTAAAAATCCCAGATTTATCTCAGTGGTTTCTTAGAAGTGTTATCAAATGGCTTCCTTTTGGAATCACCTGAGCAGTTAGTTTTTAAAACTCTTTTTGAGGTGTCACCGCAGGGCCTTAAAGACTGGCATGAGGAATTTAATTATTACATATATGATAGGATACTAGTCAAAGGTTTTGAATGGAGGAACAAAGTTATCTGATACACATTTTAAAGATTGCTCTGGCACCCTGGTGAAAAATGAACAAATGGACCACAGAGACACCAGAGCATGGATTGGGAGGTCAAACAGAAGCTGTGGGTTAGGTGAGGAGTGACAGTAGAGATGGCAGGAGCAGTTAGGTTTGGCATCTGTTTTAAAGGTAGAGCTGAGAGAAATTGCTGATGTGTTAGATTTGGGGTGTGAGGGAAAGAGAAAAGTCACTTGGGACTAAAAGATTCTGACCTTGGTGCCAGGGTAAATGGTGGCACCAACAACTAAGACAGGATGACCTAGTGTCACTTCAACTGGAGGGCTCACTTTATTTGTGAAGAGAAAAAAACAAGACACCAAAAATGCTGCCCTTAGCCATTTCCAACTGAATCTTGCCTTTTTCTTAGTACAATCCCTACCTCCTCTTGCCCAGTTGAAATGCTAGTACTTTACCCTCATCTTCAGTAAGGGGTAGTGACCAGGCTGCAGGTCTTGTGAAGAGAAGGCATCTCTGAGCAGGAGGGACCATGGAACTCATTCCTCTTTCTCTTTTCAGATAACTCAGGGCAGTGACAGACTAGTATTTCCTTTTATCCAAAATATTATAAACAATAAATGATGAAGAATGAGCACATGTGAACTGAGATTAACCTGATGATCAAATGACATTTCCTCTCCAAATTCAAGCATATTTTGTGCTCTGTATAATTATTATGCAAAATGGTGGGTTAGCATTCATGTCCTAAAGTCCTGTAGTTAGGACTGTGTTCAGTCAAGCTCAGTGATAACCAAAATAGTTCTAGTCCGAGATCTGAGATATCTCATATGAAATCTTAGAAGAAGTTCCCTCTTTAAGGAAGTAATACACCTTTCTTCCTTATTTTTATTTGCAGGGGGATAGGTAAGTATTTAAAGGAGGGGTAATTTCAGAGAAGGGATGTAAGTTGAAAATATATTAAGTCAAAGTTGCATGTGATGCTAAGTGAAATAAACCATACCCCCAAAACCAAATACCGAATGTTTTCTCAGATAAAGTGGATGCTGATCCATAATGGGATAGGGAAGAATGAAGGAACTTTGAACTGGACAGAGGGGAGTGAGAGGAGGGGAGGGGATGTGGGGCAGGAAGGTTGGTGGAATGAGATGGACATTATTATCCTATGTATGTATGATTACACTACTCATGTGACTATGCCTTGTACAGTCAGAGGAATGAGAAGTTGTGCTCCATTTGTGTACAATGTGTCAAAATGCATTCTACTATCATGTAGAAATAATTAGAACAAATTAAAAAATAAAAATTAAAAAAAATAAAAAAGGTTGTATGTGATACACCTAACCTATTGAAGATCCTAGCTTAGCAACACAGCACACCTTACAGTCTGGGTTGTTTTTCTTTGTGATCACATGGTAGACAGGGAGTCTACCATGCCTCCAACCAGCATCACTGGAGTTCCATGCCACATATTACTAGACTGGGAAAAGATCAACATTCAAAATTTGAAGTATGACTTCTACTGAATGTTCATCGATTTTGCCTCATTGTGAAGTTGAAAAATCATAGGTCAAGTCAATGAAGTCAGGAACAGTTTGTATAAGGAAACTGAGGCTTAGATAAGATCGGTAATATTTCCTGAAGGCCTGTGACCTCATACAAGGTAATTGAGCCTCTGTGAACAGGGCAAGTCCATTAGAATGCTGTTACAGAGGGAGCACAACAGACGGCTTTCTGTCTTAAAGAAGGTGTACACAGGCAATTGTCACATAGTACTTTCATGTTGGGGACCCTGCATGTGTAGAACCTGCTAATCTCATTTCTAAGGTCTCCTATTAGGCCCTTTCCTTTCTTCCATGGGGTCTGCAATTTTCTTGGTCCACCAGTCAAAATTTCTTTACCCCTAAGCCCTCCGTTCAAAAGTCTGATGAGACCATGTACATTGAAAAAAATCTATGTGTCCTGATCTTGAAGGAGAGGAAAAAGAGTCTTTAGGAGTAATCAGGGGTTGTTTCCAATGCTTCCTCAGAGCATTGGAAGAATTCCCATGTTTCTAAATACCAGGTGGGTGGGAGGGCATGGTTAAGCCCCAGCAAAGCGCACTAGGAAGTCTCTCCAGCCATCTTCAACATTGATGTATCAAGAGCAAAGTGTGAGTGTTGAGTGTGACTCATGTCTGTGGAAGGAGGACATGATGGAGGAACTGTTTCTACCAGTCATGAAAGACACCAGTGGGATGGAACCAGATGGTAGAAATTGCAGTGCAGATGTCAGACTGGTTGAGGGAGAGTCCCAGAACATCTGCATTTGTGCTTTAGGGTCTTCCTTTGTTGTGGATTAAATTGTGCTCCCCCCAAAGATAGGCTGATAGCCCTGGCACCTGTAAGTGTGATTTTACTCAGAAATGGGATGTTTGCAGATGTAATCAAGTTAAAATGATGTTATAGTGCATTAGGTTGGGCCCTAATCCAATGGCTGGTATCCTTAAAAGAAGAGGGAGTTTTGGACATGGAGATACCTAAGGAGAACACCATATGATGAGAGGCAGGTACAAATGTGAGTCAAAGAATGCCTAGGATTGCTACCAAGCACTAGTAGCCAGGGGAGAAACAGCACAGACTCTTCCACAGAGTCTCTAGAAAGATCCAACATCGCTGACACCTTGGTTTGGATGTCTGACCTCCAGAACTGTGAAAAACAAATTTCCATGGTTTCCAGCTGCAGTTTGTGACACTTTGTTGCAAAAGCCCTATCAAACTACGCCTGATACATTCAACACAGGTGTGTGTGGTGCTAGGCCATTAGTGTCTACACTAGATTCCTGTAGGGGCCTGTAGGAGGGACAGAAGAGACGCAGAGGTTCCTGTGTGGCCCTGCGAGGGGTCCAATGAGGGATGAAGGGACCTAACAAAGGAGAGCTTCAGGGGTCAGCAGGGTCTCTAAGAACCAAGGTGTTGGCAGATATTTTCTGCAGGTTGCCTGCTGACTCTGTTGATTGTTGCCTTTGCCATGCAGAGACTTCTTGGTTTGATGCAGTCCCACTTGTCCCTTTTTATTTTTGTTGCCCTTGCTTTGGTGTCATTCCATGAAATCATCCACAAACCAATGCCATGGACCTTCCCCCCTGTGGTTTCTTCTGGGGGGTTTTACAAATTCAGGTTCAAGCCTTTAGTCCATTTTGAGTTGATTTTGTGTATGGTGTAAGGTAAGGGTCCAATTCCATTCTTTCGTATGTGGATATCCAGTTTCCCTCACATCGTTCTGGGTATCTTTACAAGAGAATTGAAATAAGGATCTCAGGGAGACATCTGCCCAGACATGTTCACTGCAGGTTTATTTACAATAGCCAAGATGTGGAAACAACTTAAATGCCCATTAGTGGAAGAATGGAAAAAGAAAAGGTGGTATATTCAAGCAGTGGGATATTATTCAGCAATAAAAAGAATTCTGCTGTATATGACAACATGGATGGACTGGAGGACATTATGTAAGTGAAATAAAGCAGTCACAAACGGGTACATACTTCATGCTACTACTCCTGAGAGGTATATAAAATGGTTAAACATAGAGAAGCAGAGAGTAGAATGGTGGCTGCCAGGGGCTTGAGGAGAGGGTTGCAGGTATAAAAGTTCAATTTTGCAAAATGATTAAGTTCTGGAGCTCTGATGTACAACTCTGTACCTGTAGTTAACAGAACAGTATCATATCCATAAATATTTGTAGATATATAAATATATAGATGTAGATATATAAGCTGACATGGGTTGCCTAGTCAGCAGGGGGAAAGCAATCACTATTTATTGCTTATATCTAATTAGTAAACCAAAACTGGAGTACCTCTTGAAATTTCAGAAGAAGGTGCAAGAAGGACAGTACTGATGTCTGGAAACTCGGAGAGTTAAACTACATCTTAATGAGATTAGCAGGAGCCTGCAGGTAAGGACCAACAGAGGACAAGAAGCCCCTCTCCCTGTCACCTTGAAAACATGTAAGCTCCTCTGTGTCTATGTGCCATCTGGGGAAAAGGAAGTAAGGAGAAGTTAGGTAGCTGAAAAATTAAGCAATTATCCAATTATCAAATCAATTAAAATGATTTGAAATGAACTCTAAAGCTAGAACACACCTGGTTACCTTGAACAGACAAGCCTTAATGTACCCACCACCGCTATCTGCCAGAGCAACGTGGAACTACTCATTCTTCAAGCTCATGTGCTTCGATCAGCTCTAGGAGTCTTTAGAGTTCTATATCAGTTCAAGATAATAGAAAAAGGTACATTATTTTTTATGCTTGAATTGGCACACAGACATTTAGACCCTGCTATACCTAGCAAACCAATCCAGAATTATCTTTCTCCCATCCTTGAGGAACAGATTGATCTGGGCTGGTGGTGGAGGCAAACCAAGTGAGAGCAGTTTTTGGTACCCAGCTATTGTCATATATCTTTTCATGCATAACTGCAGAATATTTCCTGTTCAAAGCACCACAGTGAAGGAGAGTGCAGAGGAACACAGGCAAAATGGATAGGACCATGGTAGCAGAGCACCTGCCCCCCAGTTCCCCATATTTTGCAAAAGGCCTTCATAAGTACTTTAAAATCTAAACTGAGTGCCGGAAGGAAATAGAAGCCTAGGACTGACTTTTGGTGGCTTTGAAGGAAAGATACAAACTAAATCAGCCTAGGGGTCCCTCCACTCCTCCTTCTGAAGTACCCTGGATCTATTCTACAGAAAAAATGTGAGCTAATATTTCAAAATAGCTCCTTATCAAGACAAATCTGGTGGGATTAAATAATTGAAATGAGAACAATCAATTGTATCATTAAATGTTGTGGGAAAGAAAGAGGCGGGCTTGCAAAGGAGAGGGGAAGGGACAGAGCTAACTGCAGATACAAAAGAATAAAGGAAGCATTTCTTGCCAATCCTGGGGGAACTGTGAGAAGCCCTAAACCATCCTGAGCTGGCAGTAGTCAAGCCTCAAGTGGGCCAGTCAGTCTTGCTGAAGCCAATCCCACTATCAGAACTGTTTGCATAGCTAAGAAAAATAAAACATTGCAAAGAGTGTCTCAAAATGAGTGAAGTCACACAATCAAGTGAAAATGACATGGAACAGAGGCAAAAAACATAATTGTAAATGAGTTTTTAGCATCCTAAAGTTAACCAGATAACATTCTTTTATAAAGCATCATTTTATTCAAATTCTTGATTGACGATTGTGTCTCTTAAAAAATGTGCATTTCATCAAAAGGATTGAACCCAATATTTTGGCTTGCTTAGGAAAACATGTTCTTCAGCTTATGTGATAAATACAGATTACAGCAAGTCTATTTCAGGCATGAGGCAATCATTCTTTCTGACTATACTGATGGCTATACCATGGAAAGAATATGAGCCAACATTTCACACCCCTCTTCATCGATCACAGATCTGATGGGATTAAGTGAGCTGAAGTGAGCATAAGAAATGAAAACATTAAGTGTTGTGGGGAAGAAAGAGCTAGATTACAGGTGACCATTTCTTGGATCCCCTCTTTGGCAATCATAAAACCCAAGGAGGGCCTTGGTCCTCATTTCCAGAGATGATATAATAAAAAGAAAAGGATATTTTTCCCAAAAATGGCATTTCAGAGAACCTTATTTTTATTTATTTAGTTTTGTTAAATTTTCTGGTAACAGGGCTTGAACCCAGGGATGCTTTACCACTAAGCCATATCCCCAGTTCTTTTTATTTTTGAGGCAAGTTGCTTTGGGCATCGCTAAGTTGCTGAGGCTGATCTCAAATTTGTGATCCTCCTGACTCAGCCTCCCAAGCCTCTGGGATTACCAGCATGTGCTACTGTGCCTAGATGGGAGAACTTTAAAATAACAATTAGCAATAGCAACAGCACTGTTACAAAGTTTCCGAATGAGGAAGAGAAAGCTGACATCTTTAAAATCAGAGGTGCAGAGTTTAGTTAACTAGGTTACCTTTGGAGATCTGTTCCTGTTCTAGATAGCTCAAGTTTTTTTTTTTTTTTCAGATTTACTAGGATTCTTTCCTATACATGAAAAAATTACTCTGATCATATGTAAGAGGGATTAAATCCAGAAATCAGAATAGGATCCAGAGTTCAATATCACTCCAGAAATCAGAATAGGATCCAGAGTTTCAGTTATTAAAAAAAAAAAGGAAAACTGAGACAGTTAGGCTAGCTCAAATTGCAGTAGGTGGCTTTGCAGCGAGCTCATTGTTCCTTGAAGTCTTTCGATACTCTGTGTGAAGTGTGTACGTTGTCTTTTGGCCATACGTACCTGTGGCAAAGATTTGATCATTTCTCAGAAGCAGTATCTTCCATACAGATGACTGTGTGATCTTTAGTGCAACATGGCCATTACTGTCAAGCAGAGGATTCTGCACAGGATCTGGCCATTTAAATGTTCAGATTTTGCCTTTCCTCTTTAGGCAATGTGTCAAAGGTTCCTGTTGAAGTGGCAGGATTGATTACAGTTCACTGTATGGCTCACTGTAGAAGGCAGCCCAACGTGACATCTTGCCGATTTTTGAACTCTCCAGCGAATGACCAGGTGAGAGGACAATCATCTTGTTAGTGTCTGTGTCGAGTTTTATTCCATGATGAAATCATTGAACTCAGCCCCTCTCTTCCTCATCTCAGCTCCAAGGGCTCGCTTGGAAAAGAAACAGGAACTTTGTGAGTAGAACAACAGGAGGCAGGAACCTGGAAGGAAAGGCAACATTTGGCTTTTAGAAAAACCAGGCACAGTAGAGAAGAGGGTCCTATTATCAGAGGCAAGAGGCATTTTAAAGATTTGTCCTATTAAAAAATTGACAAAAAAGCAAGCTGCAGAATGATTCTTTTTTATGTATTTTTTTTTCATACTGGAGATTGAACTTAGGGTACTTTATTACTAAGCCACATCCCCAGGCCTTTTTGTTTTTTATTTTGAGATAGGGTCTCACTGCGTTTCTTAGGGCCTTGCTAAGTTGCTGAGACTGGCTTTGAACTTATGATCGTCCTACCACAGTCTCCCGAGTCACTAGGATTTTGGTTGTGTGCCATTGCACCCAGCCTGCAGAGTAGTTCTTGCAGTATATCTTTTAATATAGAATGAAACCAAAAACAAACAAAAAGTAGTCATCCATGGTTGTGCACTCTTATATTTCCAGCTACTCAGGAGGCTGAGGCAGGAGCATCTCAATTTTGAGGCCAGTCTAGGCAACATAACGAGGCCTCATTAAAGACAAAAACAATACAATGATGCTACCTATCTTTTATAGGCAGGTATATTCATAGCAAGTACAAAGAAACATTTTTGGAAGGATTTAATCAAAGCCAATGCTAGATTGTTAAATGGTACACTTGGGAGGAGATTGGAATGAGAAAAATGGTAAAAGGGGATATAAGCCTACCCTGTTTTATTTTAATTTGATGAGGAAATAATGTTTCTGCATTGCTTATATAAATAAAAATCAATGTAAATAATGTGTCTGTAGACATGTTTTGTGTGTGTGTGTGTGTGTGTGTGTATACACATATATATGTATAAAATACCTCTGAAGGAATATTTGTGAAGGAATATTTGTGAAGGTTTTACATTGGGAAGTATAGCCCGGTGGCTAGAAGGAAGGGCTGGGAGGGAGACTTACCTTTTCCTACAAGCTCTTTTGTGTTGTTTGAGTTTTGCAATTATATAAAACAAATTAATACAATCAAAATAAATTTGAATTTGAGAAATTATTTTTTAACATTAATGACAAATCTGAAATGAACTAAAATTCTTTTGTAAGGGGCTAGCACATTGTTTAAAACAGTAGTTGAAGGATTGAGCTTTGTGGAAGAAAGTTTGGTAAGATGGAAGGGAGATCCACTTCTGGGTCCCTGAAGCTAAACTCGTTCAGGTTCTAATAGCATGTAAAAGTTCAAGCTCAAGAGCAGAATCCTTGAAACTGGGTGCCAAAAATCCTTGATATCTACACCAACCCTCAAGTGCCTGAGGCTAAGAATTAGAATAGTTTAAGACAAAAATCTTGGGCTGGGGTGGATTGTTCCGTGGTGGGGTGCTTGCCTAGCATGTGGGAGACCCTGAGTCTGATTTGCAGCAGTGCAGAAACAAAACAAATAAACAAAACCCTCACAGAGTTGAGCCAGAAAAGAAACAAAGAAACAAAAGAGAAAGAAAAGAAAACAGAAATGGGGTGGGGGGGGGATTCTTATTTTATTAGAATAAAGAAATTCATGATGGTACATGCACAATTTCTTTGTTTCTGTGTTTTTTAATTCTTTTTTGCCTATTAGCCTCCCCCGCCCACCCAAATTGGGGATTGAACCCAAGGTCTTACACATGCTAGGTAAGCTCTCTACCACTGGGCTGTATCCACAGCCCAAAACTAATTGCCTAGTAGTCTTTAATGGATCTCTTCACACCAAATTCAGGATAGCTAGAGTTTCATACATCAAGAGCACTCTTCCTGGTCTGACAGTTGTTACAGAATGTGTGTGCTGGAAAATAGCCGGGGGGTTTGAAATGGGTAAAAAGTGAAAAAAATATAAATAAACTCCAACAGTGGAGATGGGATAGGGAGAAATATAGCTACACTGGAATTCTGCATCAAATTTAAACTCCAAAATCCTAAGCGACCTCCATTAACTTTCTTGGGTGGCAGACAATTATACAAGGCTGGTCAAAAACAGCGGGTAAAGACGAAGACATTTGGCTTTCCCGAGTTGTATCCTAATTGCCCTTCCCGTTTGATATCATCCTTCTAGACTTGACAAAAGAAGGAAGGGGGTAGGATATGTGTATTTGACCATAGATTCTCTCTCCAGGGGCATACTTAACTTCAGGGAAGGAAGCAGATCCTACTAATCTTCTATCCACATATGGAAGAACTTTCTAGTACAGGTCTGGGTTCTTGTGGACATGGACATTCCTCATAGATCTCTCATGGATCTCCACCTGTGCCACAGGCTGTGCCAACTTGAGACAACTTGCTGGACACCTTTGTCCAATCATTTGGATTTAGTGATGGTCTGGTAACTGTGATAGTTGTAAGCCTGCACTCTCTCACATTCTCAACTGGGCTGGGAGATGAGGGTGGGGAGAGGTACCCCAGATGCCTAAGGGTGCACCCTGCCCCCCATCTTCTCTATACCCTCATGCTTTGGGAAGTATCACAGAGAATTTTCCTCTGGGTACTTTCTTGCCTCCAATCTTTTACTTAATATTTAAAGCTATCTCCCTATCTGCCATCAACTTAGATGGCTTCCAGAGACATTATTTTTCTTACCTATATGTAGAACAATGCAATTAGCTTTCTTCTTTTTTAAAAAAATGTTTTAGTTGGCAATAGACCTCTATTTTATTTATTTATATGTGGTGCTGAGAATTGAACCAGTGCCTCGTGCATGCTAGGCAAGTGCTCTGTCACTGAGCCACAACCCCAAGTCCCAGCTTTCTACTTTTTAATGATCACTCATAACATTCATACTCCTATTCAATTTATATTCATTATGTACCCAAACCAAGGAAAATATTATGGGTTATCAAACAGGGGGATTTAGATGAAGGAGAATTTTTCTTGAGACTTCCTACCTGATGCTCGTATCTAGGGTAGTCCATCATGAATGATAGTTTCCTATGTTTTGTCAACAAACTAGGAAACATTTTCCAATTCTGCACATTGCTCTGACTTTCCTATGTTTCACAGTCTTTAAGGAAGAAAGATAGGAAATGCCCAGGGAAGGAACCACTTGCTTAACAAAGAAAACTTCTGAAATGGTCACAGGTTTGGGGAACTGAGAAAACATGGAGGCATGTAGCTCTGGATTCTCCCTATTACCAGAGACACAGTGGTGATCCCAGGGTATGTGTGCGACTTGGAAAACTGCCCAAAGCATGCAACTAGATGGCATAATTTCATCTCCCCCAAGATGAGGAATGGATTTTGCTAACTTTTAGCCTGCAAAAACAGGTGCGCTCAGGAGTAGGGACTGGGCTTCAAGCTCCTTGGATCTTATTTTTTTTTTGCTTTGTTTATCAAATATGAAGCTTTTTAAAAATTAAAAAATCATAAGGGGTGGACAAGATAGACATGGATTTGGGGAAAAGGTACATAAAGTTCTGGAGCTATTAGAAACATTTAGATTGTTTGTAATGCAGTCAGCTAGAAGGATCAGACTGGCCACAGATGAGTGGAAGATTTAATTTGCCCAGTAACTTATAAGGAGACTGTCACACAGTGTTATTTTTTCCTTGCAAAAAAGGGAAGGAGACTGTAGCCTAATTTGTTGATTGTGTGCTAGAAAAGACAGTTTTCTTTACAAGGTTGCCAAATCCTCATGTATTTTACCTACTTCACTTCATTTAATTCTTACTATAATCCAACCTAGTGGTATTGTCTTTCCCATTGAATACTTGGAAAAGGGTATGAATCTAGAAGGCTAACTGCTCTAACAAGCAACCCCTACATCACAGAAGTTTAATGTAACACAGGTTTATTTCTTGTCCAGGTAAAAATCCAACGTGGATGTTTCTGGTTGGGTGGTTATCCTGGTACCATTGATGTTGGGTGGAGACTGAGGAGAGGGAGCAAGGAGAATTGTGTGGCATGACTACCACCAGGTCTGAAATTGGGATATGTCATTTGTACCCACACTTAGTTGGATAGAGCTCAGTTTCATGCACCCATCCAGATTCAAGAGTGGTTTGGAAATGCATGTTAACTCTGTGCCCAGAGGAAGAGTAAGGCTGGATACTGGCAAGCATTACATGTCTCTGCAGTAGAAAATGACAAGCCAGATGTTAAATATTCATTATTGGTTTTCTGCCTCTAAGATCTAAGACAGAGCATGTAAGGCGGATGGCCAAAGTCACACAGCTGTTGTGGCACAGCAAGGACTAGAAGTCATGTTCATGTGGCTCCAAAGCCTGTGGTCTGCTCTGCTCCATACCATATGGTTTCTCAAGCTGCATACACCAGGAGGAACTGGGTAGTGTGCCTCTGAAGACCCTTGGTCGCCTAAAGCACACTTGTCTGCTGGAACAGGACGCATTCTCTTCAAAAGATTATTAGAGAAGGCCAAAGACAATTCAGTTGAACCCTAAACAACTGGGTCTGTTTGTGCAGGGCAGAGGGAGGGAGTCATTTAAAAGCAGCGTTGCAGCCTGCTTTGTTTCCTCCGTTTTAATTTTTTTGTTTTGTTTTCTCAGAAGTTAATCTCCTCTTGTTTATACATATACTTAGACCTGTGGGTGTGCAACCTCTTTCCCTTTTCCTCTGGGCAGAGACAGAGTGATTCCGGAGACGGTGCTTAGCCCCTTGAAGTTTTATTCTTGGTAATTAAAGGCTTAATTCCAGCCCTAGGTCAGCTGTACACAACACCAGCTTTCCCACACCTGGGAATAAAAGCTCGCCATCAAAGACCACAGTTCCCTCTCATCTCAGCTCCAAAGTCATTCAGAGACTATACGTCCTGAGGCTAGAAAAAGATGCTCCTTCTTTCTTTTTTACCCCCCAAGGGTGCATGGGTTGTTAATTCAAGGTCAAGCTGGGGACTTTAGGACTTAATAGGAACCTTTTCTTTTTTCTAAATAACCCTTTATTTGTAAGAGGAAAGTGAAAAGAGGTAAAAATTCTCCTTGAAATCTTTCACACAGAAAAAGTTGCATATGTCAATTAGTTTTTCTGGAAAAGGAGAACAGAGACTAGGTTCTATGGGGGAAAAAACTTGGCAACCAAGAGGGTTTCAAGGCTAATATTCATGAGAAATTATGGAGACAAGACGAATGTGGAACAACATCTTTAAAGGACTGAAAGAAAAGAGCACCAAATTGCAAAGAAAAGTCCCATGTACCCAGAATTCTATATTTAGTTAAAATAGCCTCCAAGACTGCAGGTTAGTAAAGAAATTTTCAAATAAAAGAACAATGAGAATTTGTTGTACATAGATCTGCATTCCATGAAATGGTAGAGGAAGTATTTCAGGCTGAAGGAAATAGATGTTAGGTAAAAATTCAGATCCTAAGGAAGGAATGAAGCACATCAGAAATAGCAGCTATCTGGATAAATACTAAAGGCTATTTGGTTTTTATTTTCTTTCTCTTAATTTCTTTATTACCCATATAACTCTTAAGCAAAAAATATGTGGAGCTTAAAAGATGCAGATGTAATACATATAATCATAGCTATGGCATAAAGGACTTCAGGACTTCTCTATATATTACATGAAGTGGCACAATATTTGTATCACGGACTGTGAAAAATTAAAGATCTATATTGTAATCTCTAGAGCAATTGTTAAAAGTCTATAAGGCTCATATAATAAGTATAATATAGAATGCTTATGTAATATGTAGCTATGGCAAGCAGGCAATAAGAAAAATTTAAATGAACTGAAAAGCTGTCCTAATTTTAAAAAAGACGGAGAAGAACAGAAGAGAAAGCAGAGATGATGACAAGAAAACAAATAATAAATAGCCCAAACTCAATTATATCAATAATTCTGTTAAATGACAATGCATTAAAACAGTCCAACTGCAAGGTAGAAATTGTCAGAATGAATAAAAATGCATGACCTCATGATAAGCTGTTTTAAGAGATGCATTTTAAATATAAAGACCCAGATAGGTTAAAGATAAGTAAATGAAAAAAGAAAAGTAATACAGTCAGTCAGCATGAAAGGCTGGATTGGTTACATTACTATCAGACAAAATAGAGTTTTATACTACAAGAATTATCAGATATAAGGAGGAACATTTTAGAATGATAAAAATGTTGGTTCATTCGGAAGGAAAAATAATCAGAAATGTGTGTGTATCACATATAAAAGCTTCAAAAATTTTAAACAAAGTTAACAAAATCATAAGGATAAATAGACAAATTTCACAATCACATTTGGAGATTTTAGTATTCTTTTAGCAAAGAGAGTACAATGCTATCAGTTACCTTGACTTTATTGATATTTATTGAGTAGTACATAAAACAATGGAAAAATACATGTTTTTAAGTTCATATGGTAAATTTACCCAAATAGACCAAGATGTGCTAAATAAGAAGTTTTAATACACTCATTAATTAAAAAAAATTTTCATCTATCTTGGAGTGAAAGAAACTGTCCTCAGCCTGATTAGGTTATCTGCAAAAAAAAGAAACAAAAATAAAAACAAAATATATACAACTAAATTCATACTCAGCATTTAGTATTTCATTATTTTGTACTTAAAGTCAGTAAAAAGGCAAAATGTCCATTCTTAACACTCCCTCCCACACTTTTTATTGGTGTATTATAATTGTACATAATGGTGAGATTTGTAGTTTCATATGCATGCAGCACGACATAATTTGGCCAATATCATTCCCCACTATTTCCCCTTTCCCACCTCACCTTCCTTGCCTACTCTTACCACCTAATAAAGAAAAAAAAATAAAGATTACAAATATTACAAAATTTAATATACAAAAATTAAAAAACCCATATAGGGTGAAGATAGAAAACAAATAAGAGGGGGGAGATCCGAGATGGCGGATTAGAGGAAGGCTGCATTCCTACTTGCTCCGTGGATTCCTACTTGCTCAGGATTCAAACAGCAGGACTATGACTCTCAACGAGATTTTATATTCAAAGCACACATAAGGGGTCCCCAGGTGCCGCTCCAGAACCAACTCAGCCAGGCTGGGCTCGGCCCTGCCACGGGCAGCTACATCTGGGAGCACCAGACCCTGCAGCTGGTTCGGAGCCACCGACCTGGGTCTGCGCCAGCCAACAAGTGAGTGCGGGTCCCCAGTAGCGCTTTGGAGTCACTGGCCGCGGCTCCAGCACCAGCCAGCGGCCTCCCAGGCAGAGACCGAGCATCTCAGGCGACCTGGGGCATCCAGAGGCGTCCGGGAAACTCTGGGATCGCGGACTCTGGCGGGGAGTTGGAACTACCCCACGCCATTTTGGCGGCTTAACTGGCGGAGAAGGCCCATTACCAGCTTCCTGGGGCCTATAGCTGCGTCGGGGGAGCTCCAGCCGGGAAACTCTGGGATCGCAGTCTCTGGCGGGGAGTGGAAACTATTCTGTGCCACTTCCGCAGCTTCCCTGGCAGAGAGTGCCCATCTCGGGCTTCCTGGGCCCTCCAGCCACACCTGGAGAGGTTGGCCCGAAGCCCCTGGGATCGCTGACTCCGGCGGGGAGTTGGAACTGCTCTGAGTTTGGCGGCTTCCCTGGCAGAGGGGGTCCATTTCCAGCTTCCTGGGGCCGCCAGCAGTGTCTGGAGTGATCCGGCAGGGAGCTTTGGGCCTTTGGCGCTAGCTTACAGTGTCCCCAGGAGAGAGCAACCACCTGCCACTGCCTGAACCCCCAGCGAGGAGTTCAGGTCAGCCTGGGCTCTCAAGCCCAGTGTCTCCATCACTGAGCACAGTTCTGTGACACCATCCCAACTTGAACTAGTGCCCAGGCCCACACCCAGGCCCGGAGTCTACCGCCTTGCTGTATCTAATTGTCTATCAACACTAGGCTGCCTCTGCCCAGAAGCATTGATCATTCCCAACCTGGAGGTAGTGGGACAGCACCTTTCTTGGGTCACCGCTTGATCAAGCACCCCTCAAGCAACAGAGGGGAAGATACACGAGCACCATGAGAAAATACGGGAAGAAAGTGTCCCAATTAAACCTAGATGATATATCAAGAGAACCCAAAGACAGCATGGTAGAAGGAATGACAGAAAGGGAGTTCAGAATGTTCATAATTAAAGTGATCCGAGAAGAGAATGATGTGACGAGAGAGCAGATTCAGGCTATGAATAATCAGCTAATAGAGCAATTGCAGGAAGCAAAAAATTACTTCAATAAAGAGATAGAAATTCTGAGAAAAAAACAAACAGAAATTCTTGAAGGAAACAAGGAAATGAAGGAAACAATAAACCAAGTTAAAAACTCAATAGAAAGCATAATTAACAGAATAGATCACTTGGAAGATAGAACTTCAGACAATGAAGACAAAATATTGAAAACAAAGTCAAACAAACAGAGAAGATGGTTAGGAATCATGAACGAACCCTCCAAGAAATATGGGACATCATGAAAAGACCAAATTTAAGAGTAATCGGGATTGAGGAAGTAATTGGCAGAGATACAAACCAAGGGTATGAATAATCTACTCAAGGAAATATTATCAGAAAATTTCCCTAATATGATGAATGAGATGGAAAATCAATTACAAGAAGCTTACAGGACACCAAATGCACAGAATTACAACAGATCCACACCAAGGCATATTATAATGAAAATGCCTAACATACAAAACAAAGTTAGAATTTTAAAGGCGGCGAGAGAAAAGAATCAGATTACCTACAGGGGGAAACCGATACGTATATCAGCAGATTTATCAGCCCAGACCCTAAAAGCAAGAAGGGCCTGGAACAACATATTTCAAGCTCTGAAAGAAAACGGATGCCAACCAAGAATCTTATACCCAGCAAAACTTACCTTCAGATTTGATGATGAAATAAAATCCTTCCATGCTAAACAAAAGCTTAAAGAATTCACAAAGAGAAAGCCTGCCCTACAGAACATTCTCAACAAAATATTCGAAGAGGAAGAAACGAAAAATAACAATCTCAGTCATCATGGGGAGGAACTACCCTAAAGAAAGAGTCAATCAAAGGAGAAACAAAGTTAAGCTAAAAACCCTAAAAAAGCTAAAATGACAGGAAATACATGTCATATCTCAATAATAACCCTGAATGTAAATGGCCTAAACTCATCAATCAAAAGACATAGAGTGGCAGACTGGATTAAAAAGAAAGACCCAACAATATGCTGCCTTCAAGAGACTCATCTCATAGAAAAACATGCCCACAGACTAAAGGTGAAAGGTTGGGAAAAAGCATACCATGCACACGGACTGAGTAAAAAAGCTGGGGTTTCCATCCTCATTTCAGACAAAGCAGACTTCAAACCAAAGATAGTCAGAAGGGATAAAGAAGGACATTTCATATTGCTTAAAGGTAGCATAAATCAACAGGACATAACAATCATAAATATTTATGCACCAAACAATGGCGCATCCATGTATGTCAATCAGATCCTTCTCAATTTCAGGAATCAAATAGACCAAAACACAATAATACTCGGAGACTTTAACACTCCTCTCTCACCGTTGGACAGATCTTCCAAACAAAAATTGAGTAAAGAAACTATAGGACACAATGACACAATCGCTAATCTGGACTTAACCGACATATATAGAATATTCCATCCATCAAAAAGCGAATACACTTTCTTCTCAGCAGCGCATG
>JAJEJO010005287.1:79321-104681 GCA_020662805.1 Glaucomys volans | reverse complement strand
GGGGGAATGCTTTCAATTTTTCTCCATTTAGAATGATGTTAGCTGTGGGCTTGGCATAAATGGCCTTTACAATGTTAAGGAATGTCCCCACTATCCCTATTTTTTCTAGTGTTTTGAGCATGAAGGGGTGCTGTATTTTATCAAATGCTTTCTCTGCATCTATTGAAATAATCATGTGGTTCTTGACCTTAAGTCTGTTGATGTGGTGAATTACATTGATTGATTTCCGGATGTTGAACCAACCTCGCATCCCTGGGATGAAACCCACTTGATCGTGGTGCAGTATCTTTTTAATATGCTTTTGTATGCGATTCGCTAAAATTTTGTTAAGAATTTTTGCATCTATGTTCATTAGAGATATGGGTCTGAAATTTTCTTTCCTTGATGTGTCCTTCTCTGGTTTTGGTATCAGGGTGATATTAGCTTCATAGAATGAGTTTGGAAGGGTTCCCTCCTCCTCTATTTCATGAAATACTTTGAGGAGTATTGGAATAAGCTCTTCTTTGAAGGTTTTGTAGAACTCGGCTGTGAATCCATCTGGTCCCGGACTTTTCTTTGTTGGTAGGCTTTTGATGACTTCCTCTATTTCATTGCTTGAAATTGATCTATTTAAGTTGTGTATGTCCTCCAGATTCAGTTTGGGTGGCTCATATGCCTCTAGGAACCTGTTGATGTCTTCCATGTTTTCTATTTTGTTGGAGTATAAATTTTCAAAGTAGCTTCTTATTATGTTTTATATTTCAGTTGTGTCTGTTGTAATATTTCCATTCCCATCACGAATTTTAGTAATTTGGAGTTTCTCTCTCCTTCTTTTCGTTAGCGTGGCTAAGGGTTTATCAATTTTGTTTATTTTTTCAAAGAACCAACTTTTTGTCTTGTCAATTTTTTTAATTCTTTTGTTTCAATTTTGTTGATTTCAGCTCTGATTTTGATTATTTCCTGTCTTCTACTACTTTTGGTGATGATCTGTTCCTCTTTTTCTAGGGCTTTGAGCTGTAATGTGAGGTCATTGATTTGTTGACTTTTCATTCTTTTATTAAATGCACTCTCTGCAATGAACTTTCCTCTTAGCACTGCTTTCATGGTGTCCCAGAGATTTCGATATGTTGTATCTTTATTCTCGTTGACCTCTAAGAATCTTTTAATTTCCCCCCTAATGTCTTCTGTTATCCATGTATCATTCAATAGCATATTATTTAATCTCCAGGTCTTGGAGTAGTTTCTGTTTCTAACTTTCTCGTTGATATCTAGTTTCTTTCCATTATGATCTGATAGTATACAAGGTAGTATCTGTATGTTTTTGTATTTGTTAAGAGTAGCTTTGTGGCATAACATATGGTCTATTTTAGAGAAGGACCCATGCGCTGCTGAGAAGAAAGTGTATTCGCTTTTTGATGGATGGAATATTCTATATATGTCCGTTAAGTCCAGATTAGCGATTGTGTCATTGAGTCCTATAGTTTCTTTATTCAATTTTTGTTTGGCAGATCTGTCCAATGGTGAGAGAGGAGTGTTAAAGTCTCCGAGTATTACTTTGTTTTGGTCTATTTGATTCCTGAAATTGAGAAGGATCTGATTGACATACATGGATGCGCCATTGTTTGGTGCATAAATATTTATGATTGTTATGTCCTGTTGATTTATGCTACCTTTAAGCAATATGAAATGTCCTTCTTTATCCCTTCTGACTATCTTTGGTTTGAAGTCTGCTTTATCTGAAATGAGGATGGAAACCCCAGCTTTTTTACTCAGTCCGTGTGCATGGTATGCTTTTTCCCAACCTTTCACCTTTAGTCTGTGGGCATGTTTTTCTATGAGATGAGTCTCTTGAAGGCAGCATATTGTTGGGTCTTTCTTTTTAATCCAGTCTGCCAGTCTATGTCTTTTGATTGATGAGTTTAGGCCATTTACATTCAGGGTTATTATTGAGATATGACTTGTATTTCCTGTCATTTTAGCTTTTTTAGGGTTTTTAGCTTAACCTTGTTTCTCCTTTGATGGACTCTTTCTTTAGGGTAGTTCCTCCCCATGATGACTGAGATTGTTATTTTTCGTTTCTTCCTCTTCGAATATTTTGTTGAGAATGTTCTGTAGGGCAGGCTTTCTCTTTGTGAATTCTTTAAGCTTTTGTTTATCATGGAAGGATTTTATTTCATCATCAAATCTGAAGGTAAGTTTTGCTAGATATAAGATTCTTGGTTGGCATCCGTTTTCTTTCAGAGCTTGAAATATGTTGTTCCAGGCCCTTCTTGCTTTTAGGGTCTGGGCTGAGAAATCTGCTGATATACGTATCGGTTTCCCCCTGTAGGTAATCTGATTCTTTTCTCTCGCCGCCTTTAAAATTCTATCTTTGTTTTGTATGTTAGGCATTTTCATTATAATGTGCCTTGGTGTGGATCTGTTGTAATTCTGTGCATTTGGTGTCCGGTAAGCTTCTTGTAATTGATTTTCCATCTCATTCATCATATTAGGGAAATTTTCTGATAATATTTCCTTGAATAGATTATTCATACCCTTGGTTTGTATCTCTGCGCCTTCCTCAATCCCGATTACTCTTAAATTTGGTCTTTTCATGATGTCCCATATTTCTTGGATGGTTCGTTCATGATTCCTAACCATCTTCTCTGTTTGTTCGACTTTGTTTTCAAGATTAAATATTTTGTCTTCATTGTCTGAGGTTCTGTCTTCCAAGTGATCTATTCTGTTAATTATGCTTTCTATTGAGTTTTTAACTTGGTTTATTGTTTCCTTCATTTCCTTGTTTCCTTCAAGAATTTCTGTTTGTTTTTTCCTCAGAATTTCTATCTCTTTATTGAAGTAATTTTTTGCTTCCTGCAATTGCTCTATTAACTGATTATTCATAGCCTGAATCTGCTCTCTCGTCACATCATTCTCTTCTCGGATCACTTTAATTATGAACATTCTGAACTCCATTTCTGTCATTCCTTCTACCATGCTGTCTTTGGGTTCTCTTGATATGTCTTCTAGGTTTAATTGGGACACTTTCTTCCCGTGTTTTCTCATGGTGTTTGTGTATCTTCCCCTCTGTTGCTTGAGGGGTGTTTGATCAAGCGGTGACCCAAGAAAGGTGCTGTCCCACTACCTCCAGGTTGGGAATGATCAATGCTTCTGGGCAGAGGCAGCCTAGTATTGATAGACAATTAGATACAGCAAAGTGGTAGACTCCGGGCCTGGGTGTGGGCCTGGGCACTAGTTCAAGTTGGGATGGTGTCACAGAACTGTGCTCAGTGATGGAGACACTGGGCTTGAGAGCCCAGGCTGACCTGAACTCCTCGCTGGGGGTTCAGGCAGTGGCAGGTGGTTGCTCTCTCCTGGGGACACTGTAAGCTATTGCCAAAGGCCCAAAGCTCCCTGCCCGATCACTCCAGACACTGCTGACACTGCTGGCGGCCCCAGGAAGCTGGAAATGGACCCCCTCTGCCAGGGAAGCCACCAAACTCAGAGCAGTTCCACCTCCCCGCCGGGGTCAGCGATTCCAGGGGCTTTGGGCCAACCTCTCCAGGTGCGGCTAGAGGGCCTGGGAAGCCCAAGATGGGCACTCTCCGCCAGGGAAGCTGGGGGAGTGGCGCAGAGTAGTTTCCACTCCCTGCCAGAGACTGCGTTCTCAGAGTTTCCCGTCAGGAGCTCCCCCTGATGCAGCTGGCGTCCCCGGGAAGCTGGAAATGGACCCCCCACTGCCAGGGAAGCCGCCAAACTCAGAGCAGTTCCACCTCCCCGCCGGGGTCAGAGATTCCAGGGGCTTCAGGCCAACCTCTCCAGGTGCGGCTAGAGGGCCTGGGAAGCCCAAGATGGGCACTCTCCGCCAGGAAAGCTGGGGGGAGTGGCACAGAATAGTTCCCACTTCCCGCCAGAGACTGCGTTCCCAGAGTTTCCCGGTTGGAGCTCCCCTGACGCAGCCGAAGGCCCCAGGAAGCTGGTAATGAGCCTTCTCCGCCAGTTAAGCCGCCAAAATGGCGTGGGGTAGTTCCATCTCCCCACCAGAGTCCACGATCTCAGAGTTTCCCGGACGCCTCTGAATGCCCAGGTAGCCTGAGATGCTCGGTCTCTGCCTGGGAGGCCGCCGGCTGGTGCTGGAGCCACGGCCAGTGACTCCAAAGCGCTACTGGGGACCCGCACTCACTTGTTGGCTGGCGCAGACCCAGGTCAGTGGCTCCGAAGCAGCTGCAGGGTCAGGCGCTCCCGGATCGTAGCTGTCCGGCTCCCAGATCGTAGCTGCCCGCGGCGGGCCGAGCCCAGCCCGGCTGAGTTGGTTCTGGAGCGGCACCTGGGGACCCCTTATATGTGCTTTGAATATAAAATCTCGTTGAGAGTCATATTCCTGCTGTTTGAATCCCGAGCAAGTAGGAATCCACGGAGCAAGTAGGAATGCAGCCTTCCTCTAATCCGCCATCTTGGATCTCCCAGCATGTAATTTTATTGAAAATAGGAATATGGTTCATGTGTATTTTAATTTCAACTAATATTGTTCTAAAGTGAGAAGTCATGAAAATTTCTATTTGATTAAAAATAAAGATATAAAAATAAAAATATTGACTGATTTGAGGAAAATTGCATAATACTGAAGTTATTCTAAACAGTGATACTCAGAAAGAGATAAAAGAATGAGAAAATTTAAACCACAAAATTCTGAATAAATGAATTACTTTAAAAATACTTATTAAACCACAATTTTTAGCAATGCTTATAAAGCCACTAAGAGCAGGCATTGTGATTCATTGCTATTCATAACATGGCAGAAAAATTTCACAGAAATCCAGTATAAGCATTTGCAAAGATGTCTGATGAAAAAATTTGAATGAATAAATATTTAAATCATATTACAGAAATTGTTCTACCTTATTAATATGTTACAATGGTTCAACCTAAAGGTATTCAGAAATATGCACGAATTTTCTAGGGACCCCCCCCCCGGATCAATTAATGTCTGTCAGATTATGGACACCTTCCCAGACATTAGGAAGTACTTTGCTAATTTGAAGGTAGGGAGATCACTGAAGAAGGAGCTTAAAGAATTAGAAAGCAAGATAAATATAGGGCAGGGTATGCGCTTTAATAATTATAAGAGAAATAAAGCTAGGTTTGGAAAATGTTTTTTTATTAGATTATATAGCTTATCAGTTAACATTATAAAATGTGACCTTCTCTTTGAAATGTTGACCTCTTATCTGTACTTTTTGTTCATTTGAGTTTTACCCACTTGGATATATGGCTACTTTCACTTTTCTCTTTAAATTCCAAAGTTATTTCTTTGGGGACAGAAAGGTGACCAAGGATGATGTAGAGACAAAATACATTTATTGGAAAATGGAATATGATTCATTTCGGCATTCTCCTTGTAACTACTGATGTGTCTCAATTTTGCCCTCATTAGGAAAAACAAAGAAATTATAGAAGATTCTAAACTATTGTATTTCCAAATTTTTTCCTGATAGAACTGTTCAAATACTTTCAAGAATTTTCAATCTCCAGATTGTGAGAACTACTTTGAACTATCAAAAAAGAATAAAGATAGGCTGAACATAAAATGAAAGATCTTAAACATTTTCTTTTCTACACAAATGCCCAATCTTCATTCTAAAAACAAGAATATAAAATTGTTTCATACAGAATAGAAGTCACCAAGAGATATTCTACAAAGGAAGAAGATGAAATATTGACAGTGAATTAAGATTTCTGAAGGGAAGTTATGCTCACCCAGAAAGACCAGGTTTCTATAGACCTCTGACATCACATCTCTATATAAATTTTGCTGAGAAGGATTCAGGCATTTCCATTCCTCTTCAGAGAAATCAAAGAACACATCCCTGAATGTCAATGGTTCCTGAAAAAAAAATGAGAAAATACATATCATATTAACCATATGATCATTTACAGTTTTTAATTTGACACAAGTTGTAATGAGAGTTAGAAGAACTGATTTTCACATTGGGAGGTGACCTCAATCATTCAATATGATACTTGTTAATACAGTGTAAAGTGCTAAGTTTGAGAAAAGAGAATGCATACAAGAAAGAGAATTACATAAGTCCAAAATAAACAAAAAACTATGTATATTTGACACTTACATGAAATAAAATGTAAAAGCAAAGCAAACATCAGAAAATACATTTTAGTTGCTGTGTTTATACATTGCATTACTATTATAGTGAGTGGCAATAAGAATTTTCTTTTCAAAAATATAGATATCACTCCACGAGTTTTTCATATCCTCACACATAAAACTCAAAATAATCTATGAAAGCAGTAAGATTCTATCTTTGACATTTTGTCAAACCTCCATTATATGGTGGCACCTGGGGTTTGAACAAATTTATCTGATATTTTATTCATTTTAAAAAAAGAAAAGAAAGGTCAAATTAAGTGTGAAATTAAAAGAAATTTTAGTCCAGGGCGGTCAGTTATAACTGAGAAGGGAAATGGATCCATGTTAGGAAGGCGGCAAAATCAAATTGATCAAATAATATTTATATTTTAGCGTGCACACAAAAAAGGACAGTTTTTATATATTAAAACACAAATACTCTTGTAAACAAAAATAAATTCAATTGTGTCAAATATAAATAAACTTGAGGTTGATGGTCTGATTTTTATCACATTAGATATACACAATAAAGTATTGAAGGAAAGAGTTTCTGAGACTTGTATTTTCATTGGTCTTTCATTCATCATCTTTGAGCTATATTTAGGAATATTAAGGCACTTGCGTACACATGATTCTTGTTTCTTTTACTGAAAATGTAGGGAGAATATTATGTGTATCTCTTTGAATTTGAGGTGGAATAAAATGAAATCATACAGAGCTAGGATCTGCTTCAAAACCTCCAGCAATAAGGCCAATAACTCTGGTAAACAAAAAGTAAGACTTCACATTCCCAAAAGCAAGCCACAAGCAAACAGAAATTACAAAGAAGAATCTGTGTATCAAACATGATGATTTATATAGATTCTTCTTAGAAATTCTTAATACTTAATAATAAACAGAAATCAGTTAACTTTATTGGGGAGGAATCTGGCAGATATATTTGGTAGAGTATCAGTGTACATAAAAAGACAAAAAAAATCAGACAAACTGCTCTGACATCAGTAGCAGAACAAAAAAAAATAAAATTAAAGCACAATGTTAGTCTCCTACTGACAAGATAATCATTCCATATATAAAACTTGAGCTGAGTATTTCTTCCATGCTCTGTAAGTGCTAATAGAGTGGTTCAAATTTTTCAAATATTTAGTATTCTAGAACATGTCTCTTCCAATTACTTTCACTTGAAGAATATTCTAAATTACTATTGGGCAATGAATGTTATTGTATTTTAATATATGCATTTTATTAATTTTTCTGTACTTAAAGTTCATAGAGTGTCCAGATGGAATGTAAAGAAAGCATGATTTTCTTATTTAGCAATGTCTACTGACCCAACAATACCCCTAATGAAAATCTAGGGTACTAGGTTTGTTTATTTGTCAAAAAGAAAATGCATTCAAAGCTGTGGGTCATGAATTCATGATATGAGTAAGATTAAAATGTCTGAATCAAGGAAAGTCTCCTAATGTAGGGTATGTATCTTTTGAAGAGCTAAAATTAACTACTGTGAGAAGAAATAGAAATTAAGTAGTTGAAAGCCTGCTAAACAAATACAATGTGTAGTGATGTGAGATTTTAAGTTCTATATACAAAGTATTTGGGGAGAAAACTTCAATGTACCATTTGTGTATGCTCTGTCAAAATGCGTTCAAACATCATGCATAACCAATGAGAACAAATAAAAAATTTTCAAAAATCCATTGCAGGCCTTCATCTGGGACACACAACAGATACATATTGTGCACCCTCCACTTGGCTTCTTTCTCAGGAGTGATTACCTATGATTCAAGTCCAGATCTTGAAAATCTGCTTCCAAAGCCATCAGAACACATGGATATTCCAGGATATCCTTTTATAGGTTCAAGGTTACGTTTTAGGTTGAATTCACTGAGCTCAGGCCTCTCTTTTCCCAATTTTTATTCATACAATTTAAGTGAGTAAGAATGCACTGCGAATTGAGTAAACATACTCAAATTCAGTGAATTTTTGTTGATGTTGCTTTGTACTAGGGATTGAACACAGGGGCAATATACCGGTTTACCACTGGGCTACATCCCTAGCATTTATTTCACTTGAAGACACTATTTCACCGAGACTGTACTCAAACTTTTATTTTTCTTTCATTAACCTCCTGAGCCACTCAAACTAGAAGTTGCAAAACTCAGTGTTTGTTTGCACAGAAATAAACAAATGTGGAAGGCACTTACATTACATACCTCAACATAAAAGCAAAAGTATCTCCTTTTAAGAAAACAGATGTCATTACATTGCTATCTCCATGACAAGAAATCATTTAATAAACAATAAATCTTATGTGAACAATTCTAATATTTGACAAATACTATTCCATATTATTTAGGATTAAATTCCAATATTCAGATAATAGAATGTATAAATGAATGGCCGTAATTCTTCAAGAAAGAAACTGATGCTTTGTTAAATCTACAATTCAACATTTTTTGCCACACAAATTTGAGGAAATGTATTCATTTTTCTGTAACCATATGAAAGAGATTTTTCCCTATTTATTTTTCCTGGTAGAGTTTCCAAAGTTAAGTCATAAAGCTTTATTTGAAATTACCTTCCAAAAAACAAGACATGAGAAACATATTATAAACACTCAGGGAAAGGATAAATGTAAATAAAATTTTTAATTATTGTAAAAAAAAACTCAATTATTTTTCCTAATATCCAATTCAATCCTTCTTCATTGGATACCTATTCTTACCTTTGAAGCCTTGCAAATAAAACACATAATGAAACTAGTAAAAAACTGAGTTTGAAATAAATGAGCAAATCTTTTCAAGGTAACAAACTCAGGGAAGAACAGTGCTGACTTTAAAATAGACACATTAGACCCAGTGTTTTGTTCAAAACATTCTGACACCTGGGATATTCTCCCATCCCTGTCTTTTTTTCATTGATTTATATACTATGTTCCTTCACAAACTCATGAGGCTTTGGTATCCTTTGGGATAATCTCCCTCCTCTCACAAATCAGAGAAAATTCAGAATGGAGAATAAATTCTGTATTCCCCCTACAAAGCCAGCATCAAATTTATGGGTCATCACAGAATCTCCAGGAAATGGAGGTTGTGGGGGAAATTTTCATGTCTATAAGGGTAACCTATGTAGACCAAAGGAGTAAGAGAAAATCCACATAAGCAATAGGATAACTGGCATTTCCTCATAATCTTTAGGAAGAGATGACCAGAGGGATAGTCTCTAAAATTCAAGAGAAAAGGCCCCTAGAGGCAATATGTTTCATCCACAGGCAGTTGTGATATTCAATACTAGGTAAAAAATATGATAGTGAATGAGTACACACAACTTTGGATAGTTTCCATATTAGTCAATTTTTTATTTAGGGGTGACAAAAACACCTGGTAAGAACAACATATAGGAAGAAAAGTTTAGGTTGACTCATAATTTCAGAGGATTCAGGATATGGTAGACTGCAGACATATCATGGAAGAGGGACATGAAGAAAAGTTTCTTGGCTCATGGCAGCCAAGAAGCAGAGCAGGAAAGTAGGAGTAAGAAGTTGGGGAGAAAAACATGTGCAGTTCACACCCCAGTAAACTACTTCCTCCAACAAGGTTCCACCCCCAGTAATCCATTAAGAATTTAATGGCATTATCCCATGAAGATGACAGAGTTCTCATGAATCAATCATTGCCTAAAAGTTTCATCTCAAACTTGCTTAATTAGTTTCATCTCTGAAACTTGCTTGAGGACCATGCTATCAAAATGTGAGATTTGGAGGACATGCAAAATTTAATTTCTTAGTTTCCAAAGATACTGTGACAAAGTTACTGTACCCAGGAAAGACAAAATGAGAGTCACAAAGACATTTTATAGCAGAGTATAGTGAATATTTTCTGATTTTTCTTCCATATAAAATATTAACCACCTGAGAACATACTTCCAAAACTATCATTCATTACATGCAGAAAACCAAAATTAAAGTATAGTGTCAGGTTCTAATGTGGCTTGGGGAAAATAGTTGAAAATTCTGTGAGCTGACAAGAGAAATCTGATCAATGGAAATTTGATGAGGGAACTTAAAATGTAAGAATTTCTGTCAGTCCTGTGGTCCACTAGAATGGAGAAATAGACTTGCAGCTTTGAAACCCTTCTTCTTTTACTTTGAAAGAAAGACATGATGATACTTTGCAGGAACAGAATACTCAGGCATTCCAGGTGTTGGATAATCCTGCACTTTATGTTCTAGAGTGGAAATAAGGCCAAGCTACACCATAGCCAGCTAAGACTAAATAACTTGAGATCTTATTATAGACTGGACTCAGCCACACCACAGATGATTCTTTTTACAACAAATTTTCCTCAGCATCTCAGGGTTCCAAGCCTAGCCCATTCTCCATCGTCTGGCATTCTAGATACCCCAGCATTATTTCTGGGGATCTTTAAGAAACTGCATGTCACAGAGTGACACCCTAGCAAAGTTACTTGGGTGTCACAAAGACAGGAGACTTTAGAGAGCTAGAATTGTGGGGGGAAAATCCTCTGAGATTTGGAAGAACTCCCCTTTTTTTCAGATTGCAGAGAACTCCCCTTTTTTTCAGACTGCATGCCTGATTGAATGGTCACAACCAAGCAGGTAAAATTGAATAGAATTTAAGGCCTCACCCACTCAGGCCCAGAGTGACAGGAAATGCATTGAAGATCCTGACTGAATGATGTCAGAATGATAGATTTTTGGCTGCAATATATTTCAGAAGTTTTCTGCTTATAAGGAGCCTCTGCATTTTGGCAGAAGTTCACCTGGGATTTTAACAGCAGGAACAATTATTTGCCTTCCTTTCTTTAGAATACTATTTCTGTATTTTTCTCCTAAACATGGAGTTACAAATAAATGTGCATATAGAATTGCACTCAGAGTTAAAGCAAGTCAATTCTGGCCTTAGATCAGAAAAGTGAGCATGGCCAGACCTGCCTATTGTAGAAAGGAGGGAGTAAGATATCAGTAGGATGAGGCAACTGGCTGCATGACCAACACTTTTGAAACTATTCATCATTCATTTTCATTAAACAAAAACAAACGATTTCTAAAAGAGAATAAAATTAAACACATATATAAACTGAGCAATATTTTTTAAAGAATTTAAATAGTAAAGAAAATGAAAAGAAATGTCATACAGGAAAAAATTCCCAATATAAATATCTATCAAAACAATGCAATGACTCACAAATTGTTTAATGGTTATTAGACATTTCACTGACATTTACTAGTAAATTATAAATTATACCTAATATACAACACATTGCTTTTTCCCAATGGCTAATGACTGTGAAACATTAGCATTTGGTGACAAATAAGAATTACTTTGTAAACATCATCAAAAAATGTTGAACCAGTTTTTGTGGCCCACAGGTGTAATCCCAGTGGCTTGGGAGGCTGAGACAGGGGAGGATCATGAGTTCAAAGCCAACTTCAGCAATTTAGCAAGGTCCTAGGTACCTCAGTGAGACCCAGATTTAAATGAAATATTAAAAAGGGCTCAAGATGTGAACCAGTGGTTAAGTGACCCTGGGCTTAATCCCCAGTGATCCTCCCCAAAAATAACTGAAATAATTTGTTATAAACACTGAAATTGGTGAACAAGTTGGGTATAATAAAACCCAGAAAGCAGAACATGTATTCAGCAGACTGAATCAAAGAAGTGATAAAAAATATTGGAACATAATCCTAAAGGATAAAAACAGTAGCTATAAGTTATTGAACATTCAGATCAAGTACCACCAAAGAAATGACACTTGAGATATAAATAGTAAAATTATAAGTAATAACAAGAGTCATAAATAAGACAGTGGTCTTCTCTATGTGGAAAAAGTATCTGAGATCCGTGAGACACACCAAAACTGCCAATATCCCACATATTTATTTGAATGGCAATTCCAAATGTGTAAACATTCTCATTATTTTAAAAGACCATAAAGTAAGTACTTTATTTTAAAGAAATTTTGCTTCTTTAGACCACATCATCACAACAACTCATTTTTTCAAACAATAAAAGAAAAATCTTAACTATCAAACTATAACAAAACACTTAAATATTTGGGCAAACTTGAACTACATAGTAAAATCATTTAACAAAAGAAAAAATCGAAAAGCAAAATAGGTGAATAGACTGTTAATGCCACAGTTCATAAGGAAACTGACACATCAGGTTAAACATTCCCAAATTTGAAAACCACTCTCACTGTGAAACTGTATTCTCACATGGCACATTTCTAAGTAGGGAATGAGTAAATATTAAGCAGGTAAGCAAAGAATTCTGGGATGTTCTTGCACCCTAAAGCCTCCCTGACAGTGTGGAAATATTCCCTCTTCCAGGTTCTCAAATTTCAATATTGAACAAACATATCTAGAGTTTGAGTTTCTGATCTGTAATCTCTTTGTTCTGCCCCAAAATTTTGCTTCTTTTTTAAATTAAGGATTTAACCCAGGTGCACTCTACCACTGACCTGCATCCCTAGCACTTTATTTATATATATATTGAGAGAATGACTCACCAAATTGCTTAGGGTCCCTCTGAATTACTAAGACTGGCCTCAAACTTGCCATCTTCCTACCTCATTTTCACAAATTACTGGGATTATAGGTCTGTGCCACCACACCTGACTCTGCAACTACCTTTAATATCAAATGTGTGAATTTGCAGAACAACCAATGCTCCAACAATTGGTTGTCCAGTCATTCAATTTTGACATCACTTAGTACAGATGTCACAGTTTTGGGTTCATTCCCATTTCTTCACTACCTTGAGGTGCCAGGTGCAAGACCCAGAATAGCTTCTATATTTATGATCAATTTTGTATAAGTTGGGGGTCTGTACAACTACACACTAAAATTACATAATCTGATAGAACTACTCACAGAACAAAGAAACATAATACTCATGTATACCAGCTTCTTATAAAATATCCAACTCAGGAAGGCGAAAATAGAAAACATGTATCAAGCATGAACAATGCTAGGGAAAAATGGGGCACATAGGCAAGTTTAGGAATTAGCTGGTTGAAGACATTCCCTCCAATTTTGGTGGTCTGCTACAGCAGCAGAGTCTCCTTCTTGTCATGATTTAGAAGATGCTCCATATTTTACTGATGGTGATTCAGACACTCACTTGGCACATTCTCATTTTCTTCCATTAAAAACAATTAGTTGAACACTTCTATCTTCAGTGGTCAGAAATAATATTAACTAAACTTAGCTTACGTTCCTCCCCTATGTACAACCCTTGGAACATTGAGCCATCTCATATTAATCTAAACCAATATAAACACCATTTTTCTGAAAACTTTTAAGTATAGGCTAGCTTCAGGGTAAAGAATTCTTTCAATTTGAATTTGGATTTATTTTTGTGGTACTTGGGAGTTCTGCCACTGAGATATATTCTTAGACTTTTTAATTTCTTTTCTCTTTTGAGACAGTGTACCGCTAAGTTCTCCACTAAGATTGAACTTATGAACTTTCATCCTCAACCTCCAAGAAGTTCTCATTACTGGCATGGCCCAGTATGCTCAGCTGGATGTGAATGTTCTACCCTCTTTTTATCCATTCCCCTTTCACATCCTTTATTTGCAATTCCCTCTAAAAACAAGCCCTTTAGAGCCTAACCTTGAGATGCATCCAGATCTTATATTTGGTGCTTTTTCAGTATTGAAATATTTATATGGGAAAAAAATTCACTTATTAACCATATATGAATTTATCTAATCAATCTAGAAATAGTTCCACAACAATAAATATTATAGTCACAGAATTAAGAACTTAACCATTAGTGATATTCTTTGACAGTCTCAAAAATTGACCTTAATTTGCATCCGATTTTATTTTGAAATTTACCTGCAAATTTCCTCTTAGGAAATGTCATCATATTTTTCCAATACTAAAGAGAAATTGCATTTCATAGCTAATGAGAAAGGGATACCAAAATGGAATATTCTCTGTCCATTCTATTCACTTAAATACTTCTATTTAAGTGAAGAGAATACATTCTATTCACATTCTATTCACTTAAATACTTGGTGACCACCCCCACCATGAGGCAATACACTGTCTTACTATCTGCATTTAGTGAGTTTTTCCTTGGAGAATCCTGCACAAATACACTAGGATGGTTTCCCTAATTGGCATAGTTTATTCTCCTTCCAAATTCCAATAGCTTATTATCTTTCCTCCCTAGATGGGTAACAGGAAAGAGGATACAGATCATCTTTGCCTTTCTCTTCAATTCCAGAAGCTACGTGACTGACCAGCAATTTGTTTCTGGGGAGCTGAACCAAAAATTGAGGGAAAATTTTATGAATGATCAATTTAGATAAAACCTATACAGGATATTCCTGTAATCCCTACAGTATCCAGCTAGTCCAACAAGGTGCTCCATTCTCTAACTCAAGCTGCTCTCTAGGAAGTGATGATGACACAGTGGTTGATATTCTCTAGAAAATTCAACAAGGCAGCTATGGGCACCTTGTTTGGCTTCATGCAATTCTGAAACACAGGACTAGTCAAAGACATGGCAGACACTGAAGATACATCACACTGTAAAGTTTCTTAAGGTTCCCCTAAACTTGCTATCTATGCTTATAGAAGACAAATAGATAAGAGGTTCAAAGATTTTTTTAATTTCAGTACCAGGGATTGAATCCAGGAGTGCTTATCCATTAAGTAACATCCCCCCCCCCCCGCTTAATTCTTAAACATGTAATCCTCCTGTCTCAGTCTCCCAAGCTGCTGGGATTATGGGCATGCATCTTCACACCTGGTATTAGATACAAACATAATTTACAGTTTTGGGTGAAAATCCTGTTTCCCTCTCATGTGAAAGTACACAGTTATTTTAAAAAATAATCCATCCAAAACTCAGAGGAAAAGATGAATTAAAATGTGTTATTGGAAATGTACCACAGGGTAGCATACTTCATAATATAGTGGAATAGCTGAGAAAAGAAGGCATTTAGGAAAATCATGCTTACCATACATTTGGAAAATGCATTTTAAAATGGGTAACATCTGAGAAGGAAAGAGAAACTGAAAACATATAGGCCACAACTATTCCCAAATATGAATTATTTATATCAGTCAGAATTCTCATGTTATGACCCTGTCTTTAATATCCATTCTGAAAGGGTGCTGGCAAGGAGCTACAGAGAGAGTTTTAGGTCAGAGCAATGTCACCAATCTGGCCTAGGACAAAAAAGTATATCTTGACTGTTGAACTCATTATGTAGGCCATAGGTGACAGAAAATTGAATTCTACTAAAACTGGACTAGGGTTAAGAGACTCCAAAACTGACCTCAAGAAAGCCCAGATACCCACAATTATGTCTGACTGCTTTCAACCAGCCCCTGTCTTCTGCTTCCTAATGCTCAGCCCTGCAGACTTATCATTTCTACAAATACTCTAAGCCCTGAAGGTCGGAGTGAAAAGACCTGTGACAGAGCCACCCAGATACCACAAAATGTGAAGGTGGATTGAGATTTGCCTGGGCCAGAGATAAAGGTCACCCAGATTTTGAAGCCCCACTCTTTATTCTTTGAGTGTTTCTGATTGAAAAATTATCATCCCAATCAACTCTGATTGGATAATTTCTACCTGAATGGACAAAATACCAGGCTCAGACCCCTTTGCCCCTGAGTGTCAGTGAGACGATTGGAACTCAGTTTGTAGGACCCAAGATTGACAGGATCTTGGTTATATTCCTTCTCAGACAGAGCTTTCTAGGTGGAAGAAGACCTGGCCTTGCAAAGGGACATTTGTTTTTAGTGTTGAATATGTTGTGTCAACTCTCAATTACAATAATATCAATAATGTAGATTCATAAATGCAAATAATGCAGTGAGAATTACTTTACATTTTTGGGTTTCATTGCCATGCTCTGGCTTCTTGAGGTTTATCTTCATTTGTTTGGTTGTTTCCAGAGAGATCCCAGTGATGCATTACTGAGCTATATCCCCAGTTGTTTTCAAAATTCATTTTTTGCCAGGGTCTCACTAAGTCACTGAGGCTGGCCCTAAGCTTGTGATCCACTTTCTTTAGTCTCCTGAGTCACTAGAATTTCAGGCATCCAACAACATACCCAGCTCATTCTGGAATTTTCAAGTTGCTGTCAGACCTTTGAAAAAGTAGACAATCTTCTACAGCAGCAAAGTTCAATAGAAATAAAATGAGAAATATATGCATAACTAGACTTTCAGGGGTCATAAGTAAAACAAGTGAAATAATTATACTAATTTATAAATAAACTACTATAAATTCACATAATTTATAATTTATACTTTAAAATAATTTAAACATTGTAAAATAATTATAACATTTCCTTATAATAAAATTATGGTTATAATTTGTAAGTAAATTATTATAATTTTTCAACCCAATATTTCCAAATATTATTCTAATACATTACCAATGAAAATTGTTAGCTAGCTACATTTATTTCTCTTTAAACTTTCAAATCTCACTGTTTTCCACTTCCAATACTTCTCAGTGTAGATCAGCCACATTCCATGATCTCATTAGCCACATGTAGCAACTGGCTATCACACTGCAACTGCAAATATGAGGGCTCTGGTTCCCCTGGCTTCAGAAAATTGAATGACTTAAATCCTTTTTTTCTATCAGAGGTGAGGAAATATGCCTTCCTTCCCCATATCACTCCTTTGGACCAAATGAGAAAGAAATGACTTCTATTAGGCACAGCAGGGTGGTATGAGATGAGAGTCCCAAAGGCAGGCTATGCCTCCCAACTGCTATCTGGCAAGGTCACAAGCCTTTCAAATATTAGACAGCAAACAAAGGATGATGCAAACCCAGAGGAAAGAATCCTCATGTCTTCACATCTGTCTATACCTTGATGCCAGAAGTTAGATGTAAAGAAAAAAGACTAAAACTTCTTATTTTGCCATTGGGCCTTGACCCTAGGGATCTAATTATGGTTGTCTCACTTATCTTTTGGTGTGGAGTATGGTGTGAGTTTAAGTACCAAAAACATACTGTTATGTCTACAGGCATTTCTGCATAACTCAAAACCACTTAATAGAACTTTTAACACTAAATCAGAGGAAAATGAAATCAGTAGTTCTTGTATGCCTACTTCTATTCAGTTAATTTGAAATCAGCATGCCTTGAATTCTGGTATCCTCTTTGCATTGGATGTATTTGTTGATTAGTTATCAACTACTACAAACTATCCCAAACTAATTCATGATTAAAATGATCAGTTTACGAGTAAGCCCAATTTAGACTGGGTACAGCTGGGCTAATCCTCTAAATTCAGCAGGACTCCTTTAGGCATATGCTTTGCTATTTGGTAGCACTGCTCCTGGAAGAGGTGACAGTCTACTGTGGCATTTTCATTCTCATCCACATGGCATCACCTCCTTCTTAAGCCTATGTGAGCTTCTCCTTGAGATGGTGAGGCTTACAAAGGAGAAAACAAGGAAGAATTCAAGACATTTTAGGGCTAAGCACAACACCAGTACATTTTCATACTGTATTGTACTGGCTGTAATATATAAGCCATCCTGGATTCAAGTCTTGGCAAAAAGATTCTACCTGTCATAAGAACAGCTATAAAAGAACATTGCCAATGGCCTGGATACAGGGAAGGATGAAGAACTGGAGCTATTTTTGCAATTCATACCTTTTTTCCTTTTCTTTCAGATGACATTTATATGACTACAGTAAATTAATAAAATTTTACAGAGCCTCCAGTCATGTTGGTGCATGCCTACAGTCTTAGCAGCTTGGAAGACTGAGGCAGAATTTTGAGTTCAAGGCCAGCCTCAGCAATTTAGTAAGACCCAAAGCAAGTTCATGAGATCCTGTTTCTACATAAAATATAGAAAATGGCTGGGCATGTGGCTCAGTGATAAGCACCACTTGGTTCCAATCCTGGTACCAAAAAATTTTTTTAAATTACAAAACCACAGGTGCCAAGAGCCTAGTCAGATTTCAGACTCAAAAACACTATTACCATTGCCTGCTGAAAAATAGGCCACAATAATCATGCAAATTCTCTAGGAATTCAAGGAAGTGAAGAATGACACCTCTGCAATAGAAACACAATTCTTTTCCCCTCGCATCCCTTACTGCTTTTTACTATTCTAACATTCTCAAGAGAATACTCAAGTGTCTTTTAAAATACGTAATAATTTAGGTAAATATATTTGGGCTATGTTTAGGAAATAAAGGTTAAATTATTCATTTTTTATTTCTCATGATGGGATATTATAAATATCCATAACACACAATGTATATCTGAAACTTCTTTCATTCCTTTTTTGGTTTTTGTGGTCTACTTATGATTTTTAACCTAGGCTAAACATAGACAGACCTTCTTTGCATGAAACAATTTCTTAATATGAAAGCAAGAGATCAAGATAGAACTAATGAGAAAACATTTCTTCCACCAGCAATTTGTGGAGGAAAACATCTGAGTATGTAAGAAAATAATTCTTTTATATTTTTATCATGGCAAATCTGTTTTCTATGGACCCCCACATGAAAGACTAAAATGTGCAAATCCACACAGGAACACAGAGTTAATGCATTGTCAATTGTGAACCAATGGTTTCCAGTTCTAGCTGAAGTACACAGTCACCTGAAGGGCTTTTCAAATTCTGCAATCCAAATTGCATTGAAACAAAGTAATCCATATCACTGAAGAGGGTCCCTAGCATCAGTGTTTTTTAAAGATTTGGAAGGAATTATCATGTGTAGCAAAACAAAAAACCACTGCTTTACATGAACATCTTTTGATGAATGACTTGCAAATACATATAAGATATTTGCTCATGACTTTGGCCTTTCAGACTCACCCAATTTGTTAGTCAGATTTTTCTAACTACAAAAAGTAGCTGTGATAATTAGTAAACAAAAACATCTTATTTTGAATCTATGTTCTGGAAACTTGTTGATAAGTGATTGGTATTACAGGTTTACACCTGAGGGGAGGGAGCACATTATGGCAGGAGCACATGGAAACACAAAATTTAAAAAGCACCAGGGGTCCACAATTCCCTTCAGTACATACTTTACAATGGACTAAGCAATTCCCACTATGCCTTACCTTGTAAAGTTCTACCATATCCAACACCCTGGCACTATGCCTTTAATACATGGACCATTAGGGGATATTTATCCAAACAAGAGCACCAGTATTGTCTAATTGATATCTTTTGTATAAACTGATCTTTGATAGCCACTTTTTTTCTCATTTAGCCCAGTTACAAATTATTGAGAATACTTCATTCAGAGGACAATTCTAAGTGCCTTGCTCATGAACAACATCATTGTAAAAGAGAATTTTCATTGTGGAAAACCACTACAGAAAATTTTAAGCCATGTGTGGTGCTGCGTACCAGTAATCCTGACAACTGAGAAGACTGATACAGGTGGATTGCAAGTTCAATGATAGGCGTGGTTACCTTAATAAAACCCTTTCACAAAACATAAGAAAATATACATAACTCAGTGGTAAAGCACCACTTGGTTCCTTCCCCAGTACTGAGATAGATAGATAAATCAATCAATAAATAATAGAATACCAAATTGTAGTTGAAATGAGAAGACTTACATCCAAGTGCTAGAACATGCATAAATGTCTAAAAATATTAAAATCCAAAGTGAAAAAATTTGAGATTTGAATCAAATCACAAATTGTCACTATTATTCTGATACCTAATCATTTCAGAAACTTAACATTTAAAATTTACATTAAAATATGATATACATATAAAGGCAGACAAATAATTTATATAAATATTCAGAAATATCCAAAAGTAAACAAAATTTGAATCAGCCTTGCTCAGGACAGACTAAATCACTTTCTCCATCTATGACCCCTAAAAGCAACCAAGATCTTAAGAACTCACATAGAAATACTTTGTTTCATACATGTAAAATGTATATAAATAAAGTGCATGTTATTATATACCAGTTATCCAGATTCAACATCCGCTTATTACTTGTCATTTTTTCTTCTATGCTTGGTGAGCTCATGTAAACGTTTTGAATGTCACAGATATTAACTGTACAGTTTTAACAAATGCACTAATGAAAACCTTTAATGCTTTTAAGCATAGAATATTTACATCATGCCAAGAAAGCTATGTTCTTTCCCCCACAACTTTTGTTTCCCAGAAGCCAGTTATTGTAATGGATAGTTAGCCATACATTCTTTGTCAGGTCGGATTTGGGCATCTGCAGGGGGAGGGGGCAAAGACTCCCAACACACTGCACCAGAAGTGAACCAATCAGAGGCAGACCTGCTGACCCTGAAATTCACCTTGGTCCACCTTTTCCTGGGCAGGACCCCTAGCCCCTTCCCCTGTATAAAGACCCTGAGCAGCCAAAGCCACGTGTGATTTCTTCCAGCTCTCCCACCCCAACTCTCACCCTGGGGGACTGGAGATCTCGCCCAGGAGCACAAACCCTAATAAATCTTAATTCAGCTACTTTTGTCCTACTCTGGTGGTTCCGAACCCACTTCGGCAAGCTTACACCTTTGGCCACCCGCTGCCTATGAGTTTACATTCATTTTGCCTGAAAGTATGTAATACAATTTTAAATTCAGCTGCTGAACCATACAGTATCTGTGAGAGTCAATAAGGGTGTGTGCTTCAGTAATGTGCTCTTTTTTATTGATAACTACAACTGTATTTTATGGAAACACTACAACTTGTTCATTTCAACATTCAAGAACATTTGAGTTATTTCTTATTTAGGACCACTAGGACTACTGGACCTATGAAAGTTCTTTTTTTATTTTAATTTTAACTTTTTACTTTTTTGTACACAAATGTGGTACAGCTGTTGTTTCTCTGGTTGTACACAAATATAGTCACACCATTTGTGTAATCATATATATACAAAGGGTAATGATGTTTGTCTCATTCTGTTTATTATTCTTGCCCCCCTCCCCAACCCAACCCCTTTTCCCATATGCAATCCATTCTTCCTCCATTCTTGCCCCCCTCCCACCCCACATTATGATCATCATCCACTTATCAGAGAAATCATTCGGTCTTTGGTTTATCGGGATTGGCTAATCTCACTCAGCATGACCATCTCCAACTCCATCCATTTACCTGCAAATAGAGGAGGAGGGAACCCTTCCAAACTCATTCTATGAAGCTAATATAACCCTGACACCAATACCAGACAAAGACACATCAAGGAAAGAAATTTTCAGACCAATATCCCTAACGAACATAGATGTAAAAGTTCTTAACAAAATTTTAGTGAATTGCATGCAAAAGCATATCAAGATAGTGCACCATGATCAAGTAGGTTTCATCCCAGGGATGCAAGGTTGGTTCAACATCTGGAAATTAATAAATGTAATTCACCACATCAACAGACTTAAAGAACCACATGATTATTTCAATAGATGCAGAAAAAGCATTTGATAAAATACAGCATGCCTTCATGCTCAAAACACTAGAAAAAGTAGGGATAGTAGGAATATTCCTTGACGTTGTAAAGGCTATCTATGTTAAGCCTACAGCCAACATCATTCTAAATGGAGAAAAATTGAAAACATTCCCCCTGAAAACCGGAACAAGGCAGGGATGCCCTCTTTCACCACTTCTATTCAACATCATCCTTGAAATTCTAGCTGGAGCAATTAGACAAACTAAAGAAATTAAAGGGATACGAGTAGGAAAAGGAGAGCTCAAACTATCCCTTTTTGCTGATGACATGATTCTATATTTAGAGGAGCCGAAAAATTCCACCAGAAAACTTCTGGAACTCATAAATGAATTCAGCAAAGTAGAAGGATATAAAATTAATGCCCATAAATCTAATGCATTTTTATTCATAAGTGATGCATCCTCTGTGAGAGAAATTGAGAAAACTAACAGAAGAGGTGAAAGACCTCTACAATGAGAGGTCTACTACAAAACACTAAAGAAAGAAATTAAAGAAAATCTTAGAAGATGGAAAGATTTCCCATGTTCCTTGATAGGCAGAATAAATATTATCAAAATGGCCATATTACCAAAAGCACTATACAAATTCAACACAATTACAATTCAAAATCCCAATGATGAATTTCATAGAAATAGAGCAAGTAATCATGAAATTCACTAGGAGAAATGAGAGACCTAGAATAGCAAAGCAATTCTTAACAGGAAGGGTGAAGCAGGGGTATCACAATACCAGACTTTCAACTGTCTAAAGAGCAATAGTAACAAAAATGGCATGGTATTGAAAATTCTTAAATAACTATTCTATTCTATTTATTCTTTACTAGCATTTCAATGACACAGGATTCCATTTTCACTGGATGCTATGAGGATTATAATTTTCATCTTACCATTTCAATTTAATTAATTTACGTTATATGAGTGTACTAAATACAATATATAAAAATCTTACCGCAGACTGTATATTTTCTTGTATCCTTTGGATATAACTACTATAAATATTTATGTACACATTATAGGTCCCCAAATACATTGTATCAATTTTCTTCAAAGTAATCATAGATTATTTTAAAAACTAAGAAGAGGTATTAATCATAACATTGCTAATATATACCAGCCATGGCAGTACATACCTATCCCAGCAACTTGAGAGACTCAGGCAAGAGGATCATGGGTTCAAACCCAGCCTCAGCAACTTAGCAAGGCCCTAAACAACTCATCAAGACCCTGTCTCTAATAAAAAGATAAAAATGGCTGGGGATGTGGGCTTGTGGTTAAGTGCCCTGGTTTCAATCCCTGGTACCAAGAAGAGAAAAAAAAAAGTTTACTAATATATCATAAAACTCAGGTAGGGGGGCTAGGGTTGTGGCTCAGTGGAAGTATGCTCACCTAACATGAGTGAGGCCATGGGTTTGATCCTCAGCACCACATAAAAAATAAAGGTATTGTGTCCAGCTACAACTAAAAATATATTTTAAAAAAATCAACTCAGGTAAGGAGTTTAAAGTGTGACAATGATATGCCAACTATAGAATTTGATAATACTGAGAAATTATATATATGGTTAGTGACTTTTTGCTATAATATTAGTAGATAGGTACTTCTTGGAAGATTTTTGTTCCTATGAGACAGATAGTTCTAACTATACATTTTCAATTCCATTATTTATAGCCTCAGAAATCATTTGAACAACAGAACATATGAATTGTTATACTGTTTTATGTGCTATTGGATATTTCTCTCTCAGCTCTCCAAAGTAACAGGAATGGGAATTCAAGTATCATTTCAATATCACTGAACACTACACAGTAAGAAGTCCAGAAATCCATTAATACCCCTAGTGACAACTCTCAGACAAGTAAGAGATGAAAAACAGTTCTAAATAAACATAGTCAAATTAAGCTTTGACTCTCAATTTCTTATCTACAAATGTGATAACTCACCTTAGAGAACATTCAGGCCCATGCACATATGCTTTGTTGGCTTTTCTATTCCTCATATTTTTCCTTTTATACACTTCATTTTTTGTGACTTTGAACATATCCTTTTTGCAAACTGTCTTACTTCTCATTTGGGGAAAGAAAAAAATTAAGACAGCAAGAGACACAAGGAAGCTACCCCTTACTTGGGTAAGTACCCCTTACTTGGACCAAGTCAAAAACATTAGTGGGAATCTCCCAAAATGCAGGACCTACAATTCAGAAACAAAAAGGCAAGACCACAAACCAGACACAAATATTCACTCAGCATAAGAGGTGAAAGAAACATGAGCCAGCCAATTCCCTGTTCTCAATCAAGCAGAAGACAAAAGCAAGAAAGAAATCTGACAATCTTCAAAAAGAAAAACAAGTCTGATCAGGAAATTTCTGTCAGGATTAACCATACTCTTTGCTCACTGTAAATAATAAAATATATTCCAATTAGTTTTAGAATAAAATATTTCATGAAGTTCTACCACTTTAGCATTATTCATTTGGGACACAATGTCAATTCAACTAGCAAAAAACCCCTGGATTATTATTGCTACTAAATAGCAGCTTAAAACAACAGAAATTCATTCTTTTACAGTTGTGGATGTTTTTATTACCATGACACAGGATTGATATCACAGTGTTAGCAAAGCCACACTCCCTCCAGAGGCTGTGGAAGAGAATAATTCTACCTTCTGGTGGCTGTTGGTATTCCTTTTCTTGTAATCACAAATGTTTCTCTTCTTATGGTGTTGCAGTCTTCAAAAGAATAAAGACAGACTAAATTTTTATAACACATGCTGGTATTGCAATAGGTTATAACCTTCAAACCTCAAAGAATTTGGAAACCACCACACCATAGGTAGCAGATCCTCCAATGCCTTGTACAAGTATTTGACAGAATTACAGAATAGAAAATTCTATGCACAGGAGAAGGAAGAAAGAAAGGGGACCCTTAATCACATAGAAAATTTAATTTGCAATAATGTCTGATTCTCTACTAAGGCTAAAAAAATAATAAACATTTAGTGGCATAAAATAACCAGAAATCTTTCTCTTACAGTTCTGGATGACTCAATTACAAGTGTGAGTGACTGTGAATGGACTTATATCAAAGGGATGGAAGGGCCATAATACCTCTCAAGGCTCTAAGTGAGAAGTATTAGCATATTCTCAAATCTGATGGCTTGGTATTCCTCAGCTTGTGACCACAAATGCTTCTCTTCTGTGTTGCTGGAGCCTCAAAACAAAGAAAACAGATAAGCTCCTCTCATATGGAAAAAGATAGCAACCTAGCAGGGAGCTACCCTCAACCCCCACAAGGTCTGGGAACCCTATTATAGGATATGAGAGACCCTCCAATAGGCTTATTTTTCCAAACATTTTTTGCCAAGATTCGTAAAAGTTAGTTCATTGCACAGAATAAGTGACTTATAATTAATTTTTTTTTCTGTATAAATGTATATGTATGTTAGGGGAACTAGCAGGAGTTTCAGATAGATCCTTGAGTTGTTTGAAATGATGTGTTTTAATCAAGTCTTCATAAATAAAGGTTACGACCTAATATTAAGCAGACTTGGCACAGGGGAAAACATTAAAATGACAAGTAAATGTATGAATAAACACATAAACCAATATTAGAGAGGTTAACATTCAAGGTGTTTATACCATTTTATACACACCAGGAATGTAAAAACAATGACAAACTAAAGAAAAAGTGAATGAATAAAGAAACAAATAAATAATGGAATAAATGAAATGAATAATAGACTACAAATAAAGAAACAAATAAATAATGGAATAAATGAAATGAATAATAGACTA
>JAJEJO010005287.1:62633-79311 GCA_020662805.1 Glaucomys volans | reverse complement strand
TAAAGAAACAAATAAATAATGGAATAAATGAAATGAATAATAGACTAAAAATATAAATATGTAAAGTGACTGGAATTGTCAAACACTGCTTGTGGCCATGCAAATTGGTAAAGTTACTTGGAAATGTTTTTTTTACTGTCTATTGAGGCATATCTTATGAACTCTCAATTCACTCCTAGGTGGGAAGAGATAAACACAGAACCTATTTACTGGGCTCTTTCTCTTGAGAACTCTGCAAACGTTACCTTCTTCTTTCTTCCAGGAATGATTTCTGCTTCCAAAGACTCTGCCCCTCAACCCTCGTGCTGACATTTTAGACTTGTTGCATCTGAACTCCATCTTTCCTTCATTTTCCTTTTCCTCCCTACCCCCATTTATCCTACCAGTATTTTCTCATGAATAGCCACTCCTACACACTTTGTATCCACCAGTCTCTCATCCTGCCCATCCCTTTCCTGCCTTGTCCATGGATCACTTTGAGTTCCCTTCCACCAGACATCAATAGTCTATAGTGAGGTCAGGTTTGGGGGTTAAATATGCAGGTTATTAAAAGTCAATTACATAACAATTAAGCTATTAAAAGTGGGAAGCATCTAAAGCTGAGGTTAAAAAAGGAAATCTACAGAATTCAGTATAATAAAGGGTCTAAGATTCATTAGTTAATCATCAATCTCAATAGTTTGGAAAAGGCAATTCCATAAAATGGAGAGTAAAGGGAAGAACATCCTAAGTAAAAGTTAAAATTTTGACATACAAAATGTACATATTCACAGAGTGTCATACATTGATGCTTTCAAAGACAAATTAAGTTGAAACGGTAAACAGATACGGTAAATTTGAGATGTTTTAATCATATATTAATTATATATATTAGTAATATATATGTATATGTTCAAAATGTGCCTCATTGAATGATAGGCACTCTAAAGTGACTTTTTTTTTCATTTTACAAATGCCATAGTGAACACTGATACCTAGATTTTTGTATTATCAAATGCTTATGCTACAGCTTTTTTTGTTTTTTGTTTTTGTTTCTTTGAGTTTTTTAATTTTTATTTTGGTTTTTTGTTTTGGTAACTGGGGATTGAAATCAGGGACATTGGACTACTGAACTAAATCCGCAGCCTTATTTTGTGTTTTATTTAGAGACAGGGTCCCACTGAGTTGCTTAGCCTCCCTTTTGCTAAGACTGGCTTAGAATTGCCTCAGCCTCCTGAGCTACTGGGATTAATGGTGTGTGCCACTGTGCCCGGTTTAGGCTACATGTTATAGTTACATGAAGATCATCACTGATCAACATAACATTTTGCCACACGTTGCTGTATGCTGTGAAGTTATATAAATCAGAAAATATATACCTCATAATAACATGAATAAATAGACCCATGTAACTAAGACAGAACCTTTACACAAAGAGTTGCCATTAAGAAAATGAAGTATACAGCTTGCACTGCTGTGCAGAAAGAGAAATGACATCCTTTCCCAAGAAAACTGCTGGAACAAGGGGATATTTGTTGGAAAAAAATTGTATTATATGCTTTCTAAATACCAGATATAAATCATTATCAGAAGTAATACATACTTCAATATAAAAATAAAATATAGCTGGGAATGATTGTAATTCCCACACTTGTAATCCCAATGATTTGGGAGGCAGAGGCAAATGGATCAAGAGTTCAAAGCCAGTCTCTGCAATTTAGCAAGGCTCTGAACACCTTGAACAACACCCCCTCTCAAAATAAAATATTAAAAGGCCTGGGGATATAGCTGTGGCTTAAGGGTTAACCAAAGGGATTTATGTCAGGAACAGTGGCACATGCCTGTATTCCTAGCAGCTTGGAAGGCCGAGGCAGGATGATTGCGAGTTTAAAGCTAGCCTCAGAAAAAGCGAGGTGCTAAGCAACTCAGTGAGACCCTGTCTCTAAATAAACCAGAAAATAGGGCTGGAGAAGTGGCTCAGTGGTGAGGTGCCCCTGAGTTCAATCCACAACACCAAGGAAAGGAGGAATTTATAGTGTGAATGTCATAGTACATGCCTATAATATCTATTTGGGAGGCTAAGGCAGGAGGATTAAAATTTCAAGGTCAGCTTGGGCAGCTTACCAACAACCCGTCTCAACATTAAGATTCAAGAAATGGCTGGGGATGTAACTCAGTGAAATGGCACCCTTGGTTTCAATCTCAAGAACCACAAAACAGGAGGGCTACTTCTTTTCAAAAAGTTACAAAAATGTTAAAAATTCATAAATTGGGCAACATTAAAGTAAACTTTTTTCCATAAGTGTTACCATTAAAATGTAAGAAGAGAAGTGACAGGCTGGGAGAACTAATGACCTCCCACATAACTAAGCACTTTTAATAAAAAAGAAAATGATAGAAACACCAAGAGAAAAGCAGACAAGAGAAATGACTAACTACTTTATATAAACGTTCAAAAATAAAAAAATCTCAACATGTTAACAAATTAGAGAAATAGAAAAGAACATCAGATACAAAAAATATTACACAGTATTGATGAAGACATTAAACAAGTTCTCATGAACAAAAGATAGAGTGTAAATTGCTCTTATCTATTTGGAGAAACTGTTCACTTATTTAATATGTATGATACTCCTCAACCAGTAGCATAGGCTTATAGACATTACTGTTACTTGTGAACCATGATAGAATATAGTTACATGATAGCATAAGGCTACAGCTATATTGGTTCATACAGTTGAAATCTGGGGGCTAAGAGAAAAAAAGGAGGTACATTCAAAATGAAATAAATACTAAAGTTTGAGAAAAATTGGTGTTTAGGGTCCAGACACATTTTTGGTTTCATCACACCCAGTTTAACTAACAGTACAAAATACCACATAATTATTGTATGGAAGTGGCATCTTTGTAATACATCACATGAATAGAAGCTATCAAGGAAAATATATAGAACTTATCACAAAGGGCTGGGGATATAGCTCAGCTGGTAGAGTGCTTGCCTCACAAGTACAAGGCCCTGGGTTCAATCCCCAGCACTGCAAAAGAAAAAAAATCACAAAATAAAAATTTATAGGACATAAAATACTCAATTATATATACCATGTATGCAAATACAACTCATCATTACAAAGACAACAATGTACCTCAATTTAATCTATTATGTTTCCCATTAAAAATATTTTAGCATATATTTTTAGGTGTAGATTGGCAGCATGCCTTTCTTTTATTTATTTTATGTGTGCTGAGATTCAAACCCAGTGCCTCACATATGCAAGGTAAGCGCTCTGCCACTGATTTACGATCCCAGCCCCTCCCCATCAAAATTTTAGCATACTTTTCTTTTAATAATAGAGGGACTAAAACAAATATGTTTTTCTAAAATTTATCTGGGAAGTAAAATTTGTAAAATACCCCCAAAATCTCTAATTCAGAAGATCAAATAGTTATTATTATGACACCAATATATATTATGAAACTATATTACAATAATATGGAACAATGAATCATAACATGAACCAAATCTGAATCCATTTCAAATGTATTTAGTATGTAAATCTTTGGTATTGTTAAGAGCAATAGAAAGGCCTACCTAAATCCAACCATATGAAAAATAATATTATATGTGAATGAATGATACTATCCAATATAAAGTGAGAATTTGGAATTGGAGTTACAGTTCACTGGTAGTGTGTGTGTGCACAATGTGCAAGGTACTGGGTTCAAACCTTGGCAACACAATAAAAGGTAGATCAAGGGGGGATGTTGTTGAAAATAAAGTAGAATATTAAAATTCTGGACTCTCCCTCCATCTATAAATATGATTAATAAAAAACTACTCATGTTATGAGTGTCTCTTTGACAAAGTCATAAATGAGTAGAGAGGCTTAGACACAATGGACAATTTAGAAACTATCTACTTTCAATGAGCAGGAAAAACTGGCATACACTGGGCTTTGGTTCTGTCTTGAGCAAAGTACCACATTTCAGACCAAATTCCCAACAGTCAGCATCACATTCAGTGAAGAGAAATGTGGGAGAAGTGATACACTAGTATCTAAGCCACAGAAAATGTGACTTTGTATGGCCACAAAAGTCTTTCCAAGGGTTTCATCAGTTGAGATTAAGGCAGAGAAATACCCAAATATTGAATGTGTCAACCATCTTGAGAAGTGATTTGCTAGCAATTTCCCAACTGCTGTTGTTGGCAGATGAGCTTCTCTCTACCTTGTATTTTGGGTGTAATGGGGGAAATACAGTGAACCCCTCATAGCCTGAGTGAGATTTTAGCATTCCTTAGCTGTGCCCCAACCACCCTGCTCACCCCAGTAATAACTCCAGGACTGCCAATTGCTTCCAGAAGGAGTTTGTGCACTGAGTGTTTCAACTTTAACAAATTTCATTCAAGTTACTATGTCCTGAAGTTCCAGCCTCTGGAAGCAAAGGTGACCAGGCATGTGAAAAACTCCATAGATTGAAACAAATGAATTTATATTGTTTACCAGCACTTTTATGGACTATTATACCCAGCAGTAGAGCAGACAAGGGGTTAGAAACCACAGATCGCTGTTTTTCCCCAAGAAATCTTTACAGAACACTTCTACATTGGCTACTCCACATAATTTTGACCCTGGGAGTTAATGCATCAACCTAGTAGTTTTCCTGTAGCCTGTGCAGTGCTGTTACAATGGCTATTAAAAAAACCTGAGAGCCAGGTGTGTTGGCACATGCATGTATTCACAGAGGCTCAGGAGGCTGAGGCAGGAGGATCACGTGTTCAAAGCCAGCCTCAGCAACTTAGCAAGGCTTTAAGCAACTTAGTGAGACCCTGTCTGAAAATAATACATAAAAAAGACTGCTGGGCATCGTGGTGCATGCCTGTGATCCCAGCGACTCAGGAGGCTGAGGCAGGATCGCGAGTTCAAAGCCAGCCTCAGCAACTTAGCGAGGCCCTAAGCAACTCAGTGAGACTCTATCTAAATAAAATACAAAATAAGGCTGGGGATATGGCTCAGTGGTCGCGTGCCCCTAAGTTCAATCCCCAGTTCGAAAAAAAAAAAAATGGCTGAGAATGTGGCTCAGTGGTAAGCACACCTGGGTCCAATTTCTAGCACCAAACCAAACCAAACCAATATCTGAAAGATAAGAGGTACTCCCAGAATATGTGAATATGTAAAAATGCTGGTGACAGTATAAATTTAATAAAGATGCTTGGTTTAAAAAAGTGTTAAGGCCGGGCATGGTGGCATGTGCCTGTAATCCCAGTGGCTCAGGAGCCTGAGGCAGGAGGATCACGTGTTCAAAGCCAGCCTCAGCAAAAGTGAGGCACTAAGCAACTCACTGAGACCCTGTCTCTAAATAAAATACAAAATAGGGCTGGGGATGTGGCTCAGTGATCAAGTACCTGAGTTCAATCCTCAGTATCAAAAAAAAAAGTGTTAACTTTCTCCAAAAGCTCAAAATAAAAATGCCATATAATTCACTAATCATCATGTTGGGTAGTGAGGCATGGTTGTACATGCCTGTACTCACACTGATTTAGGAGGCTGAGACAGGAGGATCTTAAGTTCAAGACCAGCTTCAGCAATGTGGCAAGGTCCTAGGCAACTCAGTGAGACCCTGTATCAAAAGGGGGGTGGAGGTGGGGATGTAACATAGTAGTAAATTGTCCTTGGGTTAATCTCCAATGACTAAATAAATAAAAACAAATAAATAATAATTTGGGGTATAAAATGTCAGACAATCCAGTAATGATAATTCTGGATATATATCTAAAGGAAAAGGAATCTTTTTGTCAAAGAAATCATTGCACTTACATTTTAATTGTAGCTTTATTCACTGTATCTAACAAAAGGAAACCAATTAAGTTGTCTTTTTTTAAATTTTTTTTGGTGGTGATTAGGACCCAGGGCCTTGTGCATATGAGGCAAACACTCTACCAACTGACCTATATCCCCAGCCCATTAAATTCTTTTTAGATGAAAGGTATACCAGTAGATTCCTTCCAGCTGCAGAGCATCCAACTACTCCCCTTAGAGGCTACACACTTGTTCTTCAGACTTCTCCCTTGAAGGTAAGACTCACGTACTGATATTTTCTAAATACTCCAAGAGACTTTGGTATCTGTGGGGGTTGAGTCAGATTGCTCTAAAACTCAGAACTAGGTAAATATGGGAGGTCGGAATGAGAATACAACACACAGTAAATTCTTTAATGGGGAAACTTAGCTTAGACACTGTGATAATTGAAATCAGAGTTTGAGCTAAAACTAGACTCTCTGCTTCATTGCATTTTGGATTATTGATTCAATCCAAAAAGATATTGGAAAAGTGTTAAGGCTACTGGTTAAAATCTATGTAAACAAGTATAAAAAATATCAGTTATTGACATGGCCTGTTACTGTCTAATATGCTGTATATTTTAGCACTTGTGATTGAACTTGCCCTTAATACAAATCCAGTCCCACTTTTATTTTATTGCTACACCACAACACAGAAGATTTCTGGAATGTTTGTAATGTTTCTACAGGTCATTTTAATAAAGTGGTTTTACTATGGGTCAATTAAGGACTTACCGAAGGGTCATGAAATATAATATTCCTACAAGACAGCCCCCCAAGAAAAATAGAGGGACAATGTGACTTGGGAGGAGAAGGAAATTTGATAAGCATTTAACCTCTCCTAGTACATCCTTTTCCTGTAACCATGGGCCCAGAGGGAAAAAGCAAACTTTCATCCATTTCCAGGTTCACCCCCAGCATCTCCACCAAAAGCAAATATTTACCCCTTCCCAACCACAATGGATCCTGAATGTAAGAGGTAAATACTGAAGTGCTAGGCCCTGGACTTGTTACTCTTTCCCATTGTAGATGAGTCCTGGAAAGAAAAAAGCAAATAGTGAAGCTCTAGGTAACAATGGGTCCCAAAGTTATGAGTTTTTCCCAGTGACAATGAGTTTCAAACTTTTTACAACTGCCTTCCTGAGTTAAAATTTTAGATATCATGTCACCCCAATTAGAATGTCTTTTATCAAGAAAACAAGGAGCAATAGGTATTGACGAGGATGTGGGGGAAAAGGAACACTCATACATTGCTGGTGGGGTTACAAATTGGTTCAGCCACTCTGGAAAACAGTATGGAGATTCCATCGAAAACTTGGAATGGAACAACCATTTGACCCAGCTATCCCTCTTCTTGGCCAATACCCAAAGGACTTAAAGTCAGCATACTGCATTGATGCAGCCACATCAATATTTATAGCAGCCCAATTCACTATAGCTAGATTGTGGAACCAACCTAGATGCCCTTCAATAGAGGAATGGATGAAGAAACTGTGGTATATATACACAATGGAATATAATTCAGCCATAAAGAATAATAAAATTATGACTTTTGCAGGTAAATTAATGGAATTGGAGAAGATCATGTAAAGTGAAATAAGCCAATCCCCCAAACACCAAATGATCTCTCTTATAAGTGGTTGATGACACAGTGGGGGTGGGGGGAAGCACAGGAAGAATGGAGAAGGGATGGATTATATAGAGGAACATGAGGGGTGGGGAGTGGTATGGAAGGAAAGATAATAAAATGAGACAAGCATTTATACCCTATGTATAGGTATAAATATGCAAATTGATGATTCTACTTTGTGTACAACCAGAAAAATGATAGTTACACTCCATTTGTGTACAATAACCTAAAATTTAAAATAAACAAATAAATAAATAAATAAACTTTTAACCTGCACAACTAGGTCCCTGACTGTCCAAAGGGCACATCCACAGTCTCCAATGATTAATTCATTCCCATTGTAAACTATAAAACCCACACTCCTCTAATCCCAGGGACATTTCCATACCCAGAAAACGAGCCCTCCTGTGCCTGATCAATTGACTTTCCTGCAGAATAAAGGAAAGCTTGCTGATATAAAGTTTTCTTTTGTGTTGGTCCTGTGTCATTTCGGCACTATGTGCTTACACCTATTACTTTAAAAAATTCCTTAATTGGGATATATTAACTATACTATCTTATTTAGAAGAGAGTCCTTCTTTTAATGTCACCTAATTTCCCCCTGCTTTCTTCTCATGTGAAAGGCTCACAAGGATAAAACAAAATCTTTTTAAAACGGCATCCAGTTCTTGGAGGAAATAATTACAAATAATGCATTCATTTGAAATGAAAGAAGGGGAAAAATAATTGATAATGTTGTAACTGAAGTTTTGAGATGGGACTAAATTCCCCACTTCACCAATTTCACCTAGGTTTTTGAAGAATTTTGAATAAAATCCAGAATAACAAAAGGGAAGAGTAAATACTGTAGGACTTATTTAAGAGAGCTAGAACTCCAGGGGGTATAATAACCAAAAACCCTATTTTGGTGGCCAGCTTAGAAGTTTGTATAAAGTTTTGGGCAGAGCCTGTAGCAAAATCTATTAAATTACACTCTGAAAAATGCATCCTCAGTACCATCTGGGTTTACTTCCATCCATCCTTTCTGTGGCCTGTCCTACCTCCTGTAACTTTCATCTGGATTCACCCCAGGGACAAAGAAACAGCATTCCCAAAAGAGAGCCTCAAAGCTTTTTTACATTTCAAATAGACCTTAATGGTGCTCATTAATCTTCCGGTTAGTTTCCAGGTGTGGTTAAATGGGGTCCATTATCCTGATTGCCTTACTATTTATTCTACTTTATCCTCATTCAACATAAAGAGGGAAACTTGGCTTTGGAAATGTGAACAGAGAGCTGAAAATTTAGGGATTTACTCTCAGACTTATGAAAAGCTAAGCTGGAGTTCTGGATTTCAGATTTGGGTTCTGGATTTGAGAAGCTGCTTCCCCTACATTTAGAAAGCTCAGAAGGCAGTTCTGAGTTCAAAGCCAGCCTCAGCAACTTAGTGAGGACCTAAGCAATTCAGTGAGAACCTGTCTCAAAATAAAACATATAGAAAAGGCCTGGGGGATGTGGATCTGTGGATAAAAGCACCTGGGTTGAATTCCTGGTTTAAAAAAAAGGAAAAAAAAGGCCTCATAGGGAACAAGAACAGGGGCTGCTGAAAACCACAGCTTCTCTCATGCCAGAGCACAGCACATGAAGTTGGGGTTCTCTCCTGATGATTATCCCAGTCTTCACCACACAATCATGCTGGGCACGTTGATATCCATATAGGGATTCAGGAAGGGGCTGTTCTATACAATGATAGAAAACAATGCCAGGGATCTCAACTGCTGATCTAAGCTCCACTGAACTAGTCTGAGGAAACTGAAGGCTGAGCTGCCAGAGAGACCCTCTGACCACCAGGCTCTGGAGAGGGCCATGAAGACTCCCTAGTCACCACTTCCTGTTGCCACCATTTCTCCTCCCGCCAGCTTCTCAAACAGTCTCCCGACCCAGTCTCAAGATGCCAATGCACACTTACCATTTCCAGGCTTTCAGGATGCTTATTGTCTCTCTATGGGTTTTTCAGCTTTTGTGTAGCAGAGAAATTGGGGCTTCTGATCTAGAACAGGAACTCTAGAAATGAATTCAAAGAATGGCAGACTCCACACTCTACAGGAACTGAAGATTGCGGAAGACCGCCCACTCTTCACTTGCTGTGTGTGCATTGGACAGTTCTCACCTAAGAGACCGATTGGACAAGGCTTTAGGCACCGCCTCCAAACTGAGCATAGTGTTTGAGTGACAGTAAATTGCACCCAACCCAGGAACAAACAAGGTCAGAATGACAGGTTCTTGGTTGTTCCATTTTTCTGTATGCACAGAGCACACCCACTCTGCCCCAACATACATGCACTGGGAGTCCTCCTAGCCATGTGCGACCCTCTGCTGGGCCCAGAAGCAAGCCAGGCCACCTCCTTCCCTATACAATGGAACTGGTGTGGACTAGGCAGCACTGGCATCTGGTTGTGCACAGGTCCAGCTGTGACAGACACTGGAATCCAGGAGAACGGAGTTCATTTCAACTCAAGTTTGCCCATATTCCTGATTAGGTGGCTGAATGGCAGGTAGCCTGAAACCCTTCAGATGAGTGTGCCAGAGCACATTCTTGTGTCCCTTGGGTAGGGGCATCCAGGACAGTGGGAGGATCTGGGGACAATTTTGTGTTTCTGCATGCCATAGCAGGGGTAGCAGTGCAGGCCCAGTGCTGCCGCCCAGGGACCCAGGCAGGTAGGGTTACTTAGGCACCTCAGACAGAACCACAACCAGACAGTGGCTTCTGCCCACCCTCAGGGGTCCTGGAGGAGTGACACCAGTGAGCTGCAGACACAGTCCCATGATGAGGCCCTTTGCCCCTGAGAGGACTGCTCTATGCCTGGCTCACTCACCATGACTGGAGCACAGCAGGGACACCAGCAGGGGAGCCAGACCTCCCTCATGGCTGCAGGGTTGCACAGGGTGGTGACTCATGCGGGCTCCTGACTGGCAGGCAGCCCAGCCTGAAGCCAACAAAAACAACAAACCAAACATGTGTTACTATTTTTAGGACACCCTCGTTTTCTCTAACAATTCTAAATTAACCCATTTGTCAAAGTTCCTCCTATGTTAGAATCTGGGCCATGAGACACAGCAACATAAAAGCATATGTGCTAAGTCTGTGAAGGGACAGTCAGATCCCAGTCATGCCGTGACCAGATGAAACAAACTGAGGCCACTTGGTCAAAAGTCTCAACTTTAGGAACCTGTGTGCAAGTCTTCATAGAAGGCTTCAGTGCCCAGTCTATTGTGAACTTTCTCTTTCTCTCTCTCTCTCTCTCTCTCTCTCTCTCTCTTTCTTTCTTTCCCTCTTTCTTTCTTTCTCTGTTTTTATGGAAGTGGCATATGTAGGAAAGCAGATTCCCATTCAAGGATACAAGTGAGGTAACTTACTGACTAGGAGACAGTCCCCTAAGTAACTTGAACAACCAGAGCTTACAGTGAGGGAGCAGAGGGCCTGAGAGCCAAAAGTCTCCCTTCAGACAAAACAGATGTATCTTTTAAGTGTACAAAACCAAGTGAATGTACCAGTCAAACCCCCCAAAGACATAAGCACAAAAGGACAAACAGGCAGTAATGGACATCCTGGCTGAAGTTGTTCTGAAAGTTCACGCAGTCAACTCAGGTGGGTTCTGGGCAGCTGAGGTTCCTGGCAGGGGCTGGTCTGGTGAGGAAGCCCAGGTCCCAGGTCTAGCAGAGCTTGGGGCAGTGAGTGTGCTGTTGAGTGGATTCCTTCCTAGCCTGGCACATGCCTCAGGAAGCCAGAATACCAGAGGTGTAGATGGCCCCAGGGTCAGGGCCACCACGCTGTAAGCACCCACAGGAGCAGACTATGTGCATCTGAAATGGAAACCTGTCATCATTTGATGGAGTCCCAGGAGGGAGAGAGAACTTCAACCCAGCACCATAGGTTCTTGACATGCTGCAGAGAGGGATTCCAGGACCTGTCAGCAGAGACACAGGCAGAGATTTATTCAGAAAGGCAAGACACAGAGCAGGGTCTGCATCTGCCATGAGGCACCCTTTGGGGGTGTGAACTCTCCATGAAGGAAACCTGTAGATGGTGAAGATGAGGAGCAGGCATATTGGGTCAGCCTGGTGGCTCCAATCCAGGGGTCATGGGGTGCAGGGTAGTGTGGTATCTGATTTGGGTTTGGTGCTCTCTAGTAGATTGGCAGCTTCTGGACTGTACCCACATCCAGGGTCTTGGACAGTCTCTCGCCAAGTTTTTTGTAATCAGTCTGCAAACACTTTCTTTATAATAACCCAATTGCTCTGCCTCTCTCCTTTCTTCCTGCAGATGGTGCCACAGTAACAAACACCCAAATGGCCCTTTCAGACACAGTTCAATATGATCCCCTCTGGACTGGAAAGAGATGCCCCAATTGGGCTCAAGATGCCCCAAATGGACTAAAGGGGGCTCATGTTCCCACTGGGAAGGATTTACTAAGGTTGGACTTTGGGACTAGAGTCATGAAAGTCATGTTTCCATCTAGAGCCAGTAAATCAGGACACAAGACAGAGCATTGTAACTGCAGGGACCATCTTTACCTGTCCCTCATCCTGGGCCAGCAGGCCTGTGCTAGTCCCGGGGAGCTATATCCAGTGACTCCAGAAGAGGGCTCTAGTCCTGCCAGCCTGGCCAAATTCTGTCCTGGGCCCAGGCCATAGATCTACACTGAGGGTCCCCACTGACTGGACTCTGTGGCTGCCTTGCAACAGGAATGAAAGGAAAAAAACATGAAAATGGAAATGAAATTGAAGTGCAGCTTGGTATTCCTGGGAAGATAGTGAATCTACCCCAACCTCATAGGAGGGACATTTAAGGTGGAGGCTGCTGTCAGGGGAAGCAGAGGGTAGCTGGGTGCAGTTCCCTGAGTTCTGTGGCACCATCCTGGCCTCTAAAACAGGGTTCCTATTCTCAGCATGTGGGCATTGCCTGTGGGAAGCCCTGGCAGAGACAAGAAGGAGCAGGTCAGTGGGACAATTGTTAGGGTTGGGGAAAGCTCTCTGGGGCTTCTTGAAAATTTCCAATTTTAAAGGACCCTGGACTAAATGTGGTTAAGGACAGAATCCTTGTCAGATGTGACCTGAAAAACCAGCAGTTTGTGGCAAGGCCCCCAATTACACAGGCCTCCCTGTGACCTGTCAGGGTCAAAAGCAGGATAATTCTGAGCAGAGCAGGCACCTGGCAGCTGAGCCCTACCTGCAGAACCCTAATCTTTTCTCTACAGAGCTTTGGTTGGAAAGTTCTTTAGAGGAAAAATGCAGTATGCCCTCTGTCTCTCCTAGGAAATACCAACAATATGCTGCCTTCAAGAGACTCATCTCATAGAAAAACAAGCCCACAAACTAAAGGTGAAAAGTTGGGAAAAAACATACCATGCACATGGACTGAGTAAAAAAGCTGGGGTTTCCATTCTCATTTCAGATAAAGCAGACTTCAAGCCAAAGTTAGTCACGAAGGATAAAGAAGAATATTTCATACTGCTTAAAGGAAGCATAAATCAGCAAGACATAACAATCATAAATATTTATGCACCAAACAATGGTGCATCTATGTATGTCAATCAGATCCTTCTCAATTACAGGAATCAAATAGACCAAAACACAATAATACTGGGAGACTTTAACACTCCTCTCTCACCGTTGGACAGATCTTCCAAGCAAAAATTGAACAAAGAAACCATAGGACTCAATGACACAATCGCTAAATTGGACTTGACATATATGAATATTCCATCCATCAAAAAGCGAATACACTTTCTTCTCAGCATCTCATGGTTCCTTCTCTAAAATAGACCATATGTTATGCCACAAAGCTACTCTTAGCAAATACAAAAACATAGAGATACTACCTTGCATACTATCAGATCATAATGGAATGAAATTAGGTATCAATGATAAAGTTAAAAACAGAAACTCCTCCAAGACCTGGAGATTAAATAATATGCTATTGAATGACGCATGGACAACAGAAGACATTAGGGGGGAAAATAAAAGATTCTTAGAGGTCAAGGAGAACAAAGATACAACATATCAAAATCTCTGGGACACTATGAAAGCAGTGCTAAGAGGAAAATTCATTGCAGGGAGTGCATTTAAAAAAAGAATGAAAAGTCAACAAATCAATGACCTCACATTGCACCTCAAAGCCCTAGAAAAAGAGGAAAGATCATCACCAAAAGTAGTAGAAGACAGGACATAATCAAAATCAGGGTTAAAATCAACGAAATTGAAACAAAAGAAACAATTCAAAAAATTGACAAAACAAAAAGTTAGTTCTTGAAAAAAATAAACAAAATTGATAAACCCTTAGCCACACTAACGAAGAGGAGAAACTCCAAATTACTAAAATGCGTGATGGAAATGGAAATACTACAACAGACAAAATTGAAATAGAAAACATAATAAGAAGCTACTTTGAAAATTTATACTCCAACAAAATAGAAAACCTGGAAGACATCAACAGATTCCTAGAGGCATATGAGCCACCCAAACTGAATCTGGAGGACATACACAACTTAAATAGATCAATTTCAAGCAATGAAATAGAAGTCATCACAAGCCTACCAAGAAAGGAAAGTCCAGGACCAGATGGATTCACAGCTGAGTTCTACAAGACCTTCAAAGAAGAGCTCATTCCAATACTCCTCAAAGTATTTCATGAAATAGAGGAGGAGGGAACCCTTCCAAACTCATTCTATGAAGCTAATATCACCCTGATACCAAAACCAGAGAAGAACACATCAAGGAAAGAAAATTTCAGACCCATATCCCTAATGAACATAGATGCAAAAGTTCTTAACAAAATTTTAGCAAATCGCATACAAAAGCATATTAAAAAGATAGTGCACCATGATCAAGTGAGTTTCATCCCAGGGATGCAAGGTTGGTTCAACATCTGGAAATCAAAAAATGTAATTCACCACATCAACAGACTTACAAAAACCACATGATTATTTCAATAGATGCAGAGAAAGCATTTGATAAAATTCAGCACCCCTTAATGCTCAAAACACTAGAAAAAACAGGGATAGTGGGGACATTCCTTAACATTGTAAAGTCTATGTATGCTAAGCCCACAGCTAACATCATTCTAAATGGAGAAAAATTGAAAGCATTCCCCCTGAGAACTGGAACAAGGCAGGGATGCCCTCTTTCGCCACTGCTATTCAACATTGTTCTTGAAACTCTAGCCAGAGCACTTAGACAGACCAAAGAAACTAGAGGAATACAAATAGGAAAAGAAGAGCTCAAACTATCCCTATTTGCTGATGACATGATTCTCTATCTAGAAGACCCTACGAATTCAACCAGAAATCTTCTGGAACTCATAAATGAATTCAGTAAAGTAGCACGATATAAAATTAATGCTCACAAATCTAATGCATGTTTTTCGTAAGGGATGCATCCTCTGAGAAAGAAATTAGGAAAACGACCACATTCACAATAACCTCAAAAAAAGTAAAATACTTGGGAATCAATCTAACAAAAGAAGTGAAAGACCTCTACAACGAGAACTACAGAACACTAAAGAAAGAAGTTAAAGAGAATCTGAGAAAATGGAAAGATCTCCCATGTTCTTGGATAGGCAGAATTAATATTGTCAAAATGGCCATACTTCCAAAAGCGCTATACAAATTCAATGCAATTCCAATTAAAATCCCAATGACGGACTTCACAGAAATAGAGCAAGCAATCATGAAATTCATTTGGAAGGATAAGAGACCCAGAATTGCTAAAGCAATCCTTAGCAAGAAGAGCGAAGCAGGGGGTTTCACAATATCAGACCTCCAACTATACTACAGAGCAATAGTGACAAAAACAGCATGGTATTGGTACCAAAATAGACAGGTAGATCAATGGTACAGAATAGAGGACACAGAGACAAACCCACATAAATACAGGTATCTCATACTTGACAAAGGAGCCAAAAACATACAATGGAGAAAACAGAGTGTCTTCAAAAATGGTGCTGGGAAAACTGGAAATCCATATGCAGCAAAATGAAACTAAACCCATATCTCTCACCCTGTACAAAACTCAACTCAAAGTGGATCAAGGACCTCAAAATTAGACCAGAGACTCTGCACCTAATAGAAGAGAAAATAAGTCCAAATCTTCATCACGTTGGCCTAGGACCAGATTTCCTTAACATGACTCCCAAAGCACAAGAACTAAAAGCAGGTATCAATAATTGGGATAGAGTCAAACTAAAAAGCTTTTTCTCAGCAAAGTAAACAATCAGCAATGTGAAGAGAGAGCCTTCAGAGTGGGAGAAAATCTTAGGCACACACACATCAGATAGAGCACTAATCTCCAGAATATATAACAAACTCAAAAAACTCTACACCAAGAATACAAATAACCCAATCAAAAAATGGGCCAAGGAAATGAGGAGTCCCTTCACAGAAGAGGATCTACAAGCAATGAACAGATACATGAAAAAATGTTCAACATCTCTATAATAAGGGAAATGCAAATCAAAACTACCTTAAGATTTCATCTCACCCAAAAAAGGATGGCTATTATTAAGAATACAAATAGGTGTTGAATACAACAATAGGTGTTGGCAAGGATATGGGGAAAAAACGTACTCTCATACATTGCTGGTGGGGTTGCAAATTAGTGCAACCATTCTGGAAACCTGTGTGGAGATTCCTCAGAAAACTTGGAATGGATCCACCAATTGACCCAGCTATCTATACACAAAGGACTTAAAATCACCATACTACAGTGATGCAGCCACATCAATATTTATAACAGCCCAATTAACTATAGTTAGATTGTGGAATCATCCTACATGCCCTTCAGTAGATGAATAGATGAAGAAACTGTGGAATATATACACAATGGAAAATTATTCAGCTATAAAGAATAGTAAAATTATGACATTTGCAGGTAAATGGATGAAATTGGAGAAGATCACGTTAAGTGAAATAAGCCAATCCCCCAAAAACCAAAGGTCGAATGATTTCTCTTATAAGGGCTTGATGATGCATGGGGGTTTGGGGAGAGGTACAGGAAGAATGGAGAAGGGATGGATTGTATAGAGGAAAATGAGTGGTGGGGAGGGGGCAGGGAAGGAAAAATAATAGAATGAGACAAATGTCTTTACCCTACGTATATGTATGAATAGGCAAATTGTATGATTCTACTTTGTGTACAACCAGAAAAATGACAGTTGTACTCCATTTGTGTACAATGAACTAAAATTTAAAAAAAAAA
>JAJEJO010005287.1:21241-62533 GCA_020662805.1 Glaucomys volans | reverse complement strand
AAAAGGGGCCCAGAAAGGGAGGCTCTACAGTGGAATATTCAAGCAAACGCAAATAATTAAATTCCATCTAACTGGAAGAAATAAATCAAAATGGAGGAAATAAAAATCTCTTAACAATGACATTGAATGTACATGGTCTACACTCACAAATGAAAAGGCAGAGATTGGCAGATTGGATTAAAAACCTGACACAGCAATATGCTGTTTGCAAGAGACTCACCTTACAGGAAAAGATGTCTACTGCCTAAATGTGAAAGGATGAGACAAAACATAAAATTCACAGGTATCTAAAAAAACGCAAGGGTTAGTATTGTCATACCACATAAGGAGAACTTCAATCCAGAATTAATCCAAAGAGATGAAGAAAATCATTTCATTCTGCTTAAAGGAATCATAGATGAACCTGATATAATAATCACAAATATTTATGCCAGAAAAATAAAGCATCTGCATACATGAAAGAAACTCTTTGCAATATTAAGTATCAAACAGACCACAATAACACCATTTCATTTCAACAGCACTCTGTTATCACTGGATACATGAAACAAGAACTCAAAGACACTACAGAATTAAAATTAAGTAAATGAAAACATGAACCTTACACACATCTATAAAATATTTCATCCATCAATGACTGAGTTCATGTTATTTTTAACGGCATGTGGAACATTTTCTAAAATAGGTCATATTATAGGTCACAAGGTAAGTATTAGCACATAAAGAAAATGAGATAAAATACCTTGTTTTTTATCACATCATAATAAAATTATAAATGAATAAGATAAAAATAGAAAATACTCTAACACCTTGATAAGAGACAAAGCATGTCCCAATACCATACCCCTCCCTTCTCTTCATTCCCATTTGCATAATCTAATAAACTTCTATTCTTTCCTCCCTCACCCACTATTGAGTGTTATCATCCACATATCAGAGATAAGAACATCCAGTCTTTGGTTTTTTGGCACTGACTTATTTCACTTAGCATGATAGTCCGCATTTCCATCCATTTACCAGCAAATGTCATAATTTCATTTTTCTTTATGGTTGAGTAATATTCCATCATGTGTCTATGCTATGGTTTCATTATCCATTCAACTTATGAACAGCACCTTGTTTGTGTCCATACACTTGCTACTGTGAATTTATCTGCTATAAACATTGATGAGGCTGTGTTACAGTAGTATGCTGATTTTAAGACCTTTGGGTATATACTGTGGAGGGGTATAACTGGGTCAAATGATGATTCCATTACAAGTTCTTTGACAAATCATCATACTGCTGTACAAAACACTTTTGAGTGATGTATGAACAGCAGAAAAATTGAGAGAGGTATAAAAAATAATGTAGAGGTAAATGAGAAAAATGATACAACATAACAAAATTTCTGGGATCCAGTATAAAAAAGTCTAAAAGGAAATTTCATAGCATTGTTCTCATACACTAGCAATAGGAAGATACCAATAAATAATCAAACATTAGATCACAAGGTTCTAGAAAAAGAACCAACAGCAAAATCGGTAGAAGACAGGATTACAATTAAAGTTAGAGGTTTTAAATCAAGATTTAAAATAACAGTAGAAAAGATGAGCAAAAAAAAAATTACTTGTGTGAAAGCATAAGCAAACTTTACAAACTCTCAGGCAAACTAACCAAAGGTAGGGCAAAGTCTTAAGTTATTAAAATCTGAAATGGAAAAGGAAATACTACCATAGATACTACTAAAGAGCAGAGGTGATTCAGGAAATGTTTGGAAAATCTGTACTCCAATGAGCTAGAAAAATTTGAAGATATTGATACAATCTGAGGGCTACATGACTTACCTAATTTTAACCACGAGGATACACAATGCATAAGCAGATCAATTTGAAGTTATGAAATTGAAGTAGTGATCAAAATCTGTTCAAAAAGAAAAGTCCTGGATCAAATGGATTCTCAACTAAGTTCTACCAAACCATTGAAAAAGAACTAACATCAACCCTCCTCAATTTATTCCATAAAATAAAAGTGAGGGAACTCTGCCAAACTCATTTTATAAAGCCAACATCACACTGAAACCAAAAGCACACAAAGGCATATCATGGAAAGAAAACTTCAGACCAATATTCTTGATGAGCATAGATAAAAATTTTGCTAATAAAGTACTGGCAATTTTCAAACTAAAACACATGAAAAAGGTAGTGCACCATTATGAAGTGGGTTTCACCGAAGGGATGCAAGGTTGTTTCTACATGCAAAAATCAGTAAGTTTAATTCACCACATTTAAATTTAAAGACAAGATTATCTCAAGATACCGAAAAGCATTTGACCAATTGCAGTACTCTTTAAATGTTTAAAACATGAGAAAAACTAGAGATGAAAGGAACTTGCTTCAACAGTGTAAAGGCTATCTAAGACAAACCCAAGGCCAAATGGCTCTAAGTGGAAAACACAAAAACAATAACAAACTGAAAGCATTTCTTCTAAAACAAGAACCAAAGACGACCACTTTTAACACTCCTATTCAATACAGTCCTTCAAAGTTTAGCAAGAACAATCCATCAAGAAGAGGAAATTAAAGGAATTTAAAAAAGCCAAAATTGTCTGTTTGCCAAATGACACAATCCTATATGCAGAGACCTAAAACACTCTACCAGAAAATTTCTACAGCTTACAAATGTATTCACCAAAGTAGCACAATACAAAACTAACATACATTAATCAATCATGCTCCTAAACTCCAAAGATGAATCCACCAAAAAGTACTTTGGTAAACTCTCCATCTCACAATACTTTCAAAAAATAAAATAAAATAAAATACCTGGGAACCAATTTAACAAAAGAGGACATCTAAAATCGAAACTATAGAACACTAAAGAAAGAAACTGAAGAAGACTTTCAAAAATGGAAAGACCTCCATGTCCTTGGATAGGCAGAATTAATACTGTCAAAATGACCATACTATCAAAAACACTATACAGATTTAATTCAAGTACATCAAATTCCCAATGCCAGTTTTCACACAAATAGAAAACACAGTCATGGAAGTTATATGGAAAAATAAGTGCCACAAAAGAGCCAAAGGTATATTCTTAGCCAGACAAGCAAAGCAGAAGGCCTCACAATACCAGACCTGAACTTACATTACAGAGCTACAGTTACAAAAACAGCATGGTTCTGACACCAAAACAGGCATGAAGACCAATTACATAGGTAAGAGTTCAAAGAGACAAATGCACATGAATACAATTGTCAGATACTAGACAGAGGTTCAAAACACATACACTGGAGAAAAGATAGCATTTTAAACAAATGGTGCTCGGTAACTGGAAAGTCCTACATATTAGAAAGAAATTAAACCTATATTTCTCACCCTGAAGAAAATTCAACTCTAACTAGATCAAAGTCCTAGGAAGTAGAATGGAAACCCTGCAACTGCTAGAAGAAAATACAGGCCGTCACTCCAACTTGCAAGCTCAGGACTTACTTCCTTAATAAGACTTAAAGCACAAGTAGTAAAATAAAAATCAGTATCCAGAATGGTATAGAACTGAAGTGTGACAGCAAAGACTGGACACCCAAGGAAGGAGGTTTCAGGAAGGAAGTTTATTGGCTACGGCCAGTCCAGAGGGCTATTTGATAGCCTAAAAAATTCCCTGGACCAAGAGTCTAGAAATTATTTTGACTTTGTACCCAGTGGGAGGAGGAGCTTGGAAGTGTACATTTTTGCAGGGGTCTACAAAAACATAAATTTTTTCTTTGAGTTTCCAGAAAGTGCTTTTTGTTCCATTTATTAGAAAAGTCAGGGATTTTACAGGGTATACCACAAAACCAGGTATATGCATCAAGTCCACAGTTAAATTTCATTTTTGCAAGAGCAGGAAATAGGGCATCTAACCACACTGAGCCTTTCTGCAGAGATCTTGACTGATATTTTGTTAACAAGGAACAATTGTGATCAAAGTCTCTGGAGAAGCTTAATTAAGATGCATTAAGTGGAGGTACCACTACAATTCTCCTCTCTAATGATGCTCCCCATAATTTAATATTTTAAATTAAAGGGCATCATTATCTTCTTGGCTTAAAGCCTTACATAATGCCAATACTTCAGTTCTTTTAACAACTGTTTCTATAGAGTACCCAACAGTTTTAATGCACAGGGGATCTAAACATGGAAGTAACAAACAAGTTAACAGCAGAATATCTACTATACCAACTGAGCTTTTAAATTTACCAAGATTTGAAAACCATCCTCCAAATAGTGAGCTTAGATCCCATGTTTTAATGCCATTCCAGGTTTGGACTGGCACATGTGCTAGTTTTCTGATATTGCTATGTCTTTAACTGCCTGTCCATTGTCATTTATTTAGATGAAACAGTCTGAACTTTCTCTATATTTCCTGTTAGTAAGTAGGTAATCTAATGTCAAGCAGTTTTGATAGATACCTGCTCACATCTGGGTTTGTTGCATGGCTAGGAGGTCAAAGAATATAGTTTGATTAGTAATAATTTCCAGTATAGTTTTAAATCAATAATCCAGTTTAGCATATAAACTAGTTTTATAGCCCCAATTGTCATCCTCTGCCCAGGTAGCAGGACCATAATTGGCAGTAATCTTCTGGGCCAGGCATCTTTATTCCAAGTTTGTTGACCTCCTAGAGCAAGTTTTTAATGGATCTTTTTTTCCTGGGCCCTAGATCCTCATACAAGAAGATCCTTAGATCTTTTCCAGAGACAAATAGTCATCCAATTATAGCATTTTTCTGCTGGAGAAAGTCTTAAATATATATTTTTCATCTCACTTGCATAGGAATGAAATCCTCCCTATTGCACTGCTAGCTCATGGCAGAGAATCCACGCCTCTTAGTGGCAGTGGGTCTAATCTTTAGCAGTGCAGTAAGAAGGATTTCATCCCTATGCAGGTGACTATCCTGACATAGTTTACTAAGTGAGCCTTTAAAGTCCTGTTTACCCTTTCTACTTCACCAGAACTCCATGGCCTATAGGTAGCATGTAACTTCCACCTGATATTTAAATGCTTGGCCAATAGTTATATCACCTCAGGTACAAAAGCTGGCCCATTGTCTGAGCCAATGGTTATTGGGATACCAAATCTGGGAATTATTTCCAAAGGAGCATCCTAGCTACCTCTTAAGCTTTTCAGTGCAGGCTGGAAAAAGATTTCACCTAGCCAGATTAAAAATGTAAAGACCAAAAGATATTTATAGCCCTGTGAGTGTGGTAGTTCAGTAAAGTTTAATTGGAAGACCTCCAAAGGTGTCTCTCCTACAGTTCAAATTCCCAGTGGAAGCCTCAGCCCCTGGTATGGTTGTGGTGGGCACAAGTTTTACACTGTTCACAGATCTTCCAGGCAATGTCTGTGAGCCAGGGGATGCAGAAATGCTGCTAAGGACAGTCTCAACTGTCGTTTGGTCAGTGTGTGTCCCCTGTGGCACTGTTGGATGAAGGCCAGGGCTAGAGTCTGAGGGACGGCTATGTGGCCATCAGAAAATCTCCACCATCAGCTCAGGAGATATCTTCTTTTTTTTCCCCCTCTCTTAAACCAATTACTTTCGGGTTGGGAATCTTTGCTTCCCATTCTGTTAGAGAGTCAGGCAGAAGAATGGCATTTAGGCCTGGGGCTGGATTTCCTTTGGTTTCTTGCAGGCAGCTAGTCCTGCTTCTCTGTTTGCTCTTCAGTTGCCATGAGCAGCCACAGTGTTCCTCTTCAGTGGCCTCAGCAATGTATAACTGCAACTTTCCAGAGTGCCCATACTTCATCCAGAAGATTAAGAATTTCCTGTCCATACTTTATTCCTTTTCTTCCTTAGTTAAGTGGCCCCTATTCCCCATATAAATTCTTGTGAACATGAAGAGTGAAGGCATTTTTTGAATCTGTGTAAATAGTGGCACAGATTTCCGTTGCCCATCGAAGTGCTCAGGTCAGAGCAGTAAGTTCTTCCTATTGTGCTGGAGTTCCCTGGGGCTTTGCCTCCACAGTGGAGTCCAGAGTGACCACTGTATACCCAAAAGGCATATCCTGCCATCTAGGAAGCTGTTTTCATTGGTGAAGTACTCCACATCAGGGTACTTGAGGGGCTGGTCTGTCAGGTCTGGTCACTCAAGAACACTTTTTGACCTCAATGCAGTGTGATGAAGTTACCCATGGGCAGAAGAATCACTGGGTTTAGATTCTGGACAACTTCAATGCAGACATGTGGATTTTCACATAACATATCCTGGTATCTGACCATCCTCACGTTAGTCAGCTAATATTGTTCTTGGTACTCCAACAGTGCCAGTACAGAGCGTCAGTTCCTGTCCCATAATCAACTTGTTAGCCTCTAACATCAGAAGGGCCATGGCTGCAAGGGTCTATAGACAAGGTGGCCAGTCATGAACCATAGGGTCAAACTGTTTATACAGATGAACCACTGGACTGTGTTATGTCCCCAGCATTTGAGTCAGGACTCCTTCAGCTATTTCAGACCATGTATGAACACACACAAAAAAAGGCTTTATGAGGTTTGGGGGGGGGCCCTGGTCCAGGTACACTGGTGAATGGTTGTTTAATGTCCTCAAAGGCCTTTTACTGTGTTGGCCTACACATCACAGGATGCCATTCTCCCCTCTTGGTGGCTTTGTGAAGGGATTTGGCCGTAACTGAAGAGTTAGGGATCCATATTTGGTAGAATTTGGCAACATTCGGGTAGAAGGGGCCAGAATTGAACAGACTGCCTATTTCCTTCTCAGGGCCAAGTTGCTGTTGTCTGAGTCATAGACACAGAGAAACTGAGGTTCTTGACAGACTTAAGCTTTCTCCTTTGAGACTTTGTAGCCCGTTTTACATAGGAGAGCAAGAAGCAGTTGTGCGCCCTTCATGCAGTCTTCTTGGGTCGCCCTGGCCAGCAACAAATCATCTACATATTAGAAAAATGAGCATTTACATCAGAGGCCAGAATTCATGCTGTTTTGCAGGAAAGGGTTTCAAATCTGTAGCCACCACCACCTCAAAGATGGTTAGAGTTTTTGAGGCCCTATGGCAGCCTAGGTCAGGTCAACTGGCCTTCAGCTGGGGGCATTCTTTCTTCCAGTGGCCCTCTAGATGGCAGTAGGTATACCAGCAGTCTCAGTCTTGTCCCTGGAATAAGATGGTCCTTCCATTTAGACCTTCCTTCAGCCCTGCATCTGGCCGCAATTTTAATATTTGTTTTGGCTTTGTCCTGGTGGCACCCACTTTGGGTGACCTCTGGGTTTGTGGTGAGGGCAGCTGCAAGGAGATCCATCCTCTTCTCCATCTTTTGGTCTGCCTCTTGTTGAGTCTCTTGGTCTCAGTTGATGAAAACTGTGGTGGCCACATCAATCAGATCACCAGCATTCTTTTCCAGCAACATCCGCTAGGTTTTATAGCTTTTTGGCTAACGTCTCTTTGGGTGTGCTTCACCAGCTGGTAATCGGGTGCCTCAGGATCAAAGGGAGTGAAGAGTCAGACGGTCTCTGAGGAACTCATTATACCTCTTTATATTTAGAAGGTCTTCCTCTTTGTTGGAGTCCCACCTGGGTCTGTCAGCAAACTGGACCCGAGCATAGGTTTGTATGTTGCCTTGTTTGTCCAGAGCATGCTCCTCTAGCCACTTTAAAGCTGCTCAGGTCATCCATCTTCTGTCAACCCCATTCTTCTGTCAACCCAGGTGGGCTGGACAGGTCTGGATAATGGACTATATCAGATCAATTATGGCTCAGGGGTTCTCCATGCAGTAGGGAACATGATTTTTCCAGTTCAAGAGACGTGAAAGGCTGGCATGCAAAACTGCACTGTCCCCTTCAGATGTTTCCGTCATAGTCAACATAGACAGGTCCTCTGTTCTCTTGTAGGGGCACCTGGAGAGCTCTCATCTGGGTTATGCCTCTGGTTCCTCACCTTAAGTCTTGGAAGGTGGAGGAATTCTTGGCTCTGGGGAAGCCTCTGGCACTAAGGACATCAAGGAGGAAGGAGTAGCCAATGTCGAGAGGCCATCGGCTATTGCCTCTGGGGGAAATGGGATTGAGGAGACAGCCTGTTGCCTTGGTTGTCTTGGCAATAGTGAGTAGAGAGGCATGTAAGTTGGTGGGTTCTCTTCTGGCTCATGGGGAAAAACTGATTTCCATTTTGTCTTATTTTCATGGTAGGTTCAATATGCTTGGAAAATAGATACTAAATAAATGTTTTGTATTTTATTCAATATTAAGTTAATAGTGTAACATAAACATAGAAAATTTATTCCCTTCCAGGAAGCATATGAATCCAAGATAGTGAAAAGCAAATGGGAAATATACTCAACATAAGATAAATAAAAGAAAACCATTCATAGATTACTACTCAATTGACATAAAGTATAGTTTCATGCTTCTGCTTTGATCAAAAGTACTCCAACTTGGGGGTTTCTGTGCATGCTTGTTTGTGTTGACTACAGTCACTTGACTGAGATGTACTCAAGAAACATTGTGGGGGCTGGGGATATAGTTCAGTTGGTATAGTGCCTGCCTTGCAAGCACAAGGCCCTGGGTTCAATTCTCAGCACCACAAGAAAAAAAAAAGAAAGAAACATTGTGAATAATGCTTTAATAAAACATGCAGTTTATTTCACAAAAGTGAGTTTGCCCTGTGTACATGTATGAATGCACAGATGGTGTGACTCTACTTTGTGTACCACCAGAGAAACAACAGCTGTACTCCACTCATGTACAAAGAATCAAAATAAATAATTTTTTTTAAAAAACTGACTTTATGTGTTTGATCACCATATATAAATCACACTAGGGTATATATACAAATAGAAAGTTGCACAATGACAGAGAGGTCAGTGATCTCTAATTAAAGGAGTAAAGAAGGACCCTGAAAGGCTCAAAGTCAAACTAAAAAAACAAAAGTAACACCATATATCTTAAATTAAACCTACCAAAATGATTTACTCTATTAAATTATAAGTATGAGGGTGATCACATTCATTTCTCAACAAAGAAATCTGAGCTAGTCAGCTTAAATATATACATTAAGAATCACAGCTAAACACCTATTGATGGTTCTTCATAAACATGTGAGACACTGGTGCATCTCCTTTTCCTGTATTCTTGGGTTTAACCAACTTACAATTTCTCAGTCCACTTATGTGAGAAGACACAGGTCCCACACATTAGAAATAAGGTATGATGAGCATACAATATTCAGATATGTCTCTCCAATGGCAAAAGATGAAAGTGTGCAGGATTATCAGATATCAATAACCTTTTATAGTTCATAATCATTCCTATGTATAATATGAACAAAAGCTTTGGTATTCAAGCAATAAACTATAGAATATCATTTTAAAATTGAGGCTGTTTTGCTGTGTCTTGTTGTTTTTCAAAAAAAGTGTTTATCGAAAAAGTTTTCTAAGGATGAGGATGTAGCTCACAGTAAGAAGTGCACTCCTAGAAAGCCCAAGGCCATTATTTCATTTCTACACATCAACAAAGAGAAAAAAAGAGAAAATAGTAGCTGACTTTAAAAAAAATAAACAATGATTCTGACATGCTAAGTTTCTCATCTGAATGACTCACCTTGATGCCATATGGATTGCTATGCTAAGATTGGTAGTTATGGAGAAAAAGAATTTGTGGTTTAAGGATGTCACAATTCTACCAGTTCTTCCTGGTTCCAATCATCTCTGAACCAGTAACTTTCTCACCATTTCTTAGAAGGCAGATATACTGAATGCAGCTGAATTGCATTCTCTCAGATTCCTCATCATTACCTCCAAGATTACCTACCTCTTTTATTCCTGCCTCATTTCCCCTACCCTGAAGCTTTTCAAAAGCTGGATCTGTGGTATTGATTCTTTCCATTTCAAATTCTGTGTACAGATTATTCCTACTCCTTCTTTACTCCCAAGTTAGAAAATATTCAACTTTTGAGTCCTTCCCACTTGCCAAAAGACATGATCAGAATGAAAGCAAGATGGGTGCTTTCACTTAAGTTATGTCCTAAACTCTATGTTCCAATGGCTCTGCATTCAGTTTTGCTAAAGGGAAATTCTTTTCCTTTCTACTTACAATGTATTCTGTGGACCAGGATCACAGGACTCACTTAGATTGTAATGGAAATGTAGAAAAAACCCCACAAGAGTCAAAATGTTCATTTCAAATAGGATTCTCAACAGATGATTTTTTAAAGTTTGAGAGTTCTGGTATATATTTAGAGAGTTTCTAAATCTTCTGACTTAACTTTCCTTTCAACAATATAACCACAAATCCCTCCCTATGACATCTTGGTCTTAGAAGGTGACCACAAATCCCTCCCTATGACATCCTGGTCTTAGAAGATGACTTAACTTCCTTTCAACAATATAACCACAAATCCCTCCCTATGACATCTTGGTCTTAGAAGGTGACCTGTCAAAGGACATTTTAGAAACCTATGGATTTGGAGACCACTTCTTAACCTTTGTACTCTTTTCTACTTCCCCACATGCTGTGAATGCCCTATATGTATCATCCTAGACAGCAGCAACATTATCTAGGTCATAAATACTATATGTGTGCATGACCAACCATACATTTTTATAATCATTTATGGTTCTATAAATTTTTTTTCTGCATGATCAATTCCTTTCCAACAGAGACTAAAATGCAGGAAAAGTGGTAAAATTTTATAATATCCCCAATTAAATTTGGAATTGGAAACTCACACATTTTTCCCATATTTTGAATACACTGCTAATTTTCCTTCTCGTATATGACTTACCTTCCCTTCTTAAACTATAAATGCCTTCTTGTTTTTCCTTCACTTATTCCCTGTACTCACTGCTTTACCCATTCTTCATTTCCCCTTCTCCTCTCCTATTCTTTCTTTGCATATCGTATGTGATCTAAGTATATATTAAGCTGGAACTGATAGTGACACTGTCAATATAACCTCTATTTGCATCTTTCTTAATAAGGTATACTGCTGAATATCTTTCTCATTTTTTCTTATTACCTATTTAACAGGCACATTTATCCAACAATTAGAATATATTAGTGCTTTTATTATATCATGTTTTTTCTTTCTTTTTAATTTTTTTTACGTGTTCTTTTTAGTTATACATGACAGTAGAATATTTGGAAATATTATACACAGATGGAGTATAACTTTCCATTCTTGTAGTTGTACATGATGTGGAGTTACATTGGTCGTGTATTCATACATGAACATAGAAAAGTTACGTTCAATTCATCCTACTGTCTTTCTTACCCCATCCTCTCCTCACTTCATTCCATTTTGTCTAATCCAATGAACTTCGATTCTTCCCTCCCACAAATTACTATGTGTTAGAATATGCATATCAGAGAGAACATTTGGGATTTGGTTTTTGGGGGACTGGCTTACTTTACATAGCATGATAGTCTCCAGTTTCATTCATTTACCAGAAAAAGCCATAATTTCATTCTTATTTATGGGTAAATAATATTCAGTTGTGTATATATACCACAAAGGGTGTGGAGATTGGTTGCCTAAATTAATTATTGTGATTTCAGCTGCTATAAATATTGATATAAGTATCCACATTTTAAATCAATATTCCATCAAACAAATTTTGTATAGTATGTAGTTCTTACTTTTGACATGTCCATCTATTCCCTTTTTGACTATTTGATATTCATCTTCAGGTAAATGTGAAACACTCATCTGTGGATGACACTCAGAGGCATTCTATAAAACTAATGCCAATAATGATTTGCATAAGGATTTATAATCACTCTTGAGACATCACCCAAATTTCTAGTTTGAAAATTAGGTAATTAAAATTAAAATGTAGACAAATATAGATTGAAAAATGAAACTTTCCAAGAGGCAACCTGGCATTTACCCTCCAGATTAAACTGAACTCTTTTCTCCATATGGCTACTGATGTGGCAACACCAGAATGGAGAACACAGTAAATGCATTCACTGATAACAACCTAAGAGAGATATGTATATCCTAGAAGAATTAATTTAGTGTAACTAACTCAACTTTGCATTACCACCCAAAATAAAATGTATTACAAACATATTTAAAACAGTTGTGAGAAATGAGCTTGATAGTATACAGCTTTACTCTTTTAAACACTGGACTACAGAATTTTTCAGTGTTACAAAATACTTGTGATAAGAGTTTGAATTCTGTGATGGCTAAGAGGAAAGGAAACACTGTTCCACTTGCATCATTTCGGTTATCACAGTTACACAAAATCTAAAGATCTTTTAGTAAAAATTTTGCTAGGAGGAAACTAGTTTAATAAAATGACACAAGTAGGAAGGAGAAATGTGTTTCTATCATTTATATTTATGTAATAGCTCATACATTTGGATAGAGTAAGCAACACTTTTCATTAAAGGAAAAACTAAAAAGTAGCCTGATGAAGAATGTTGACAACACAGGGAAACAGTACTTCCTCAATATTTTCAGACCTTGAGTCATATTGACTGGTGTATGCTTTCTGGATGACAAACAGAGGCCATGGCAAAACACTGAGAGTCACTATAGAAGGCATGTGACCAGATGAAACCCAGAAATATTGGCTTTTAGAACAGTAAATGAATTCACAGAAGAAATATCCTGCAGCAGTGCCAGCAGAAAAATGCAGTGGTTCAAAGAGGAGAAGCTCCCCTCTAGTGAGCTGAAGAGAAGAAAAGAAGTAGGGAGACTCTGTCTACTCACTATCATATGCTGTTTGTGATGAGACTGAAGATTAGGACTTCCACTCTGAAAAGCAGTGTAGAGATGCCTCAAGATAACTAGGAATATAGTCACCACATCATGCAGCCATCCCACTCCTTGGTAACTGTCTCAAAGAACTGAAATTGTTATATAGTGAGATACATCAACAATGTTTGTAGCAGTGTAATTCACAATAAACAGGTTATAGAACCAGACCAGATGTCTACAAACAGATGAATGGATAAAGAAAATGTGGTTTATATGCACAAAAAAGTTTTGCTCTGCCATAAGAAAGAATGAAATAATGGCAATTGTTGGCAAATTGATGGAGCTGGAGAACATAATGTTAAGTGAGATAGGCCAGAATAAAAAAATCAAGGGTCAAACATTTCCTCTCATTTGTGGAAGCTGGAGAAAAATAAGAGGGGGAAGAGGATAGATTTTATTATAAGATATATCATTGAAATTTAGGAAGGAGATTAAGGGCATAGGAAGAGAATGGTAACTGGGAGGAATGGTGAAATGAAATTGACCAAATGTCCTATATAAATACATCCTAGTGAATTTCACCTTTATGTATATTTATAAGGCACTAATTTAGAGAACTTTAAATGAACAGAGGAAGGCGTAACAGTTAAGAGGAAATGGGACAAAGAAAGCAAGGGCAGAATGGGGAAGCACTGGGGTCTAGATTTAAGGAAATTATTTTGCATGCTCATACAGTTATATTAAAATGAACTCCCAAATTGCTTGTGATAATACTGTGCATCCCAAAGACAAAGGTGCACATTTAAAGACCCACACATACCGTGAAATTAAACATCCAAATGCATGCAAATCCTCAGCTTAACACAAACACCACCAGAAAACAAGGCAATAAGAGACCTTTAAATTCAGTAATTTCCTACTTCATCCAAACTCATTTTCTAAACATATACTGAAGATATTTGTCTAAAGATGTTCAATAATATTGACAGAGTCCACACATGGAAGGGAAATTAGAAAGTGCAAAGCAGAAAAAAATCTTCTACTGTGGCATAAATGACTGATAATGTGTAACTAAAATTTTGAGTGGGAATGACCATCCTTTAGCATGAATGCATTCCAGGGACATCACAGTTGTATAAGTTCCAAATTTCAAGTGGTATTCTTAAGTCTCATGTTTTTCTTAACTTCCTTTTTAAGGAAGGTTACACAAGTGGAAACACAGCATTATTTAGAAAAGGTTTGTGTCAATTAGAAGAATAACATTTACCTATACATGGTGAGGATTTCTATTGCTATTTTCAGATTTGTGACCAGCTAAATTTTTATACTTAAATAATAAATTACAATACTTGGATTTCAAGACTATTCTGAAAGTTATTTATTTCCATTGGAGTAATTTACCTTCTTCACTCAAGGCAAACAAGAAGAAAACAGAAATAAAACATATATACACATATACATGCCTGTGGCTGGGTATTTTCATTGTCATTAAAAACTATCTTCTCGAAATGTGGCTCTGCTGACAAATGCATAGATATACTTTAATTATTTGGAAGAATAAGAAAGAGGGACTGCTGGGCATGGAGGCCCACGCCTGTAATCCCAGCAGCTTGGGAGGCTGAGGCAGGAAGATCTCAAGTCCAAAACCAGCCTCAGCAACTTAGCGAGGCCCTAAGCAGCTCAGCGAGGCCCTAAGCAACTCAGCGAGACCCTGTCTCTAAATAAACTATGAAACAGGGCTGGGAATGTGGCTCAATGGTGGAGCGCCCCTGGGTTCAATTCCCAGAACCCCCCCAAAAAAAGAGGGACAAAAAGTAATAATAATAATTCAATTTTGTATTTCCAATATACATTTAAAGTAAGTTAATTTTAGATGAATAATTACTTCTTGGAAGTTTTATTGATGTTTGTGTGTGGACTGGGGTAAAAAAAGGGACTTGTGTATTCTTGGCAAATAATCTACCACTTAGTTCTACCCCAGGCCATTTTCATTTGGAGATTGGGTTCTCTAAATGGCCTGAAAACTGCCATTTTCCTTCCTCAGTCTTCCAAGCAGCTGTGACTAAAGATGTGCCCTCTGCAGCCAACAAATACTGAGTTCTTTTCTTAAAAAATTTAGAAGATGGACATGATACCGTTATTTTATTTACTTACTTTTATATCTTTTATATGGTGCTGAGAATCAAACCTAGTTCCTTATATGAGCCAGGCAAGCATTGCACCACTGAGCTACAAACTCAGCCCAAATATTGACTTCTTTTGGAACTATTTATCTACCTGTGACTGGTTATTTTCAGTGTCATCAAAACTTTGTCTTCCCCTGATGTCATGTCAAAATATGTCTCTGCTAACATATGAACAGATTTACTTAAACTCCTTAGAACAGTTAGAGTGAAAATAGAAAGGAATTGTTGTAATACAAATATAACTTAATAATCCCAAATACACTTTTAAATTAAGTTTAATGTTAGGTGAATGGTTATCTTTTTAAATTTGCTATTTCTCTTGGCATGTGGATCTGGTCATTGAACCCAGAGACTTGTGCATTCATGGCAAGCACTCTACAACTTAGTTTTATACCAAGGCCATTATATCTGGAGACAGAGTCCTCTGACTAGACTGAATCCAGCCGTTCTCCTGCCTCAGTCTGCTAAGTAGCTGTGAGTACAGATGTGCCCATCTGCACAAAACAAGTATCGAATTCTTTTTTTTCAAGGTACCAGGGCCGAACTCAGGGGCACTCAACCACCATGCCACATCCCTAGTGCTACTTTGTATTTTATTTAGAGACAGGGTATCACTGAACTGCTTTGTGCCTCCCTTTTCCTGAGGTTGGCTTTGAACTCATGATCCTCCTGCCTTACTTACCATACTGCTGGGATTACAGCTGGGTGCCACCATGTCCAGCAAATATTAAGTTATTTAGAGAGCATTTTTCCTGATCCAAATCTTAAACACACCTCTTGTAGAGACAACAGAGGATACAAGATTTAATGCATACAATATCTCAAAGATCCATCCACTCAAGACCAGTGAAATCAGCTCAGAAACAAAATTTAGAATCACCATGGAAAGGAAGGCTGATTATGGGGAAATATTGGAGTAGAGTGAGCTGCATTCCAGGCTGTGCCATACCATGAGACCAAACAAGTGGGCGTAGAACTTCTTGGTGAAGTGAGTGAAGGAGGGATTTCACTAAAATTTAATACTGGACACTCAAAATTTCTTGGGGATGCAGAAAGTTCTGCACCATAAACAAAGAAGAAAGCACACAACCTGAAAACACAAGAGCAGGTTTGCCTCAGACAAAATGATGGAGCATAGAGAAAGTTGCATTCTAAGTTAGTTGTGCCACTGTGTGCCTTGCTAAGGAGAAATCTGGGATCAAAAATGCTGCCTTGGATATAAAATTAATGCTCATAAATCTAATGCATTTTTATTCATAAGTGATGAATCCTCTGAAAGAGAAATTAAGAAAACTACTCCTTTCACACTAGCCTCTAAAAATATAAAATACTTGGGGGTCAATCTAATAAAAGAGGTGAAAGACTTCTACAATGAGAACTACAGAACACTAAAGAAAGAAATTATAGAAAATCTGAGAAGATGGAAAGATCTCGCATGTTCGTGGATAGGCAGAATTAATATTGTTTAAATGGCCATACTACCAAAAGTGCTATACAAATTGAATGCAAGTCCAATTAAAATCCCAATGATGGACCTCATAGAAATAGAGCAAGCAATCATGAAATTCACTTGGAGAAATAAGAGACCCAGAATTGCTAAAGCAATCCTTAGCAAGAAGAGCGAAGCAGGGGGTATCACAATACCAGACCTTCAACTATACTACAGAGCAATAGTGACAAAAACAGCATGGTATTGGTACCACAATAGACAGGTAGATCAATGGTACAGAATAGAGGACACAGAGACAAACCCACTTAAATACAGGTATCTCATACTAGACAAAGAAGCCAAAAACATACAATGGAGAAAAGATAGCCTCTTCAACAAATGGTGCTGGGAAAACTGGAAATCCATATGCAACAAAATGAAACTAAACCCCATCTCTCACCCTGCACAAAACTCAACTCAAAATGGATCAAGGACCTAGGAATTAGACCAGAGACCCCGCACATAATAGAAGAAAAAGTAGGACCAAGTTTTCATCATGTGGGCTTAGGACAACATTTCCTAAACATGACTCCCAAAGCGCAAGAAATAAAAGCAGCAATCAACAACTGGGATAGATTCAAACTTAGAAGCTTTTTCTCACAAAGGAAACAATCAGCAATGTGAAGAGAGAGCCTACAGAGTGGGAGAAAATCTTTGCCACACACACTTCTGATAGAGCACTCAATTCCAGAATCTATATAGAAGTCAACAAACTCTACACCAAGAATACAAATAACCCAATCAATAAAGGGGAAATGGGCAGACACTTTACAGAAGACCTACAAGCAATTAACAGATATATGAAAAAATGTTCAACATCCCTAGTAATAAGAGGAATGCAAATCAAAACCACCTTGAGATTCCATCTTACCCCAATCAGAATGTCTATTATTAAGAATACAAGCAAAAATAGGTGTTGGTGACGATGTGAGGAAAAAGATACACTCATACATTGCTGGTGGGGTTGCAAATTAGTGCAGCCACTTTGGAAAGCAGTGTGGAGATTCCTTGGGAAACTTGGAATGGATCCACCATTTGACCCAGCGATCCCACTCCTTGGCCTATACCCAAAGGACTTAAAATCAGATTACTACAGTGATGCAGCTACATCAATGTTCATAGCTGCTCAATTTACAATAGCTAGATTGTGGAACCAACCTAGATCACCTTCAACAGATAAATGGATAAAGAAACTGTGGTACATATACACAATGGAATATTACTCAGTGATGAGGAATAATAAAATTATGGCATTTGCAGGAAAATGGACGGAGTTGGAGATGGTCATGCTGAGTGAGATTAGCCAATCCCAAAAAACCAAAGGTTGAATGATTTCTCTGATGAGTGAATGATGATACATAATGCTGGGTGGGAGGAAGGTAAGAATGGAGGAAGGATGTATTGCACAGGGAAAAAAAGGGGGGCGGCATTGGGGAGGGAGTAAGGATAATAACAGAATGAGACAAACATCATTACCTTATGTACATGTATGATAACACAAATGGTGTGACTCTACCTGGGTACAACCAGAGAAACAACAGCTGTACCCAATTTGTGTACAATGAATCAAAATAAATAAAAAAATTAAACAACTGACTATACAAGGAGAGCATTTATATTGAATATTTAATAAATATAAGTCCAAGTGCCAAAAAAAAATGTTGCCTTAACTTATCTGACTAGAGGATGCACTGGTGCTTAAAAAGAATTCTCTTATCTCAACTGGTCATGAAGAGCTGATGTGGTAGCCATCCTGTGGCAAGAGTGCCACAGTGATGTCTTTAGCTAAGGAGATGAAAATACACACACACACACACACACACACACACACAAACACACACATAACAGTATCATGGCAGTACCTATGAAGGGACCTAGATTATGAGTGATGGTAACTAAGAGATACTGGTGCAGATTAGACCAAACCCATGAGATTTGGGAGGAAGGGTAGAGGGGAACCTTTGTGTCTGGCAGCTAATGTGACCAGCTGAAATACATCACCAGAGCAGGCAGGGATGAACACATTCAGGGACTGATATAAGGAAGGCTGTGCTTCTGGGCAGCAGTGAGCAAAGGATCAGACTCCCTGCCCCATGACTGGATTTCTTGGGAGGCTCCTGAGAACCAGACCTGCAGTAGAGATTAGCTACTGTCCAGCCCTAGGTATGGTTCAATCTAGTCTCTCCAAAACAGACCCTGTTCAAAAAAGCCTGATGAAACTGAAGTCCTGACTTCAGTGTCCAGTGTCACCTGCTGGAACTTTCATCACAGAATGCACAGAATGCTTTAAAATAGGTACCCTGGGAGTGACCAAACTGGTCCACATTGTCAAAGTGCACCCCAACTGTGTATCTTAGCCCATCTTACCTCAAACTGGGGAGAAGGTAAACTGAGTCTTATATCAACATATTCAACATAGGCTGTTCCAACTGGCAGCTCAGAGCAATGAAAAAGCAGGAAGGCATTAGCATCACTGATGCCTTATTCTATCACTACATAACTCAAAAAATAGAAAGAATGAATACTAGACATAGACAAAATGACCAAACATTCTACTCAAATATTTTGACCACTAAAGTGGAGGTTCTTTCAGCCTTCACCAAGTCTTTGTATTTTATTAAATTAAATTTTATAATGTTACTTTATTATTATTTTTTCCATCTGTGTCTGTGTGACTGTGTTGTGAGCATGTGTGTACTACCTGTGCTGATTGATTCAGAAACATGTATACATACAATTATTTTTCTCTATTTCTCTCATATTTAGCATTTTCATATACTTATCTTTTCCTAGCACACTCTTATGAGGGTTCAGGTTTTTGGATTGGATATGTGGGCCTGATTTTGTATTATTTTCATGTTTATTTTTCCTGTTTATGTTTCTTATCTTTTCTTGCTAATGGCCAAATTCTATTATTCTCTACTCTCCCAAAATCTCACTTCTTCTATTTCCTCTCATTCAGTATAAACATCAAGAAGTGCTACATATCTTATACATGCTCTGTTCACTTTCTGAAATTGTAGAGTCTTTTCTGATTTTATAACACACTTACTTTTCCCCTAAATAACTACTTTTGCCATTGTTCTGAAATAGCAGGTTCATATAACTCCTGTGCTCACCATGATTGTGAAACATTCATTACTGCCATGGATGAAATAGTTTACTCCTTCTATATGATTTAAATCTAGAGATAGCATAAGGTTATTGTTTTCACTCTTAACACCTGCTGAATTCACCATTTCTATTTATTGGTGACAATTAATACTGAAGATATCACAGTAGAATCTGGGTAATTTGGTTAACTGCTTAGTTGTTTGCACCAGTTGATTCTATTTTTTATATCAACCCCATTCTGTGAGACAGAGTGAACTTCCAGGGACACTAAAAGTTCACAGGTTAGGGACTCTGCTGCTGAATTCCCTGACATTACTTACTCCAACTCAAAGAAGTGAGGAGAAACCAAAGCCCAAAACCATCAACAAGGACCCAAGGAGTAAAAACCAGAGAGGAACTCCTGTCCCACCCTCTGATTCTATCCATACATCAAAAATAGTGAGAAGTCCCAGAACAAGTAAGATTTTTAAAAATAAAACATGGGAAAAAAAGATCATTTTCAAATATGAGAGGAATTTAAAATTTTCCAGGACAAGAATAAACTAGAAGAATGCATGAATACCAAGGGAGCCCTACCAAAAACTCAAAGGCAAACTGCACAGATCAGGACTAGAATTAATTCCCATAATGCCAAATGGAGGAAGTTCAATAGAATAATCCAGTAAATGAGACTCAAGACAGGGTAAAATGTAGCAAAAAATAGTGGAAACAAACACATATCCATTCTAACACCAAATGTTAATGATCTCCATTTTCCAATGAAAAGACACAGATTAGCAGAATGGGTCAAAAAACAAGATCCAAGTATATGCTATTTACAAAAGACATAGCTTACAGGCAAAGATACACACAGGGTGAAGATAAAATGATGTCAAAAATATTCCATTCACGTGGATCAAGAAAACAAGGAGTATCCTCATATTTCAAGCAAAAGTTACTCAGGTGAGACAAAGGGAGCCACTACATTTCAATAAAGAATACCATCCAAAGAGAACACAGAATCATAGTACACATTTATGCCTCAAGTGTCAACACACCCAATTGCATGGAAGAAATATGCCATATTAAATCCCACATGGACTTCAACACAATAACACTAGAGGATTTCAATACACGTTTATCATCCATATATAGGTCATCAAAACATAAAATCAATGAAGATAGCTCATACCTAAACAAAAGTATAAATCAAAAGGAACTAAGACATCTATAGAATATTCCACACCAAAACAGATGAATTTAACTTCTTTTCAGCTGCTCATGGATTTTTTCCATTTTATTACCTAGACTACAAAGAAAGTCTTAAGAAATATAAGAAAATTGAAACAATCACATGTAACCTATCAGATTATAATGGAAAGAAGCTAGAAATCAACAGCAAGAAAATTAGTATATACCCCATCAACACAAGTAGTTTGAGCAATGTTCTTTCAAATTAAAAATGGGCCACAGGGGAAATAGCAGAAATCAAGAAATTCTGAGAAATGAACAAGAACAAAGACACAACATAGCAAAATCTCTGGGAAATGATGGGGTAATTTTCTAAGATGAAAATTTATAACATTGTGTTCCTACATTAAAAAGTTAGAGCAATCACAAATAAACAAGCTTATGATCCTTCTCAAGGCTTTAGGAAAATAAGAACAAACTAACACCAAAACCAGCACAAGAGAGGAAATAATTGAGATCAGAGCCAAAATCAATAAAATTGAGAATAAGAAAATATACTGTAACAAAGTGTTACAAAAAGCAATATAACAAAGAGTTGGTTCTCTGAAAAGATAAACAGAGGTGACAAACTCTCAGCCAAATTATTCAAAAGACTCAGAAGAGGCAAAACAAGATGATCAGAGATAAGCCAGGCTTAACTGTGCACAACTCTAAACCCAGTGGCTCAGGAGGCTAAGGCAGGAGGATTGCAAGTTCAAAGCCAGTCTCAGCAAAAGTGAGGCCCTAGACAACTCAGCTGAGACCCTGTCTCTAAATAAAATACAAAATGGGGCCGGGGATGTGGCTCAGTGTTCAAGTGCCCCAGAGTTCAATTCCCTGTATCCCCTACCAAAAAACCAACAAAACAAAACAAAACAAAAAAAACCAGATCAGAAATAAAAGAGGAGATACCACCTGAAACCCTTCTGAAATCCAGATAATTAGCCAAACCTATTTTGAAACTTTATATTCCAATAAACTGAAAAATATGGAAAACACTGACAAACTTCTGGACACATATGAGCTACCTAAACTGAATCTGGAAGACAAAATTGTGACTGGATGAGGTGGTGCACATCTGTACCAAGCAACTTAGGATGCTGAAGCAAGTAGATCACAAGTTCAAGGCCAGCCTCAGCAATTTTTTCAGTCCCTGTCTCAAAATAAAAACAAACAAACAAACAAACAAACAGGGCTGGGGATGTGGCTCCGTGTGTAAGTGGATGTGGCTCAGTGTGTAAGTACCACCACGTTGAATTCCTTGTGGAAAAAATAAAAAGATTCAGATGGAAGATGTAGTAAACCTAATCAAATACTGAAATTGAAATAGCAAGTAAAATTCTTTCAAAATTCTTAAGACCTGGGATTCTCAGTGGATTTACCAAACTATTACAGAACTAACACCACTTTCTCAAACTATTCCATCAAATTGAAAAGGAGGGAAAACTCCAAATACTTTTTATGAAGTTAGTATAATCTGATACCAAATCCAGACAAAGACACATAAAGGAAAGAAATCTTCAAATAAATACCCCTGATGAACATAGATGCAAAAAATTTAATAAAATATTAGCAATTCTTGTCTACAATAAGTTAGGTTTACAATATAAACACCTATAAATATATAAAATAAATATACATAAATAGATTATTTACACATAAACAGGTTTGCAATATAAACACCTAGGTGTGTTCAACAGATGAATGGATATATACACAAGGGAATATGTTCACAACGAAGTATTACTCAGCCTTAAAGAAGAATAAAATTATGGCATTTGCTGGTAAATGGATGGAACTGGGGAATATCATGCTAAGGGAAATGAACTAATCCAAAGAACCAAAGGCCAAATATTTCTCTGATACATGGGATGCAAATTCACAATAAGGGGGGTAGGGAAGAATAGTGTTACTTTGGATTAGACAGAGGAAACTGAAGGGAGTTAAGGGGGCAGGGAGTAGGAAAAAATAGTAGAATGAATCAGACCTTATTACCCTATGTCCCTATATGATTACACAAGTGATGTAATTCTACATCATGTACAACCAGAAGAATGAAAAGTCACACTCCATTTATTTATGATGTTTCAAAATGCATTCCACTGTCATGTACAACTACTTACAGCAAATTTTATAAAGAAAAAATAAAGTATTAGCAATCCACATTAAAAAACAAATAAAAAAGATAGCATGGCAGACACCACTACTGCAGACATGACTACAAATGCCTGGAGGTCTTCTTTTGGGCTGCAGCTGAGCCTGAGGCCACTGCCACAAACACCTGGAGGTCTTTTCTCTGAGCACAGCTGCCATCTACACTGCTGCCATTGCCACTGCTCCTGCTGCCAACACCACTGCCTCCTACCTCACTGCCATCCTCCGGAGGTCATGTAGAGGTATTCTCTCTGGGTGCTACTGCAGCTGCAGCCACAGTTGATGCTGCCACTGATGACTGCAGTTGCTGCCGACACCCTGCCTACTGGTTTCCCCACCACCCAGAGGTCAGCTGCTAGGGAGACTCCAGGTTTGATTGCACATCCACTTTGAGATGCTGGCCAGGACCTGGGGGGTTGGGGTGCCAATGAGGTTGCTGCCACCACCATCATGGGGTGCAGCCGCCCCTGTCTGGAGACAACAGCCAGGACCTGGAGTTTCAGTTCAGGTTGCTTGTGGCTTTGGCTGTGCCTGGGGTTTTCTCCAGGGAGTGCTGGTTGCCACCATCTAGTTACTGTTTTTCAGGATTGCTCATTCTGGTGCTCTCTCTCCAAATTCCAGTGGCACTGAGATCTTGGGACCACAACATGGCTGAACCCAGGACATCTGAAGCTCAGGCTGGTGGGATAGTGAGTGGTCTGCCAGGGCCAGTGTGGGCCAGGCAATCGTGTGAGAAGTCAGAGACAGGGCTGGGAAACTGTTGAACACCAAAAGAAACAGCTGTTCAATTTTCCACTGAGGTTTATTTTATTTTAATTTTTTTCTTCTCTAACATCTCTCTCTACCATATTTGGAGCAAGGTATTTTTCAGGCATCAATTTGTTGAGGACAGTGATATAAGCATGGTGTTCTGCAGTTCTGCTGTATATTCTTCTATTTTTAATTGTTTAGAAATTGTTTGTTTTCATGGATTCCCTTTCTATTTTTCTCCACCTAACAGACAATCTCTGTTGGATTCTCTTATACTCTTACTTTGGATTTTTACTTCTAGCTTCTCCTTCTCCCTCATGAACATCACGTCCTACACTATTTCTGTTCTCTCTTTGTGCACTACTTGAAACTGTAAATCCTTTTAGCAAATTTTGTTTATATTGTAGACAGTGATTGAACTCAACAACTAGATTCCACAACTCTGGAACAATAAATGTTTTTAAGACATCCAGTGAGTATTAGTTTTCCAAATAGTCCTAGGAACCTGAAAGAGCCCATAGGCCTGGCTCTTCTTTGACAATCAGAAGAGGGTCTAGTCCCAGACTGGTAGCATCCTCTCATCAAAGGGAAAAACAGGAATCCCAGTGTGGTCAGCCATATCCTGTGTCCACAAAGTCCTGGGTAAGATACGGAGAAAACCCAATGTGGAATTCTAAGAGTAAATGATATTCTGAAATTCACATGGAAATCTACAACACAAAACATGAAATTCTGAAAATTGATGTAGCCTCTGGTTGGAATATAGAGGGAGGACTTGTAGTCTTTAGGGAAGAGAGATGCAACTAAGGAAGGCTCATGAGACTGAAGGATCCCAAGTGCCCCATTTCACCATGGATATTAAGCAGTGGGATCTAAGTAGGAGTTACAGGTTTTTGTGTAGTGCCCTAGGGAATGAGGCTGGGAAAGAAGGTGAAGACTGGACCCAAGGAGGACCTTACACCGCCCTTCTATTGTCCCTGAAGAATTCTAGACTAGGACAATCGGTAGGAAGTTTTTAGACCAAAAGCAACAGTAAACCCTAGGAACTTGTTAGACATTCAGAAATTCTGGCCCACTCTGGGCCCCTGAGTCAGACATTCTAGTTTGAGGCCCAAAAGTATGAGTTTGAGCAAGTTCTCCCAGTGATTGTCCTGCACCCTATTTGAGATGCACTCTTCTAGTCTAGATAATGGAGTGCCTTGAACAGATGGCCTGGGGTGACAGCATCAATTTTATTCTCCACAAGGACACCTTAGAGGTAGGCTTTCTCTTCCAGGTTTCTGACCCCTCACCCTAGGCACTCTTATAATCAAGTACCCAAGAGAAAATGTGGTATATATTCACAATGGAATATTACTCAGCCTTAAAAAAGAATGAAATTAATTAATTAAAAAAAAGAATGAAATGGTCTTTTCTGACACATGAATAAAACTAGAAACTTTCAAGCTAAGTGAAATAAGCCAGCCCCAGAAAACCAAAGGCCAAATATTCTCTCATTTATATGTGAATGCTAACACACAATAAGGGGTGGGGAATAACAGGAGTTCATTGAATTAGACAAAGGGAAATGAAGGTAAGGGAGCAGCATGGGAATAGGAAAGACAGTAGAATGAATTGAACATAATGCTCCTATGTTCACATATGAATGCACAACCAGGGAAACTTGACATCATGTACTACCACAAGAATGGGATCCTAATTAGACTAAGTTATATTCCATGCATGTATAACATCTCAAACTATACTCTACTATCACATATATCTAAAAAGAATAAAGGAGGAAATGGACATGGGGGAGGGTCAGGGAAAATAAAAGCAAAACACTGGAGAATGGTATTGCATATTTTTATATTGGATGCATGTATGAATATGTAACAATAAAGCCATTGATTATGTAAAACTATAATGCATTAATAAATATATGGAAAAAATTAAAAAGTGGCTAGTAGCATATGTAGCTAATTGGCAAATCCCCAAATTCAATCCCCTAAGTTCAATCCCCAGTACCAAAAAATAAGTTTTTCATTACATAAAAATACACAGATATATAAAATTCACTGCATAAATACATTTAAGTGCAAAAATCACATGATTATCTCAATACGTACAGAAGAGTGTTTTGACAACATCCAGCACCCATTCATGCTTAATAGCAGAGGAACTAGTGATAGAAGGAAATTTCTTCAACACTGTAAAAGCTATATTTAAAAAACAATGCCAACATCATTTTGAATGGAGAGAATCTGAAATATTTTCTCTAAAAACAATAACAGAACAAGGATGTAAACTTGCACTACTCCTATTCAACCTCACACTCTAGGCAGAGCAATCAGGCAGAAGAAGAAATCTAATGGCATAGGAGAAAATAAGTCCGGTTGCCTCTGTTTGCAGATGACATGACCCTTTACTTAGATGATCTAAAATGCTCCCTCAGAAATCTTCTAGCGCTGATACAAATTTCCTAAAGGAGGTGGATACAAGAACAACATACATAAATCAACTGCATTCCTATACTGAAATATTAAACCTGCTGCAGCAGAAATTGAGAAAAATATCTCATTCACAACACCCTGAAAAGAAATACGTGGTAAAGTATCTAATGTAGGAGATGAAAGACCTCAACAATGAAAACTACAGAGCACTGAAGAAAAAATTGAAGAAGACCTAAGGAGGAGGAAACACATCCCATGTTCTTGAAGAAGCAGAATTAATATTACCAAAATAGTCATACTACCTAAACCAGTAAACAGATTCACTACAATCTAAATTGAAATATCAATGACATTCTTCACAACACACAACAAAACAGTTCTAAAATTCATTTGGATAAATAAGCACATAGAATAGCCAAAGCAACCCTGAATCAGAAAAATGATGCTGAAGCCATCACTATGCCAGATATTCAATTATGTTATAGAACTTTTGTATAAAAACAGCATTATGTTGGCACCAAAACAGACCTGAGGATCAGTGGAACAGAAAACACAGATGAATCCATATAGATACAGTGACCCAATATGTGACAAAGGTGCCAAAAATATATGTTGGAGAAAAAAGAGAGACTTTTTAACAACTGGTGCACTTGATATCTATCAACCCGCACTAATATCAACTCCAAGTGGATCAAAGACCTAGGAATTAAACTAGAAACTCTACAGTTGCTTGAAGAAAATGTAGGTCCAACACTCCAACTTATTGACAAAAGCATCAACTTCCTTAATAAGATTTCTACAGCACAAGAAATAAAACCAAATGTCAATAAGTGGGATTAAATCAAATTTTAAAACTTCTGCACAACAAAGGAAACCAAAAAGTGAATAGACAGCCTGCCAATATGAGAAAAACTTTTTCACCTGCTCCTCAGACTGGAAATTAATGTACAGAACATAAAAAAAAAACTAAAAAAAAAACCATGAACCCCCCCTCCCCAATTACTAAATTGGCAAAGAAATCTAAACAGACATTGGTCAAAAGAAGAAATACAAATGGCCAACATATATATGAAAAAATGTTCAGCACCTTTCCCAATAAGGGAAATGCAAATCAAAACTACATGGAGGAGAAAGTCTATTATTATTTTGTTCTTACTCTTTTCCTATACTTCAACTAAACTACTATATTTAAAGAAAATTACATGGAAATTTTATCTCATTCCACTCAAAGTAGAAATTATCAACAATAATGTGGGGGGATTCACATACCGGAGAGAACATTCAGGGGGAAGGAATTAGACAAATGAGGATGAAGGTAAAGGAGGGGAATGGGAATAGGAAAGATAGTAGAATGAATCAGACATATTTTCCTATGTTCTTATGAGAATACATGACTGTGTAACTCCACATTATATATAATGCAGGAATGGGAAGTTGAACTCCATGCATGTATAATACATCAAAATACACTCTTATCATATATATCCAAAAATTATTTTTAAAAATGAATAACATGGGGGGGGGGGAATGTATGCTAATTAAGTGTTGTTATTAGGACTCTTAATTAGTCTAACCATTCTGGAAAACTGTATGGTTGTCCCTTTCAAAACTTGGAATGGAACTACCACCTGCCCCAGCTGACCACTCCTTGGTATATATCCAAAGACCTAAAATCAACACACTGTAGAGACACAGGAACATCAGTGTTTACAGCAACACAATTCACAACAACCACATTACAGAACCAGCCCACATACCCATCAACAGACTAATGGATAAAGAAAATGCAGTGTATATACACACAATGGAGTTTTACTTAGTCAAACACAAGAATGAAAAGATGGCATTTGATGGGAAATTGATGAAACTGGAGAACACAATTCTAAGTGAAATAAGCCAGATTCAAGGGTCAAATGTTTCCCCAAATATGTGAATGCTTGACCAAATAATGGAAAAGGGGGATCCAATGAAAACAGAAGAGACCTCTGTGGAGTAAAGGGAGGGGTTATAGGGAAGTGAAGGGGGATAAAAAGAGGAATGAACAGCAGAATGAAACAAACTAAACTCTCATGTACATATATGAAGAAGCACAGTGAATCTCAATTTTATGTATACTTACAATGCACTAATTTAAAAACCTATAAATAAAAAGAAGATAAACCAATAGAAGCCAAACTCATTGTTCTCTCTTTCACTCTTCCTTTATTTTTTTACTTCTATTTCTTCTTCTTCATTCTAATGAACGTATGTTGCCTCTGCATCACCCTATTCAACTTCTTTCTTTTTGTAACTTTTATTTATTAATTTCATTAATTTTTTTCACAATGATAAACATTTTTTTTAAAATGTACTTTGTGTACAACCAGAAAAACAATTGCTATACTCCATTTGTGTTCAATGAATCAAAAAATTAAATAAAAAAAAATTCATTTCATGCTGGGCACGGTGGCACATGCCTGTAATCCCAGCACGTGGGAGGCTGATGCAGGAGGATCATGAGTTCAAAGCCAGCCTCAGAAACTTAGCAAGGCCCTAAGCAACTCAGTGAGACCCTGTTTTTAAATAAAATACAAAATAGGGCTGGGAATGTGGCTCAGTGGTGGAGTGCCCTGGGTTCAATCCCCAGTACCAAAAAAGAAAACTCATTTCATACATATATATATAGGTTAAGAATGTCTGTCTCAATCTCCCGTCCTTCCCATCCCCAACCATCCACCCCTCACCTCAACCCTCACCCCCTTCTGTCCAATCCAAAGTTCGTTCATTCTTCCCTACCCATCCCCCACTACAGATCAGCATCTGCTTAACAGAGAAATTACTCAGCCTTTGGTTTTGGGGATTGGCTTATTTCACTTAGCATGATATTCACCAGCTCCATCCATTTACCTGTAAATGCCATAATTTTATTCTTCTTTAAGGCTCAGTCATATTCCATTGTGTATATGTATCACATTGTCTTTATCCATTCATCTGTTGAAAGCTATCTAGGTTGGTTCCATAGTTTCTATTGTGAATTGCGCTGCTATAAACATTGATGTCACTGTAATATGCGTCACTGTAATATGCTGATTTTAAGTCCTTTAGATATAAACTGAGGAGTGGTATAGTTGGGTCAAACTATGGTTTCATTCCAAGTTTCTAAGGAATCTCCATACTGCTTTCCAAAGTGGCTGCACCAATCTGCTTTCCACCCAACAATGAATGAGTGTACCTTTTTCCCCACATCCTCGCCAACATTAATTATTGCTTGTATTCTTGATAACTGCCACTTTGACTGGAGTGAGATGAAATCTTAGAGCAGTTTTGATTTGCATTTCTGTAATTGCAAGAGAGGTTGAACAGTTTTACATGTTTGTTGATCACTTATATTTCTTCTGTGAAGTGTCTGCTCAGTTCCTTAGCCCATTTGTTGATTGGGTTATTTGTTTGTTTGTTTGTTTTTTTGGTGTTGTTTTTTGAGTTCTTTATATATCTTGGAGATTAGTGCTCAATCTGAGGCACATGTGGTAAAGATTTATTCCCATTCAGTAGGCTCTCTCTTCAAATTATTGTGTCCTTTGCTGAAAAGAATCTTTTTAGTACGAATCCATCCCATTTATTAATTCTTAATTTTACTTCTTGTTTTAAGAATCTTGTTAAGGAAGTCAGGTCCTAAGCCCACGTGATTAAGATTTGGGCCTACTTTTTCTTCTCTTAGGTGCAGGGTCTCTCTTTTAGTGCCTAAGTCTTTAATCCACTTTGAGACGATTTTTGGGCAGGGTGAGAGATAGGGGTTTAATTTCATTTTGTTATACATGGATTTCCAGTTTTACCAGTAGCATTTATTGAATAGGCTATCTTTTCTCCAATGTATATTTTTGGTACCATTATCAAGTATGAGATAACTGTATCTATGTGAGTTTGTCTCTGTGTCTTCTATTTTGTACCATTGGTCTACATATTTTGTACCATTGTCTATTTTGGTGCCAATATCGTGCCATTTTTGTCACTATTGTTCTGTAGTATAATTTAAGATCTGGTAGCATGATGCCTCCTGCTTCACTCTTCTAACACTTTTGGTAGTATGGCCATTTTGACAATATTAATTCTGCCTACACAAGAGCATGGGAGATTTTTTCATCTTCTAAGGCCCTCTTTAATTTCTTTCTTTAGTGTTCTGTAGTTTTCATTGCAGAGGTCTGTCACCTCTTTTGTTAGATTGATTCCCAATATTGTAATTTTGTTGAAGCTATGGTGAATGGGGTAGATTTCCTAATATCTCTTGCAGTGCCAAATTCATCGCATATGTATAGAAATGGATTTGATTTAGGGTATTGATTTTATATCCTGCTACTTTGCTGATTTCATTTATGAGCTCTAGAAGTTTTCTCATGGAATATTTTGGATCATCTAAATACAGAATCATGTTGTTGGCAAATAGTGATAGTTTGAGTTCTTCTTTTCCTATTCAGATATCTTTAATTACTTTGGTCTGGCTGATTGCTCTCCCTAGGGTTTCAAGGACAATGCTGAATACCTATTCAATTTTTGAAATTGAAAACCTTTTGCTACCCTCTGGTCTCTTCTTCTTTCCTCTTAATTAACTCTATTTTTACTTTCTTTTACTACTAGTTAGTTTATAAAATGTCAGACTCTACCACTAATGTTATAGCAACAATTAATAACACTGGAAGTCATAAATAATACCTATTGTTTGATTTTATGATAGACATAATTCATGATTACTGTCTTTCCAGACAGAAACTGCTGATCCTACCATTTCTGTTTATTGTTATCAATCGACATTGTAGATGTCATAATAGGAACTAAGTACTTTATTTAATCCTATATGTTATATGTATATGTTTTTGCTGTTATTGGGCTCCCTCTAATCTGTGAGGCAACTGTAAACCTACAGGACCACTAAAAGCTTGTAGAGTAGAAGCCCTCCTGCTCTAGAACCATTTGAACAGATGGGCAGATGCAAACAATATGAAAAATCAAGGGAAGAAATGTCCAAAACAAAACTGAATGATTCAACAATACACTCTACTGAAACTGTAGTGTAGGAAATGTCAGGGAAGGAATTTAGAAAGTTCATAGATAAGATTATCTAAGACATAAAATATGATGTTAAGGAGTGGAATCAGAGAAAATACAAGTCAAAGATCACTTCAATAAGGTTATAGAGATTTTGAAGATGAATCATTTGGAAATTCTTGAAATGGAAGGATCAATACATCAAATTATAAATTCAATGGAAAGCATTATCAATAGACTAGATCATTTGAAAATTTTCAGGCAACAAAGGCAATATACATAATCTTGAAAATAAACTTCATCATACAGAAAAGATGTTAAGAGACTATGAACAGAATTTTCAAGAAATACAGAGTAACATTAAAAGGCCCAATCTAAGTTTTATAGGGGCTCTGAGGTACAAATTAAAGGAATGCACAATATTTTCAATGAAATAAGAGAAAAATGTCCAAATATTAAAAATGAAATTGAAAATCACATACAGGAGGCATACACGACTGCAAATATGCACAATTACAACAAAGCCATCCCAAGGCACATTATCATAAAAATGCCTAACCTACAGAAAAAGGACAGAAGTTTAAAATAGATAGAAAAAAAATGACTGGTCATATTTAGAAGTTAACAAATATGGATTTCAGCTGATTTTTTTAGCCCAGACACTGAAAGCTATGAAGGCTTGAAATAATGTATAAAAAGCACTAGCAAAAATGTATGCTACCCATGAATACAATACACAGGAAAACTAAGCTTCATATTTGAGGATAAAATTAAAACCTTTCATGATAAACAAAAGTGAATTCTTAAAAGAATTCACAATGATAATGCTGACACTACAAAATATACTTAATAGAATATTTCATGAAGAAGAAACGGAGAATACATATAAAGTCCATGGAGAATGAAACTACACTAGAAGAGTAGTGTATTAAAGCAAAATGTAATTCAACTTTAAAACTAAAAATAAATGCAAATGACAGGAAATAAAATTCATCTCTCAATAATAATGCTGAGTGTTAATGGACTCAACTCATCACTCAAAAGACATAGGTTGGGAGATTGGATTAAAAATCAAAACCCAACAATATGCTGTCTCCAAGAGACTCACCTCACAGGTAAAGATATCCACAGACTGAAGGTAAAAGGATGGTATAAAACTTATCATTCACATGGATCTCATAAGCAAGCAGGTGTTTCTAGCCTCATACCTGATAAAGTGGGATTCAAACCGAGTTAATCAGAAGAGACAAATAAGGCCATTTCAAAAAGTTTAAGGGAATGAAAAAAAAGAATCAAGATTTGCAAATATTTATACTCCACAAAATGCAGCATCTACATACACAGAACAAACCTTTCTCTGTATCAAGAACACAACACAAAAATACTCAGTGACTTTAACACTGCTCTCATCACTAGACAGATCATCTGAACTAAAACTAAATAAAGAATGTACAGAACTAAAAACAAGTACAATTAATAATTTAGTCAACAAATATATACAGAATATTTCATACATCAATGACTGAATACAATTTCTTCTCAGCAGCACCTCCAACATTTTCTAAAATAGACCATATTTTAGGACACAAATAAATTCTTGGCAAATTCAAAAAGTTGATGATCCTATCAGACCAAAATGGAGTAAAATTAGAAACCAATGATAATATAAATAAAAATTACTCAAACACCTGGAGACTGAAAAACTCACTATCAAATGATGAACGGAAGGCATAAGAGATTAGGAATGATATAAAAAATACATAGAGGTAATGAGAATAATGATTACATAATCTCTGTCCCAGATTATGTCCCATAATCTCTGGGACACTATGTAGGTGGTTGTAAGAAGAAAGTTCATAACTTTGAGCTCATACATTAAAAAACCAGAAAGATACCACATAAAAAATCTAACACTACATTTTATGGATCTTATAAAAGAAGAACAAATCAACCCAGAAATCAGCACAACACAGGAAATAATTAAAATTAGAGCCAAAATCAATGAAACTGAGATTTAAAAATTTAAAAATCAATGAAGCAAAAAGTTGGTTCTGTGAAAAAATAAAATTGATAAACTCTTAGCTAAGCAACCGAGAGGGAAAAAATACAATTTCTTAAAAATGTGTGATGAAAATACAAATATTACCACAAATACTACAGAAATACAGAGGATCATCAAAAATTATTTTGAAAATTTATATTCAAATTAGCTAGAAAATATGGATGACATTTACATATTGCTAAAGACATATGACCTACACCAACTGAACCAGGAGAGCACAGAAAGTGTGAACAGATCAATTTCAAGTAAAGAAACTGAAGATGCCATCAAAAGCACTACCAACTAAAAAATATCCCAAGACAAGATTCTCCGATGAGTACCACCAGACTTTTAACAAGTAATATCAATCCTCAAAGTTTTCTACAAAAACAAGAGAAGGAAACGCTTCCAAACATTCTATGAAGGTAATAGCACCCTGATATGAAAAACAGATATATTTAATATATATCTTTTAATATAAGGAAATTCCTAATTTCCTTAGGAAAGCAAACTTCTGACTAATATTCTTGATGGATATAGATAAAAAATTCTCAATAAAATACTGGCAAATTACATTTAAAAAACATATTTAAAAGGTAGGCACCAATATCGAGCAGGGTTCATTCAGGATTGCAAGGTTGTTTCAATATATGGAAATCGATAAACATAATTCATGACAAAAACAGACTTAAAGAGAAGAATCATGTGTTTATCTCAATAGATGAAGAAAAAGCATTTGCCAAAATACATAACCCATTCATGAAAAAAACACTAGAAAAGTAGGATGGAAGGAACATGCATCAACACTGTGAAAGCTTTATACACCTAAACCAAAGCCAACATCATTCCAAAGAAAAACTGAAATTATTCCCTATAAAAAGAGAAAAAATACAGGGATGCCCACTTTTACAACCTCTATTCAATATAGTCCTAGAATGTCTAGCCAGAACAAACAGGCAAAAGAAAGAAATTAAAGTTAGGAAAAAAAGAGCTAACACTATCTCTGTTTGCTAACAACATGATCCTATACTTAGAAGAAACCCCCAAAACTCCACCACAAACTTCTAGAACTCATAAATCAATTCAGAGAAGTAACAGAATTCAAAATTAACCCTCATAAATCAACTGTGCTTCTACAGTCTGAAGACAAACCAGTTCAAAGAGAAATTAGGAAAACCAACCCATTCACAAAAACTTCAAAAAAATAAAATAGAATATTTGGGAATTGATCTTCAAAAGAATTGAAAGACCTCTAAGTGAAAGTAAGAAACACTAAAGAAAGAAATTCAGGAAGACCTTAGAAGATGGAAGAACTTTCCATGTTCTTATATAGGCAGAATTAATATTGCAAAATAGCTATACTGTCAAAAGCACTATAAAGACACAGTGAAAATTTCATCAAAATTCCAATGATGTTCTTCATGGGATTAGAAAAAAGCAGTCATTAAATTCATTTAGAAAAATAAGAGGCCCAGAATAGCTAAAGCAATCCTTAGCAAGAAAGGGAAGCAAGAAAAGGGAAGCAGACTTTAAATTATACTACAGAGCTGTAGTAACAAACTATATTACCAAAACAGACAAGACCAATGGAGTACAATAGAAGGCACAGAGACAAACGCACATAAGTACAGTTATCTCATACTAGACAAAGGCACCTAAAGCATACACTGGAGAAAAAATACCCTCTATAACAAATAGTGCTGGATAAACTGGAAATCCATATGTAATAAAATGAAAGTTAACCCTCTCTCTCACTCTGCACAAAACTCAACTCAGTGTGGATCAAGGACCTAGTAATGGACCAGCAACCCTGCACATATACTAGAAGAAATTGTCACTCCAACAATCCAACATAATGGCACAGAAACTGATGTCCTAAAAAAGGCACCTAAGGTACAAAAATTAAAATCGTAAGACAATAAATGTGATTGCATCAAACTAAAAAGCTTCTTCCCAGTGAAAGAAACAATCAACAGCATGAAGAAAAAACTTACAGATTTGGAAAAGAAAATCTTTGCTACCTGCTCCTCACTTTCCAGGATGTTACTTTCCAGGATGTGTAATAATTCATAAAGATTAATGTGAAAAACACCCAATCAATAAATGGGCAAAAGAACTGAACAGATACTGCATAGAATAGGAAATAATAATGGGAAGCAAATATATGAAAAAACATTCAACATCTGTAGCAATTAGAGTAATGCAAATACAACTATACTGAGATTTCACATCACATAGAATGGCCATTTTCAAGAATACAAGTAACAATAAATGCTTATAAGCATGTGAGGAAAAAAGTTCATTCATATATTGCTCACAGAACTGGAAACTGATGCAGCCCCCTAGAAAGTGGTATGGAGATCCACAAAAACTAGGAAAGAATTGCCATTTGAGCCCTTTATCCCACTCCTAAGCATACATCCAAAGGAGTTAAAACTAGCATGCCACAGTGACACCACCCACATCAATGTTTACACCAGCTCACTTTGCAATAGCTAAGCTATGGAACCAACTGGGATGCCCTTCAACAGATGAATGAATGAAGAAAATGTGGTATATATACATGGTGGGGTATTACTTGGCCATAAAAAAGTGACTTTATGACATTTGACAGTAAATGGATGGATCTGTAGATTATCATGCTAAGTGAAATAAGTCAGTTCCAAAAATCCATACGTCAAAATGTTTTCTCTGGTATGTGGAAGCTAAGCCACATTAAGGAGGTGCAAAAGAGAAGAATAGAAGTTTAGTACATTAGACAATGGGGAATGGAGGGAAGAGGGGGATATGGAAAGGAAAGAGTGTGGAATGAATCTGACATAATTTTCCTATGTTTATGTATAAAAACATCGCAGTGAACCACATCATCACGTACATCCACAAGAGTAGGGTCCAAATTAGAGTAGAATATATTCCACACTTGAATAATTATATGAAAATGGGTTTTACTGTCACAACCAAAAAAACCCAATAAATAAATAAATAAATAACATCCATATATAAATAGAAGACTACTATAATACACAAAAGACAACAGGAATGAAGAGAAAATTTAATGGGGGAAATCTTGGTATTAAATTGGAGCAAATTAATTCTGCATTTATATAATTATGTCAAAATAGACCACATTTTATTTGTAATTTAATGCACTAATACATTCTTAAAAAAAGTAACCTGAATTTATCTGTAAGTGGGAGCTTATCTTTATAAACATGAATTTCAAGTTTGATGTGGAGGAGAGAGGAAATACAGGGGGAAATTGAAGAATAAAAAAAGTAGGAGAGCTCAGCATTTTATTCTCCAAGGAATCTGTGCTTCTACATAGAAGAACACAATAAGAAAAGGTCCATGGTTTTCACTGAATTATCCAATAAACAGTGGCAACAGAAATGGGAGAGAGGAGAGCTACAACCCTATTCCCAATAAAATAAAAAGTTTGTATCAATAGGATGCATACCTTAGTAAACTGCACACCAATATTGCACTTATTTCAGAAAAAAATGGTGTTTTGCTACAGAAATAAAGGTATGAAAAGAAAATCATATGTGCATTGTGGGAGGTTTTATTTACAGGGAGCTTTTTTAATACAAACACTTAAAATCATGAAAACCTTTGTGAAAATCAGTTTCGATAATTTGACAGTTTTCTCCCTTTTGACATATACATAAAATTTTGCCATAAAGTAAGACTGCTATATAGTGAATGTAAATATACTGTGAGCTACTTTTCCATTAATGCTACATGAATTATTTTGCACACAGATAAAAAAATTTCTGAATTTCATTTGGCATTCAGATGATGTCAGTCATTGATATATGTAAGGGAGATGTCCTCAGTTACTTCTCAAGGTTTTTACATTCTCTTTATCTTTTAGTGTTTAGGCCCAAGTTTGCTCATTTGCAAAAGGCAATGCCATTCTTCGAAGAACCACACAGTTGGTTCAGATTGACAAAGACAGATGTAGACTTCCAGCTGTCACACTCATACTTCTGCCATAGTGTTGTTTCTTGCATCATCTCTCTTTTACACTCACAGATCAAAACTCAAGCATGGTGGCCTGACATTGAGCATCAATGTTAATGTACTAGAAACTACATTATAGGGCGAGTAAGAGAGCGATTGCACAGTTTATTTCAGATTAGGGGCCTAAGGAGAGACATGTACAGAAATCATGTTAGTTCTCACCCTCACATAAGTATCAGTATCCAGGCAGGCCATCACAGTCTTGTGACACCCATCACTGACAACCTACTTTATTCAATGGGACCACATGAGGGAACAGACAGTGGAGTGTATTAGAGACTCAGGAAAGCACTGAAACACCTACAGCATTGTCTGTACCTTTGACACTGCTCTAGGAAAGGGGTTAAAGGGGGAAGGAGCTGAAAGGAACAGTATTGCTACTGTGTTGCTACTTCCTCCTCCTTATAGAAAGAAGCCACGCCTATTGCTGACTGGTAAAACACTCTTCTAAAACTCTACCTTTTCCTTTTAAAATACTGGAAAATTCAAAATAAAAATTCTTCATCTGAATGAAAGTTTGGATCTTTGTCTTTGTATAACATTTGTGTTTAAGAAATAAACATTTTTGCTGAAAGCAGGTTCTATTAAAAGCAAACTCACCACTTAGTTTCTGGGATCCAGGCAGGAGGCTTGGTTTCAGGAGTAACTGGTACTGCATCTTTTGAGATACCTCTTCCATGAGGAAAGGCTCTAGGAAGTTGGGAATGGTGGCACAGTCCCTTGGTCCCTGTGTCAGGAGTGCAGTGTCTTGAAGATGGCTCATCTCTATTCCATAGGGATATTCAGGCTCTAAAAAGAAAAATCTAAATGTAGATTTCAAGCTGCAAATTGCCATGGACATTTTTGCTACAAACTGACATAGACTGCAGTTTACTCCTGGGACTTTTGCTGTAATCTTTTGATGCTTGAATTACCCCCAGATTCACTCTTACAGTTGGAAGCAACTGCATAATGCAGTAGCCTTTCCTACATATTTTAGGGGGAATGGGGGGAGTGGAGAAGATAAATCTTTAAAGAATATCTTTATGGAAAGATTTTGCAGATCAATTTGCATCATAGTTGATTCCAGTATTCATCTGAGAACATTTAAATGTATTCCAATTTTACACAATGCCAACAATATTCATTAAACTTTAGGAAATCCTTGTTCTCTGTTGGCCTCAACTCCATGATTTAAAAAATTAATCCTACCTATATGAAAGCATTGTAAGGATCAAACACATAAACCTAGTGGCTGATATTGTATACACATTAGGGAGAAAGCACTATGTATGCGCATCATCACTCTTACTATCATCTACCATGTCCATCTGGAAAGACCTGTTAGGGTTTTAATAATTACATGATGATGAGTGGCTCAAGAGCACTTGGACTTGCATGGATTATTTATGTCTCCCTCCTTGAGGTTGGTGTTCACAGGTCATAATCAGAAGGAAGAATGAAGATGATTAGAAACACAGAAACAGATGCAAACTAGATCTACAAACTAGAAATACTACGCCCTGGAGATCTGGCCACAGTGTGACTTTTGCTCTCTAGTACTCTAAGTAATTGCACCCTCCTCATATACCATTCAGATCTTTTCACCATGGCAATTTTTGTTATATAGATTCAGTCATGTTCTATTCTTAATGCTGAAGGTCACGTCATAAACTCTTACTCTTCCTTTCCACACAGTGCAGGCATGTAACACAAATTGTTCTAAATATTTACACATTATAGTATAGTAATTTTCAGGGCTGAAAGTAAAAATGGCTTCTGTAACAGCATTAAACATTACATATTTATTAATGTAGCTAAGACAAGTTCCAGAGTACTCAATAAGAGTAATAATGATGTTTGAAACTGCAATAAGTAGTTACTATCTACCTACATTCAGGCTACTAAAATAATTAACATACATATTTGATTTTTAATGTTTTATTAGTGTATTCATGTTTGATTTGAATGAAACCTTTCATTGTCACTTATTCATTTTTTAAAAAACAAAATCAAAAAACCTGAAATATCATCAATTTTGTGTTCAGTTCTATGTAGGACAACTTTCTGTATTCTAAGCCTTAGCATTAGAACACATGGCAATACTTCATAGAAACATTTGGTTTTACATTGCACAGATCCCTTTAAACATTCTAGATTATTCAAGAGTGACACTGCCAACAATGAAATGATTATACAGGATGGGACGATACATATGATATGCTCTACACAATGTCTAGCAGATAAGCATTTTAAATTTCTAACACATTGTCATCATATTTTTGTCATCATTTCATGTGCTGTAACACTGTTCAATATTTAATTGAAATATTTCTGTTAAGCACACACAATAAAATTGTCAAGAATTTTGTTATATGTATGGAAGAAAGATTCATCTCACATATTCATATGTGAACACAGCATAGTGAGGTTTCAATCCCCAGTACTTCCTCACATCATCCCATGCCCTGTTCCTCTCTATTCCTTTTCTCTATGCTATAGATCTCCCTAATATTTTTATGAAAGTTCCCACCATTTTGTCTTTCCTCTTCAAGATCAGCATAGGAGAGAAAGCATTTAACCCCTGACGTTCTGAACCAGGCTTATTTAACTTAGCATGATGTTCTTCTCCAGCTCCAGTCATTTGCAAATGAACAACAAAATTTCCTGCTTCTTTATGACTGCATAAACTCCATTGTGTGTGTATAGTTACCTCACATTCTTAATCCATTTATATATTGACAGACACCCTGATGATTCTATAACTTGGCTATTCTGAATTGTGCTGCTACAAATATTGGTATGTATGAAGATACTGATGTTTGACAGCATAAAATAATTGGCCAAATATATCACAACTAGTAATTGATAGTACAGGAATTTATACTTTGGTAGTTGTATGCCTTTGGATTAATAATCATCCCAAATAATGCTAGTTGTTTTCAAAAACTTTCATAGCACACTATAATTCTGTGGTGTTTCAGGATCAACTATGAGGAAAAGAGGTGGAAAACACCCACAGATTTCCTCTAGATCTTCTACTGCAACTTCAGCCACTATTGTTCTATCATATAGGATTTCTTGTAAAGTTTATTTAGAAGGTATATTCAAATCACCTTTGTATACCATACAAATGCTTCTTAAAGATTGCAATTTCATGAAATCCAATTATTAAGTCAACTGTGTTTTTCCATGCCTGATCTTTTAGCAGGCCTTCCAATGAATGAATAACAACTCAAGAGCTATACTAATCCAGGTCTGAGGATCTTTTCATCTTGGGGCATTAGAAAAACTGCTGTCCCAGAATCTTCACAGCAATGTGTCTATTTATTACAAAACCCAATCTACTTCTTCATAATACCTGGGCATTCTCTCTATTGTGATATGTCACTCAATCTTTTCCCCAGAGAGAAATTATATTTTCAAATACAAAATCAGATTACTGTCACAAATTGTATGAGCAAGGATACTTGTTAAAAAGTAAAACTGTTACTTTCCATGTATACATGTTTATAAATCATAGTTATATTAGTCTTGACTTTAAGAAAAGTGCAAAAATCCTGAGAAAAATTTCTACTCTAAAGCATACCAATGTATCACATATTTAAAGAGTACACGAACTTTCCCCCCAAAAACAATCATATTTTCAAGAATAGTTTTGAAAAGATAGAAAATGTTTGTGCTTGTGTAAATGAGAGGTTTTTCCCAGACTGCTCTCAAAGAAAAAAAAAAAAACACAGAATGTTCCCTCCCTTATCTTATCTGCAGAACCACCCATCCTCTAGCGGTCAGACCCAAAAGAACACTGTAAACCTGCTTATCTTTCATTATAAAAACCCTGCTAAATTTGAGCTCGGGGCCTCTTAGCGTCACCAGTTGCCAAGTGCATGGAGGTCCAAGCTCGAGCTTGCTAATGAATGACTCTTTGTTGCTTGCATTGTTCAAGGTCTCTGGTGGTCTTCTTGGGGGTCCCGAGCCATGGGGTACAACATATGGGGGCTCGACCGGGATCCCCTAAAGCCCACCCAGACACCTAATCATAGAGTCATAAGAAGCACCAACGGCCAGTGAGTAACAGTATTGCTATATTTTCCGTCTGTCTGAATTGCCTGCAGGTTCTGGTTCTGGGCTGGTAAAGTCCTGGTGGACGCACTATAGGACCCCAGCAGGGTCCCGGAAGACGTCCCCTCGACCCATCTGGGCAACTTTTTGTTGCATCTGGGCA
>JAJEJO010005287.1:10617-21141 GCA_020662805.1 Glaucomys volans | reverse complement strand
TTTTTCTGTCCATATGGTCTAATCTTTGTGTTAATCTGTCACCATCTACACTTCCCCACTCGCAATTTTCCTCATTTTCAATCTGGAGGAAAACGAGTCTGCAGATCTCCTGGCAGAAAGGAGAAACAACGGTCCATGGTCAAATTTATTTCATCCTTTTCATATTATACAGGAAACAGATTTTCAGCCCGATAGACGGCCCACGGACCCTCTGCTGCCAAAACATCGCCAACCCCCGTCCGCGTCGTCTGGTTCCCTTTCTCTTTTATCTAACCGCCGCATTCCTTCTTCTCTTGGCAGCTGGATACCTGGCCATTAAAGAGATGGGTCAAATTCAGAGTACCCCTTTAACCCTACTAACCAGCCACTTTGGGAAAGTTCAAGCCAGGGCACAGAACTTGTCAGTTGAAATCAATAGGAAAAATCAAAATGCTAAGTTTTCTGATAATCCTAGAGACTTGATTTCCCTTTTAGATAGTGTCATGTTCACACACCAACCCACTTGGGACAATTGTCAGCAGTTACTCCGGATCCTGTTCACAACCAAAGAACGTGAAAGAATCCAAATGGAAGCCAGAAAGTTGGTCCCAGGGGACGACAGACAGCCCACCGTAAACCCTGACTTAATTAATGCTTCTTTCCCCTTGTCCAGGCCTCCACAAGATGAATGGAACTACAACACGGCTAAAGGTAAGGAGAGGCTCCGGGTTTATCGCTAGACTCTAATAGGGGGTCTCTGGGCAGCAGCTCGCAAGCCCACTAATTTGGCCAAGGTATATTCAGTCATGCAAGAAAGATGGGAATCACCTTCCGCCTATTTAGAAAGGTTAATGGAGGCATTTAGACAGTACACTCCTATAGATCCAGAGTCACCCGAGAATCAGGCAGCAGTAGTGATGAGCTTTGTTAAGCAGGCAGCACCGGATATAAGGGGCAAGTTACAAAGAATAGAGGACTTAGAAGGGAAAAAATATTCAGGACCTAATAAGAATAGCCCAGTGGGTATTTAACAACAGAGATGCACCAGAAGAGAAACAGCTTAAAGCTACTAGGGAAATGACTAGGGCTTTAGCAGTGGCAGTGCAAAATGAAAGGACAGAAAAAAAATTGCAAAAAACACAGTTCCTCTGGAAGTTGTAACTTTTTCTTTTGGTGATTCTCCTGACATGAGGGGCGCCCCCTCAATTCTAAATGAGATTCTAAAAGCCACAGTTCCACTAACAAGACCCGGCCCAATTTGGTTGCTATGGGACACTACTCAGCTGATATGGGTGAAATAATGGCCTCTAACAGAACAACAGTTACAACTCCTGGTACAAGACCAGCTAGCCTTGAACAACATAGAGCCAGCTTTCAGTCCACACAATACCTCAGTGTTTATTAAAATAAAGAGAAGTAAACTAAATGGAGATACTATATGAAGCCACTAGAGACAAACAGCCCTTTAATTGGACACTGGAAGCAGATAAAGCATTTCAACAAATCAAGGATGCCCTGTTGTCAGCCCCAGCCCTGCGGCTTCCAGATGTCATTACCCCGTTCTTTCTCTATATAGATGAGAGTAAAGGAATAGCAAAAGGCGTTTTAACTCAATACCTAGGCCTCTGGAGAAGACCAATAGCATACCTGTCAAAAAAATTGGATCCTGTAGCAGCAGGTTGGCCCCCATGCTTGCGCATGATTGCTGCCACAGCCCTCATGGTAAAAAATGCTGATAAATTGACTATTACATGTAATCACTCCACATGCTATTGAGGGAATCCTGAGACAATCTCCAGATCGATGGCTCAGTAATGCCTGGCTCACACATTATCAGAGCCTATTGTTTAACCCTCTCAGGATTATTTTCCAGGCACCCTCGGCACTCAATCCTGCAATGCTGCTGCCTGACCCTGACATGGACACACCCCTACATGACTGTTCAGAAGTCCTAGCTCAGGTTCATGGGCTTAGGGAAAACCTACAAGATCATCCACTGCCTGATGCAGATGCGGTATGGTTCACAGAAGGAAGCAGCTTTATACACCAGGGTCAAAGGTATGCGGGCGCAGCAGTAGTAACGGAGACAGAAGTGATTTGGGCTGAGCCCCTGCCAACAGGCACATCTGCCCAAAAGGCAGAACTGACAGCCATAACTAAAGCTCTAACAATGGGAGAAAGCAAAAAATTAACTGTGTACGGACAGCCGTTATGCCTTTGCAACCGCCCATATTCATGGGGCCATTTACAGGGAAAGGGGAATGCTAACCACAGAAGGAAAATCCATTAAAAACAAAGAAGAAATTATATCCCTGAGAGACGCCCTCTGGTTACCCAAGAAATTGGCTATCATCCACTGCCCAGGGCATCAGAAACCAACCGATCCAGTATCCAGGGCAACTGCCTAGCAGATAAGACGGCACAAGAAAAAGCACCCCAGAGAGACTTAATTATGGTCTCTCAACTCCCAGACCCTGGTCCACGAACCCTTCCAAAAAGCCCAACTTAACAGAAGAGGACTTATGAATTTGCCAGCAGCCTCTAACCCATTGCTTAGATGGATGGTGAAAAGACTCCAAAGGCCATATAATACTTCCAGAACTGTTGGGACAGAGAGTGTTGCACAGGCTCCACCAGACCACCCACACGGGGACAAGAAAATTACAGGACTTGATGCAGCAAGCAGGAATTAAAGATGTGCAAGATAAGATAGAACAGATCGTCAAAAATTGTAGGGTCTGTACGTTAACAAATGCAAGACATAGCAAGTGGGAATCCAGAAATAGATTCAGGGGAAACAAACCAAGGGTATATTGGGAAGTCGATTTCACCGAAGTAAAACCTGAAAAGTATGGATATAAATATGTAGTTTTTATAGAAACCTCCACCCCCAATAATCCCTGATCTAACCAAGTGGCTCCTAAAGGAGGAAAAAAATAGATGATCTTGAACTTTTGTTTTCCCTCCAGGCCCTGCAGAGGGCCCACGGAGAAATTTGGCCAAAGCTCAAAAACTTGTACGAGTCAGGCCCACCTCCTGTTCCACACAACTTCCACCCGGGTGATTGAGTTCTGGTGAAACAATAGCGTAACCTGGAACCACGGTGGAAAGGCCCCTACATGGTCATTTTGACTACACCCACCACTCTCAAAGTCGACGGCATTGCCTCCTGGATTCATCACACCCATACCAAGCTGGCTGAACCCCTTTCCGACATCGTGCTTCCTGCCCTAAACAACACTATGTGGAGAGTGGACACATCCAAGGACAACCTGCTAAAGATTAAGCTTTGCCACCACAAACTGTAACTCTGTGACTATGTTCCTACTTTTGCTTTGTTGTATAGCCCTGGCCACGACTGCAGCTGCAGCTCCAGTTTCTGGAACCACCAATCTCAGCCCACATCAGCCTTATGAAATCACCTGGGAAGTAACCAACCTGGCAGCAGGAGTTCCCAGCCTGACTCTGACTGAATATCGCCCCTTATGGACATGGTGACCTGAACTGCAAGTAAACCTTTGCACTTTAGCAAATGGGAAATTTTCTGTGGAAACAGACACTATTAATGTTAATGGAGAGTTACACCTGAGTAAGGGGGCCCTCTTAGACACAGTTAATGGGAGAACAAGAAGCTAATCAAAGCTGGTGGGTGTAGTCAAAATGACCATGTAGGGGCCTTTCCACCGTGGGCTCTTCTGTGGGAGTACCATGAAAACACAGATAGAAAGAAAATGTGTTTGTCCTGACTAGTCTATCCAAACACTATCTTCTATTCCACCTCACAACTGGTCAGGACATGAAGAGAGTTGATTGGTGAACTTTGAGTCTGCAGGAGACACACTGGAAACTTTTTTCCTCCAGATGCCAGACACAAAACTACAGGATTACTTTGCCCAGCTGGATATCAGTCTTGCTTTGGTCATATACCTTTACTCTCTACACTTATTTTTCTGAATGGAAATGTTTACTCTGTGCATTTGTATTTTGGATATTTTTAAATTGCTTTTTAATTTTTAAAGCTCATATGCAAGATTGCTCTGAGTCTCAGAGACTTTGGACTTGAACTTTTGGGCAATCTTGGAACTATAGAGACTATGGGGTCTCTTGGAAATGGAGAAAATGATTTTGCACTGTGAGATGGTCATGAGCTTTTGAGAGTTGAAATGTTATCATTTGGATGTAAGGTGTCTCCCCAAAGCTCCTGTGAGACAACAAGGTTTACAGGAAACTGTTTGGTTTATAAGAGTCTTAACCTAATCAGTGAATCAATCCCCTAGTAAGATTAACTGAGTGATAACTAAAGACTGGGAGGGTGTGGCTGGAGGTGGTGGGTTCTTGGGGGAATGTCTTTGGGGTATATCCTTTATATCTGGAGAGTGTAGTCTCTCTCTGCTTCCTGATAATCATGTGAGCAGCATCCCTCTTCCCTCTACCACACACTTCCACCATGGTGTTCCACCTTACCTAGCGCCCAGGGGAATAGAGCCTGCTGTCTGGGGACAAACTACAGACCCTAAATGAACTTTTTTGCCTCTAAAGCTGTTCCTGTCAGGTCTTTAAGAAACAGCAGTGAAAAAGCTAAACAGCACATTTGTTTATGTAGTGTGTGTGTGTGTGTTTTCATTAATTTCTCAATCTTTAGAAAAAGGTTCAACTCTAATTTAAAGTTGAAGAGACTGAAACAAAATAAAGTACTTGATTTGGAAAGGTTCACAAGCAAATAAATGGTAGCATCAGGCTGTCCCCAAGGAGTTTATCTTGGCTTTCAACCACTTCAAACCACATTTCTTATACATAATATTAGTGTCCCCCCATTGTGCACATGGACAACTTTTCACATAAATTTTACTGAAGACATCAGTATGAAAAAGTAAACTACTTTTAAAAGATTCCCTTCAATGATGTAGATATATTTTAATGTTTCTCTTACCTCTGTTAGAGGTATAATGTTTAAAATGATCAAGGTCTGTACAGTAATTATAAATGTGTATAAAGTGGCTCTAAAGAGACTTTGAAAAGTATTATGTATCTGTGAGCAGTTAGTCAATTATAATGTATTTTCCAAATGAATTCTTACAAAGATTTATCTATCAAAACAACTGAGGACATGATTTGCAATATATTTCATTGTTAGAGTTACACCATAAACACAGGTAAAGTAAGAAAATGAAATCAATGAAATTATAAAATGACATAATAGAAGTGAGTTAAAAAAAGAGCAGAGAGGCTTTTAAAGATTTTTAGAAAGACAAAACATTTTGTAATGACAGTAATTAAAATATATGTTTCATTTGACTTTAACACTTACCCACTACTTTGGAAATTGACCCCATATGGTAATGTTGTCTTCAGAAAATTTACATAAGGAACGAGTTCTTTTCTGACATTATATTGATTTAGTGAAATATGTAGCTGTCATTTTCTTATACTCAGTTACTTTTGTGGATTTTAAAAGTAGAAGAGAGAAAACTAAAGCACTAGACATAATTTCTGAGCTATATTATTTATATTTTAGATACATTCTATAATATTTATATTGGTATATAAAATGATAAATGTTAAATGGATTAATAAAAGTAGAATGAATATGATGTAAATTTTATTTTATACATATGAAAATAATAAATTTATATTTATATCATATAAATATATATGTTCAATGTATTAGATTGCTGCAAATAAATTGATGCATGCTTCTGGGATACTTACTGAAATTTACTGTAACCTTGCAAGTACAGATTGGCATTCTAGAAACTCAAAGTCATAGCAAGGTCATTCCCTCCTTTTTTCAGAGAGATAGAACATTTCATCAAGGGACCCCATGTTTAAGTAATAAACACATATGAATATTAAAGTCACATAGAATTTTCGTGACAACCAGTATTGTAAAATTTCCAGAAAAGATTTATAACTTCAAAGACTGCTTTGCATATCTTTATTTCAGTATATTAATATCTGGTCATAAACATAGGCTATGGTTGCAATAACTGAATTATTGCTCTGTCCTTAAGGGATTATATAGTTGCCATTTGCAAAACGTTGCTCTATTTGTTAGTTTTTTATAAGCTTACTGGTTTTTATAAACGTGTGACATCAAAATGTAAGCACTGAGCAAAACTGTGAGAGCTATTTAAGTGAATATTCTCTTAGACAAAATTACACAGGCATATTAAAACAATGTCTGTTGTTTCAAAAGTCGTGTACTGGTATCATAAATATTACACAGTATTAATGTATTGGCTTGTAATGGTTTAAATCTAAAAATAGAAGTGAAAACTCTAAAATCTATATTGTTTGAACAACTACATATCTAATTTTAACCATAGAAATGAGAGGGGAAAATCACATAAGTGAAATAAAATATGACATTTTTTAATGACGTTAAAAGGTAAAAATATATCTATTGCAGGACTCGGAATTAAATAAGAAAAAACAGAGTATATGTGAGGGGTTATTTTAGTGAGCCCTTTTTTTTTTTTTAAATCCCATCTGGGGAAAACAGCCGCTGGGTTGAAATTCTATATTAGTATGTAAACAAGTAATGCAAATCATAAAATTATCCAGAAAAGAGTATCATAACCTCAAAAAATATGTTGGAATAAATCTAACAAAAGGTGAAAGAACTCTACAAGCTCTGAAAAACAAGAAACAAAGAAAATATCAGAAGATGGAAAGACCTTCCATGTTCATAGACAGGTAGAAATAATATTGTTAAAATAACCATATGATCAAGAAAGATTCTATAGATTACTGAATCCTATTAAAATATTAATTATGTATCAGAACTAGGAAATAAATGAAAATTTGAGAACAACAACACACCCACAAAAATCAAATTGTAAGCAAAAAGAGTAAAGATGGAGGCATCACAATACCCAATTTCAAATTACATTACACAGTCACAGTAACAAAAGCAGCTTGGTAGTAACATAAAAATAGACATATATAACAGAGTAGAAGACTGGAGACAAACCCACACAACTACAATTACCTGGTTCTCACAAAGTACCAAAAAATTATGTTGGAGAAAGGACAACTTATTTTAACAAATGGTGCTGGGAAAACTGGATATCCATAGGTGAAAGATTCAAAGTACATCCTTATCTCTCACACTGTACAGAGTCAACTCAAAGTATCTCAAGACCTCAGAACAAGACCAGAAAATTTGCAATTGCTAGGAGAAAAAACCTCCAGGAAACCCTCTGACATACAAGCATATGCAATAACTTCCTCAACAGTACTCTTGAAATACAGGAAACAATACCAAAATCAATAAATGGAAATCATCAAACTAAAATGCTTCAGTACGGGAAAAAATTAACAGGATGAAAACAGAGCTTAAATAATGGGAAAAAAATTATTTGCTAGTTATTCCTCCAATAGAGATTTAACATCTAGAATATATAAAGAACTCAAAATAGTCAACACCTAAAAAACAACCATTCAATAAATGGGCAATTGTATTAAACCAACACTTTTTAAAAGAAGTAGTACAAATAGCAAACAGTAATATAAAAACATTTTCACATCTCTAGCCATCGGGGAAATGAAATCAAAACTACACAGAGATTTCATCTCACTAATTATAATTGCAATAATCAGGAATACTAATAACCATAAATGCTGGTGAGGATGCATGGATAAAGGAACTCTTATGCACTGTTGGTAGGAATATGAACTAGTATAGCCACTATGAAAATTAGTAAGGAGTCTCAATAAAATAAGAATGGAACTCCCGTATGAGGCACTATACAATTCCTTGGTATCAAATCCTAAAAATCAGTATAATACAGAAATACATGCATACCCATATTAATAGTAACACAATTCACAATACCCCAGTCATGGAACCAGTCTAGGGGTCCATTGATAGATTAATGGATAAAGAAAATGTGGTATATATATACATACACACACACACAATGTAGTTTAACTCAGCCATAAAGAACAAAATTATGTAATTTGCATGAAAATGGAGATCATCCTGTTAAACAAAATAAACCAGATTCAAAAAGTTAAGGGTCATATCTTTCTCTCATACATGGAAGCTAAATAGAAAAAAGGGGAAAATAGGATCTTATGAAAATAGAAGGGAGACCACTAGGGCAGACAAATGGGATTGGGGGAGGTAGGAGAGCAAGGCAAGGGAGGCAATGGAGTTTGAAATTAATCAAATTGCATTATGTGCATGTAAAAATATGCTACAATGGATTTCACTATTCTGTATGATTATTATGTACCAATAAAAAATGAAAAATAAATATTCTAAAATTCAGTGGTAAGACTGAATGTTGTGGCATAAGCATGTAATCCTGGAGCCATGGAAAGGCTGAAGCAGGAGCATTGCAAGTTGCAGGCCAGTCGTGACAATTTTGTGAGCCACTACCTTGAAATAAAAACAAAAAACTAGAGATGCAGCTTGATGAAGAGGATGTCCCTGGGTTCAATCCCCACTACTACAAAAATACATACATACCTACATACCTGCTGTTAAGTAATACATATCTCACTTTTTCAGGGAAATATGTTTGTGGTAGACAACTCTATCACTGATTAAAAAAGAAATCTAAAATGCTCCAAAGTCATAAAAGTCAGAAAACAGTAAAGAAACTCCATACAATAGCTAGCACAAATTTTTGTTTGGCAACTTCAGATGTAGGCCAAACAAGTCGGGTCTCATTGTATTTCATTAGATTCCTCTTGACACATCCAGTTGCAGTCAAAATTGTGAGCAAACTACATTTTCTCACAGATAAGTGCACCCTTCTCATTCATTGTTTCTTTTCACCCATTTACAATTTTCGCAAATTCCCTCATACTTTGTGCCCTGTTACTGTGTACTTCATGTTTGAAGAAAATTAATTTTGAAAAATAATTAATACTGTTATGACTCATTATTCAACTAAGTGAATCAATTTTCTCAAACAAATATGTTTATTACTCTCTATTTGCCTGGCAACCAAATGAAGAATTTAGGATACAGAGTAAATTAAGACAAGGTCCAAACTTTCAGGAATATGAAGATGTGGGGCCCGATTACTTTTGCCCAATCTGTTAATACAATAATTTGTTGTGGATAATGTGTGATTGAATAGCACAGTTAGTTTTGACCTGAATTTTCCAAGAGCTCCACAAGACGGTCCCATCAACATTTACACTGTTGTTTGACCAAAATACCAAGCACCTACTAAGCACTGTACTTACACATGTTGACACACAGAATTTAATTCTCACAGCCTGTAACGTATTAACCACAGTTATCTCAATTTATGGGTAGAGGAAAAGCAAGGAATAAACTTATGAAATCTCAGTTCAGTGGGCAAGTGTCACTGGGTGTGACCTTCTCAAGTTTCTCAACTTCCTCCCAACCTCCCCCCCTGCTTAGTTAACATGAGAAAGCTAGAAAGGGCGGGAGTTATTTCCCTGCCCCCCACTTTTGTCACAGGCCCTGACAAAATGGTTTCCTCCTCAGAGGGCAGGAATAGGCAAACAAATGCCCTGAGCGTATCTTAAAATGGTTTCTTTACCATGAACATATTCCACAAAGGGGAATTTCCCTGCTTGTTCTGGAAATATAAGGGGATTTTTTCAGAGTTTTACCCTTAATTCTGGAAGAGCTCCCAGAGGTACAACTCTCTGCAGGAACAAGAAGGCTGAATTCTCAGGAGTTTCTTCTTCTCAAGCTACCTCACACAAAGCAACCATTCCTCCTGTTTCTGCTCTAGCATCTTCTGTTCCCGAGAAGCTGTGATTCTCTGTATTTGTGAACCTCTCCAGTTTTAAGAGCATCACTTGGTCACAGAACCTCATTTCTGTGATGTATCTAAGATGGCTTGTTGATTTTCAGTGTGTTTAACTCCTTTCTCTTAATGGAAGGATGGGCATGATGCCTTAGAAGCTCTTCAGATACCCTACAAGAAAAGGAAGTTCTAAATGAGTACATAAATGAAAACTTCAGAATCTAAAAACTGTTCGGAGACTTTAATATATTTTCAAAAATCAAAATCTAACAAAATCCACAACTGGAATTAATTCCCATAGTTAACATCACATCCCTCACTGTTACATTAGGAAAGCATTTCAGAGTATGACTACTACATTAATAAAAATTAATGTTCAAAGTTATAAGACAATACCTCTTAATTTTCCTCAGCCTAAAATCTATGGTCACCACAGCATGTGCCATATAGCAATTTTTTCTATGACTGATTTGGATGTGATGAAATGTAAATTCAGCTAATATGAACCTGCTTAATAGTAGGGAAACTAGATCCAATATCTTACTTCTTGGCAAGAGGTTTTGCAAACCTGCAATCATCAAATGTGTATATTATGAACATTGTATAATGAATGTGAAAACAAGTGTGAAGAAAATATTCTGTGAATTAATAAAAATAGACCACCTCATGATATAATTATGTACACTAGAAAAATAAAGATCAATATATAAATTATATGACAAATATTGAAAGACCCTCAGTCCCCCTGTCCAAGGAAGATCACGCGAAGACACTGCTGGCTGCAAAAACACGAGGCTATTTATTG
>JAJEJO010005287.1:0-10607 GCA_020662805.1 Glaucomys volans | reverse complement strand
GTTCTGACCTATGTCATGGGTTTGAGACATGGGGCTGGGGTCTTTCAATATTAGCTAGTAAGAGAGAAAAACTAAGTCAGGCACTATAAGTCTTCAATTTTCTATTGAATAGGAAGGGTAGGTATGAGACAGCAAAACTGGTAAGAGGAGCTTCAGAAAAATTAAAAGGAATAGAAAGACATCAAAGGAAAACTTCACTTTTGATCTCATGGTCCAGGAATACACAAGATAGCTCTTCTATCCTGCCATTAATTTCAACATTTATCTCCCCAAATTTTCTATAATTCTACTATTCTTATATTTGGTTTATAATCTAACACCTTGGAATATGAAAACCTAAATGTTCTCACCAGATTCCCTTATTTCAGGGCTCAGAAGAAATACTACTTGACTAAACTAAACTTCTTGATAAAATAGGATTATAAATTTGGAGATGGAGATTGGGGATGACTTTGATTGGAATCTTCATCTATTCTGCATTGCACAATAATTTAAATGTTACACATTTTATGAAAATACTTCAATTTGCAAAAAAACCCAAAAGGTTTAGGATATCTAAACACTACCACAAATATCTTGATGTTATTTTCCATAGTTAATTGGTCACAAGATAGAAAAGACTGAAGTGTATTTAAGTTTATTTCACAAATGAATGTTATGCTACAATTCAGCTCATATTTAAGAAATTATACTTGAATTACAGTAACATTATTCTATGAATAATCTAGTATTGACTTCATTAAAATGAAATGTTTTTCATGAGTGATGATCAGTAATTCTTCAGAATAGAAAGCTGCAGATCTCACTTCCTCACAGTAATATTGATGTAAAAAGATTACATGGTTCAAAGATCCTTTAAGAGAATTCCAGAAGCCAGTTATGAAATTGGAGAACCCCAGGGAATCCACAGTTTCATTTAAAAGGTAAGAAAATCCATTTCCTTTCACCTGTATCAATCCCATCCCCCAAGCCAGCAGAACAAACAAAATTCATGATTACTTTCTTAGGAGGAAGAGTAGATGTGCTTCCAATGTTCTAGGTTTTGCTTAGGGTGAGACAGGAGTCTGAGGGAATGAATTCTCTCACCTTCACAGGGTGTTTATGACAAAATATTGTATCTTGTATACTTGAGCTGGCAGAGAACAGGAGAAAGCTCATATGGATTATCCAAGCATCAGAGAATCTACAGTACTGCAATGAGACACCAGGGTGAGGAAGAGTATACAAGAACTTCCTAAAGAAACCAGCAAACCTGTCTAACTCAGAAGTCACATTGCAAGTCCAGAAAAGCACTCCCATAAAAGATTTGAGGGGCTTCCAAAATTTCTAAGTGGGTAATTTGTCAAACTTGTTCCCTGTACATAGCTGGTTTATAAAACCTGGGAGAGGTGGCTATTTTTTCAAATGAAAGAAAAAAAAAGAAAAAACAGAACAAGACACATGAAAAAACAGAGAAACACAAATAAATCAAATAAACAAAACTACTCTCCAAAGACCAACTGTAAGTCTTTGAAGGTCTATGAATAATTTCACAAAATTGAAAAATAATCATCTTAAAGTAGCTACATGTGTTATGAGAGAATATACACATAAATCTAAACAAAATCAGGAAAATACATGTACAATGTAAAAATGCCAACAAGACAAAACTATAAAAAGCTAAATAAAACAATACTGGAATGAAAAATTCACTTGAAGTGTTTAGTAACAGACTGATCAAGCAGAAGAAGGGATCACTGAATTCAACTCAACTACAGCTTTTGGAAATTACTGATTCAGAGGAACAAAAAGAAAAAAATTAAAAATGTGAAGAAAATCTAAGGGATTTATGAGACAACATCAACAGGACCAATACATGTTTTGCATGTATCTCTGCAGAAGAGAAAGAGAAGGGGGAGGAGATCTTTTTTGTAAAAATAGACAAATCTTTTTCAATTTTGAGAAAGGAAATAGATACCCAAATTCAAGAAGCTCAAAGAACAATAAATAAAATGAATCCACAAAGGATCTACATTAAGGCAATGATAACTAAACTAACAAAATTCAAAAATAAAGAATTTTGAATACAAGGAGTGAAGAGTGATTGATTGCCTATGATGGGGCTTCCAGAAAAGCATCAGAAGATTTTCTGGAAGAAAAATTTGGGTCAGAGATGACATATGAATTTTTGAAAGGAAAAAATACACAGGCACAAATCAAAAACAGTTTGTCAAACAAGAAGGAAACACCAACAAAACTTTCCTTTCAAAATTAGGAAAAAATAACACCTCTTTTGGAAAAAAAAAACTAAAGCTGAGTGAGCTTTACCAATAGACTTACTTTATGAGAATTGCTAAAGGAAGTCTTTCAAGTGGAAAAAAACTAAGAATGCTAGACACTAACAAAAATGCACATGAACATATAAACTTTCTAGTAAAAGAAAATATTCAAATACAGATTCTTATTTTTATTATCAGAAAACATTATTTATTATCCCTGACAGCATGAAATATAATAATTTGAATACAAACCCATGTAAAATTATTTTTTTCTTTTTTTGTTATTTTTAGAAATACAGGACAGTACAGTGTATTCTGGCATATTATACATTCATGGAGGGCAAGCCATTCCAATTTGATCCCATTCTTGTGGTCATACATGATGTGGAGCTATGCTGGTCATGTATTCACATATGAGAATAGGAAAGTCATGTCTGATTGATTCTACTGTCTTTCCTACTCCCATCCCCCCTTTCCCTTCATTCCCCTTTGTCTAATTCAGTGCATTTCTATACTTCCCCTCCCTTGTTAAGGGTTATTATCTACATATCGGAGAGAACATTGGCCTTTGGTTTAGGGGAACTGGCTTATTTCATTCAGCATAATTCTCTATAGTCCCACCTATTTACCAGCAAATGCCACCATCCCATTCTTCTTTATGGCTGAATAATATTCCTTTGTGTATATATACCAAAATTTCTTTATCCACTCATCTGTTGAAGGGGGGCACCTAGACTGTTTCTAAAGCTTGGCTGTTGTGAGTTGAGCTGCTATAAACAATGATGTGGTTGCATCACTGCAGAATACTGATTTTAAGTCTGCTGGGTATATATGGAGGAGTGGGATAACTGAATCAAAAGGTCATTCCATTCCAAGTTTTTTAAGGAATCTCCATGCTACTTTCCATAATGGTTGCACCCATTTACAGTCCTATCAGTGATGTATGAGTGAACCTTTTTCCCCCACATCCTAACCAACATTATTGCTACTTGTATTCTTGATAATTACCATTCTAATTGGAGCGAGATGCACTATTGTTAAAGAGGACATTTTAATTCAATCACAAAATTTAAACCAGAAAAGTGTAAACTAATGGTGATTATAAACCCATGTTAGTGTCTACAAATAATTATTTGTGAGGATATGAAGAAACTGGAACTCTTGTGCATCATTTTTGTGAATAGGAAATAGTACAGCTTCTATGGAAATAGAATGGAAGTTCCTCAAAAAATTAAATATACAACTATCATTGATTCCAGTGATTCTACTTCTGTGTATATATCAAAAGGTATTAAAGACAGAAGCTCAGGATAGGTATTTGCACACTTGCACTAACTGAAGCAATATTCTCAATATGTAAGTTTTAGAAGCTAAAAATGTCCACTGTTATATAAATGAGTAAATAAATTGTGGTACACACACACAACAGTATGTTACTGTCTTAAAAAATGAAAACCTTTCATACGTTATAACATGAATGATCCATGAAGGCATTATGCTAAGTAAAATAAGTGAGACACAATAATATCAATACCATGTGATTCCACTTATATGAAGCATCTAGAAACAGAATGCTGGAGGCTTAGAGGGAAAGATAAAGACAGGTTGTTGTTCAGAGGATACAGAATTCCATTTTGCTGGGTGAAAAATCTCTAAAAATTTGTTGTTCAACAATATGAATTGATAATATTACTCTATTATATACTTAAAATGTCTAAGATGGTAAAATCCATTATTTTTTATCACACATACACAGTAAAAATAAGGGAAAGAAGGTGACCCCCTTAAACAATATGCTTGATGGTCTTAAAACAAAATAATGGGAAGGCAGGACCTGTGAAGAAAACAGCATATTGGACTGATGCAGCTGCAAGGCAATGAACATTGAGGATTAAGGGCTACCCCCAAAGCTAGGAAGAGGAAAGGATGGATTTTATCCAGAATCTCAGAAGGACCACAGGCTTACACCTTGATTTCAGATTCTGACTCTTGGCACTGTGAGAGAATAAATTTCTGTATTCAGCTACACAGTTTGTGGTATTTTATTATGGAACTCCTAGGAAACCTACATAGCCCCTTCAGGAGTTACATACCTCTTAACCACATGCAGGCAGAGAGAATGCCATCCCATTCAAATAAAGAGATTACAAACTGAAAAAATAAAGGCATTTAAAAATACTAACATTTACCCATGACTGCTGCTATAACTATTAAAGCTTTCTGTTATTGCCAGGAGTTATCACAGAATAGAGACAGAATAGGTATGTAATTGGATCTTGTGGAAATTTGGTCTCTTAGATTGTGGATTTAAGTATTTTCAATGTTATTTTGGACTCATGTAAAAATGAAAAGGGGAGATAGATTACATATGTAGAAAATGTTTTCAATATTATTCCCAGAAATATTAATGTAGAATATTAAAATGAAATTTTTCTACTTTATACCAGACTGCTGAGACTTCTCTCTGAAAAGGATCAGAAGATGCATGTTCTCTTCATGCCTCTCGTTGAGACCATCAAGATCTGAACCAACTGGGAACAGAGGCAATTTACTTATTGTCTTTCTGTTTCTATTTCTCCATCTAAAAGGTAGCAGTAAATACCCTGAGACTTAGGGTTTTTGTTGTACTACTCCCTTAATAAAGTGTAACATAACATTTCTTTTATTTTTAGTATTTATTTTCAGGAAATAAAAGCATGCTAATAATTCTAAGTTAAAAAGGAGAGAATAACTGACAGATTCTTCATAAGCATCAGTAAGAGCATGATGCTGCTAGAACATGACTCATCTCATTTCTGTTAGTTTCTTATGCAGTTAAAATTGAGAAAACAATCACCTCTACTGAAGAATTATTAGAGGGACTAAATTAGATAAATTCTATAGTATGTTTAAGCTTATTGCCTAACAAAAGGGATTCATTATATTTATGTTAGCTTCTTTTTTGTTTGTATTTTTATCCTAAAGGTATCTCTGAAGTAATGTGAAAACAAATTTATTTTTAGAAAGAAAATTCTTATGGAAGTGAAACTAACAGGGAAAGCTGTAGAAGATAGGTGTCATGAAGACAATTTAGGAGGCTGTTGGTAATAATTAAAACAGTCACAATTGGGCTGGGGTTGTGGCTCAATGGTAGTGCACTCACCTAGCATGCATGAGGTCCTGGGCTTGATTCTTAGCACCACATACAAATAAAGGTATTGTGTCCACCTACAACTAAAAATTTATATATTTGAAAAAGACACATATCTTAAAAATAAATAAATAAAATAGTTACAATTGACTGCATTCCAATTATGTCACCAAACAGTATACCAACAATACAAAAAACTTTTCAAATATCTGTGCAGGAAAGGAAACATTAATCACCAATTGGTTTATGACAAACCAAACCCAGAAAGATTAGCTGTCACAAAGTTGCTGAGGCTGGCCTTGAACTTGCAATCCTCCAGTGTAAATGACATTATGTCCTACCTTTTCAAAATAATGTTATTCTGTATTTAAACAAGCACTGTGATTAAGACCTTTAAAAATTTCAACATTGAAATATGAAAATATTACCTCCCATTACATGTGTTTTAATTGAAATAAATGAAAGAAAATCACAAAAATGGAAATAATGGACAAAGAGTTGAAAACTTTTGTTTTAAACTTTTAAGATCATGTAACATATTGGAAAATACATTATGGATTTTCTAAACAAATTCCTTAGGTAGTAGATCTATCTTATCTATAGTAGATAAGAAAAGGAGTTGGTAATAGATTTTATACTCTGCAAAGAGTGGAAAAAAAACTAAGATAAAGAGCAAAAGGGGAGATTCAAGATGGCGGGCTAGAGGAAGGCTGAATTCCTACTTGCTCCGTGGATTCCTACTTGCTCAGGATTCAAACAGCAGGAATATGGCTCGCAACGAGATTTTATATTCAAAGCACATATAAGGGGTCCCCAGTTGCCGCTCCGGAACCAACTCAGGCGGGCTGGGCTCGGCCCCGCCGCGGGCAGCTACCACCCGGGAGCGCCGGACCCTGCAGCTGCTTCGGAGCCACTGACCTGGGTCTGCGCCAGCCAGCAAGTAAGTGCGGGTCCCCAGCAGCGGCTTTGGAGTCACTGGTCGCAGCTCCGGAAACCAGCCAGCAACCTCCCAGGCGGAGACCAAGCATCTCAGGCTACCTGGGGCCTCGCCGCAACTTCTGGAGAGGTCTGGCCGGGAGCCTCTGGGATCCCTGACTCTGGCGGGGAGTTGGAACTCCTCCACACCATTTTGGCAGCTTCCCTGGCAGAGAGGGCCCATCTCCAGCTCCCTGGGGCCTCCAGCAGCGTCTGGAGAGGTCCGGCCGGGAGTCTCTAGGATTGCTGACTCCAGCAGGGAGCTTAGGGCCTTTGGCGCCAGCTTACAGTGTCCCCAGGAGAGAGCAACCACCTGCCACCGCCTGAAACCCCAGCGAGGAGTTCAGGTCAGCCTGGGCTCTCAAGCCCAGTGTCTCCATCACTAAGCACAGTTCTGTGACATCACCCCAACTTGATCTAGTGCCCAGGCCCACCCCCAGGCCCGGAATCTACCACCTTGCTGTATCTAATTGTCTATCAACACTAGGCTGCCTATGCCCAGAAGCATTGATCATTCCCAACCTGGAGGTAGTGGGACAACACCTTTCTTGGTTCACCGCTTGATCAAGCACCCCTCAAGCAACAGAGGGGAAGATATACGAGCACCATAAGAAAACACGGGAAGAAAGTGTCCCAATCAAACTTAGATGATATATCATGAGAACCCAAAGACAGCATGGTAGAAGGAATGACAGAAAGGGAATTCAGAATGTTCATAATTAAAGAGATCTGAGAAGAGAATGATGTGACGAGAGAGCAGATTCAGGCTATGAATAATCAGCTAATAGAGCAATTGCAGGAAGCAAAAAATCACTTCAATAAAGAGATAGAAATTCTGAGAAAAAACAAACAGAAATTCTTGAAGGAAACAATAAACCAAGTTAAAAACTCAATAGAAAGCATAATTAACAGAATAGATCACTTGGAAGTCAGAACCTCGGACAATGAAGACAAAATATTTAATCTTGAAATCAAAGTCGAACAAACAGAGAAGATGGTTAGGAATCATGAATGAACCCTCCAGGAAATATGGGACATCATGAAAAGACCAAATTTAAGAGTAATCGGGATTGAGGAAGGCGCAGAGATACAAACCAAGGGTATGAATAATCTATTCAAGGAAATATTATCAGAAAATTTCCCTAATATGATGAATGAGATGGAAAATCAATTACAAGAAACTTACAGGACCCCAAATGCACAGAATTACAACAGATCCACACCAAGGCACATTATAATGAAAATACCTACCATACAAAACAAAGATAGAATTTTAAAGGCGGCGAGAGAAAAGAATCAGATTACCTACAGGGGGAAACCGATACGTATATCAGCAGATTTCTCAGCCCAGACCCTAAAAGCAAGAAGGGCCTGGAACAACATATTTCAAGCTCTGAAAGAAAACGGATGCCAACCAAGAATCTTATACCCAGCAAAACTTACCTTCAGATTTGATGATGAAAGAAAATCCTTCCATGATAAACAAAAGCTTAAAGAATTCACAAAGAGAAAGCCTGCCCTACAGAACATTCTCAACAAAATATTCGAAGAGGAAGAAAGAAAAAATAACAATCTCAGTCATCATGGGGAGGAAGTACCCTAAAGAAAGAGTCAATCAAAGGAGAAACAAAGTTAAGCTAAAAACCCTAAAAAAGCTAAAATGACAGGAAATACAAGTCATATCTCAATAATAACCCTGAATGTAAACGGCCTAAACTCATGAATCAAAAGACATAGACTGGCAGGCTGGATTAAAAAGAAAGATCCAACAATATGCTGCCTTCAAGAGACTCATCTCATAGAAAAACATGCCCACAGACTAAAGGTGAAAGGTGGGGAAAAAGCATACCATGCATATGGACTGAGTAAAAAAGCTGGAGTTTATAAAGTAGACTTCAAACCAAAGTTAGTCAGAAGGGATAAAGAAGGACATTTCATATTGCTTAAAGGTAGCATAAATCAACAGGACATAACAATCATAAATATTTATGCACCAAACAAAGGTGCATCCATGTATCTCAATCAGATTCTTCTCAATTTCAGGAATCAAATAGACCAAAACACAATAATACTCTCTCACCGTTGGACAGATCCTCCAAGCAAAAATTGAACAAAGAAACTATAGGACTCAATGACACAATCGCTAATTTGGACTTAACGGACATATATAGAATATTCCATCCATCAAAAAGCAAATACACTTTCTTCTCAGCAGCTCATGGGTCCTTCTCTAAAATAGACCATATATTATGCCACAAAGCTACTCTTAGCAAATACAAAAACATAGAGGTACTACCTTGTATACTATCAGATCATAATGGAATGAAATTAGACATCAATGAGAAAGTTAGAAACAGAAACTACTCCAAGACCTGGAGATTAAATAATATGCTATTGAATGATACATGGATAACAGAAGACATTAGGGGGGGAAATTAAAAGATTCTTAGAGGTCAACGAGAATAAAGATACAACATATCGAAATCTCTGGGATACTATGAAAGCAGTTCTAAGAGGAAAGTTCATTGCAGGGAGTGCACTTAATAAAAGAATGAAAAGTCAACAAATCAATGACCTCACATTACAGCCCAAAGCCCTAGAAAAAGAGGAACAGATCATCACCAAAAGTAGTAGAAGACAGGAAATAATCAAAATCAGAGCTGAAATCAACAAAATTGAAACAAAAGAAACAATTCAAAAAATGGACGAAACAAAAAGTAGATTCTTTGAAAAAATAAACAAAATTGATAAACCCTCAGCCACGCTAACAAAGAGAAGGAGAGAGAAACTCCAAATTATTAAAATGCGTGATGGAAATGGAAATATTACAACAGACACAATTGAAATACAAAACATAATAAGAAGCTACTTTGAAAATTTATACTCCAACAAAATAGAAAACCTGGAAGACATCAACAGGTTCCTAGGGGCATATGAGCCACCCAAACTGAATCTGGAGGACATACACAACTTAAATACATCAATTTCAAGCAATGAAATAGAGGAAGTCATCAAAAGCCTACCAACAAAGAAAAGTCCGGGACGAGATGGATTCACAGCCGAGTTCTACAAGACCTTCAAAGAAGAGCTCATTCCAATACTCCTCAAAGTATTTCATGAAATAGAGGAGGAGGGAACCCTTCCAAACTCATTCTATGAAGCTAAAATCACCCTGATACCAAAACCAGAGAAGGACACATCAAGGAAAGAAAATTTCAGACCCATATCTCTAATGAACATAGATGCAAAAATTCTTCACAACATTTTAGCGAATCGCATACAAAAGCATATTAAAAAGATAGTGCACCATGATCAAGTGGGTTTCATCCCAGGGATGCAAGGTTGGTTCAACATCCGGAAATCAATCAATGTATTCACCACATCAACAGACGTAAGGTCAAGAACCACATGATTATTTCAATAGACACAGAGAAAGCATTTGATAAAATACAGCACCCCGTCATGCTCAAAACACTAGAAAAAATAGGGATAGTGGGGACATTCCTTAACATTGTAAAGGCCATTTATGCCAGGCCCACAGCTAACATCATTCTAAATGGAGAAAAATTGAAAGCATTCCCCCTGAGAACTGGAACAAGGCAGGGATGCCCTCTTTCGCCACTACTATTCAACATTGTTCTTGAAACTCTAGCCAGAGCAATTAGATAGACCAAAGAAATTAGAGGAATACGAATAGGAAAAGAAGAGATCAAACTATCCCTATTTGCTGATAACATGATTCTCTATTTAGAAGATCCTAAGAATTCCACCAGAAAATTTCTGGAATTCATTAATAAATTCAGTAAAGTAGCAGGATATAAAATTAATGCTCATAAATCTAATGCATTTTTATTCATAAGTGATGCATCCTCTGAGAGAGAAATTAGGAAAACTACCCCATTCACATTAACCTCAAAAAAAATAAAATACTTGGGAATCAATCTAACAAAAGATGTGAAAGACCTCTACACTGAGAACTACAGAACACTAAAGAAAGAAGTTAAAGAGCATCTGAGAAGATGGAAAGATCTCCCATGTTCTTGGATAGGCAGAATTAATATTGTCAAAATGGCCATACTTCCAAAAATGCTATACAAATTCAATGCAATTCCAATTAAAATCCCAATGACGGACCTCATAGAAATAGAGCAAGCAATCATGAAATTCATTTGGAGGAATAAGAGACCCAGAATTGCTAAAGCAATCCTTAGCAAGAAGAGCGAAGCAGGGGGTTTCACAATACC
>JAJEJO010005286.1:395933-416761 GCA_020662805.1 Glaucomys volans | reverse complement strand
TGTTTTTTTATTCTCTCCTGACTTATCATCATGACTTTGCTTCTTGTCCTTGGAATTTTGAAGCTTTGTGAGAATTTTTTTTTTTTTTTTTTTTTTTTTTTTTTTTGGGGGTTAAACTCAGTGGTACTTAACCACTGAGTTATCTCCCCAGCCCTTCTTTAAAATTTATTTTTTATTTTTAGACAGGGCCTCTCTAAGTTGCTTAGGGCCTTGCTAAGTTGCTGAGACTGGCCTCAAACTTACTGTCCTCCTGCCTCAGCCTCCCAAGTGTCTGGGATTACAGGCTTGCATCTCCACGCCTAGCTCATGAAGATATTTTCATCTGTTCATTTATTCATTCATTTTTCAACCAATTTCTGCTGAACAGGTGATTCAACAGTACAAATGTGATAAAATACATTAAAATAGTGTTTTCTGTTTTGTTTGTCACTTTATCTTCTTGAACCTCTGAGCCCTTTCCATTCAAAGCCTGGAGTCTTTTTAAACTCAGGGAAATGCATTAATTATTATGTATTATGTGTTTGCATTTTTATTTTACTGAAGGCAGCAAGTTAAAGATAAAGATCTCTCAATTTTTCCTGGGGCTGAGGGTGTGCCTCAGTGGCAGAGTGACAGATGAGGTTATTTAGTCAGAGCAACTGAGACAGTTTTTCTCTCCAGTTGTGCAGGTTCATTTCATTTGAAATGAACAGCAGATAAATCAATAGAGTTGTGTTTACAGGCAGCTAATGTGGGTCAGGAGCCAAGAACCCTTTGAAGTGTCAAATTATGAAGGGCTCCTTAGCGTTTTTACCCCTAGAAAACTTTCTTCTCCTTCTCCTTCTTCTTCTCCTTCTCCTCCTCTCCTTCATGTTTTGTTTGAGAAGCCCAGAGTTATCTTAAATTACATGCTACTTTTTTCTCGGGCATGAGTAGTCTCACCAGAGGCCTCAGGCAAGCCAACTATTGGTTAAAAAGCTGTTATTAACTTGGGCCTTAGGCTACAAGCAGCCCCACTTTAGAGGTAAAAGGGTAGTACTAACATGACTGGGTACATAATTTGTGGGCCTTGGTGTAAAGGGAAATGCAGGATCCATTTTTCAGAAATTATTAAGAATTTCAAGAGCATTAAACCAAGCAAGTCTCCTTCTAACCTCAGGGCCCTGGTACAACCAGACAGAGTGCATATCCAGGAAGATGGTTCTACCTCCTGATTGGATATTTCTCCTGGTTTTTTAATGTAAGGTTTATTTTGTTTTAATTAGCACATAATAGTTGTACACATTTATGGAAAATGGTATGATGTTTTGATACATATGTACAGTATGTGACGATCCAATCGCAGTATTTAGCATATCCATCACCTTGAACATTCAGCATTTCATTGTGGTGGTATTATTCCAAGTTCTCCCTTCCAGTCATTTTGAAGTGCACGCTACAATATTGTTCAGTATCTTCTCCCCACTGTGCTGCAGAACACCACAGCTCATTCCTCTTAGCTAACTAGAATTCTCTACCCATTGACCAATCTTTCTGCTGTTTCACTCCCTCTACCCGCTCTAGCCTCTGGTAAACACTATGCTACTCTGTACTTCTATATATTCACCTTTTTTACATTTCACAAATGTGTGAGATCAGGCAGTATTTCTTTCTACGTCTGGTTTATTTCATTTAACACAAAGTCCTCCAGGTTCATCTATTTGCTACAAATGACAGAATTTCATTCTTTTTTTCAGGCGGAATAGTATTCCGTTGTGTATGTATTCCACATTTCACACCCCATTTCCCTTATCCATTAATTTGTTGATGGATGTTTGGGTTGATTTCATATCTTGGCTACAGTGGATAGTGCCACAATAAACATGGACTGCAGATATTTTGTCAACATACTGATTCATGTTCCTTTGGATAAATAGCCAGTAGTGGGATTGCTGGTTCATATGGTTGTTTTACTTTTTACTTTTTGAGCAACCTCCATTCTGTTTTCCATAATGACTGGACCAATTTACATTCCCGCTAACAGTGCTTTAAAAGTTTCCATTTCTCTGCATCCATGCCATCATTTGGTTTCTGTTTTGTTTTGTTGTCTTTTTGATAGTAGCCATTCAAATTGGGAAAAGGTAATACCTAGCGATACATAATGTCGGCCATTTTTTTTATGTACCTGTTGGTCATTTATATGTCTCTTTTTGAGAAATATCTATTTGGATTCTTTGCCCAGTTTTCAATTGAACTAACTTTTTGCTATTGAGTTTTCTGCATTCCTTATATCTTCTGGATATCAACCTTTTCAGACGCATAGTTTGCAGATATTGTCTCCTATTCTGTAGGTTGTCTCTTCTCTGTTGTTGCCTTTGTTTTGCCCTCCAAGTTCTACACCAATAAATACTCTTAAACTCCTTGCCATTGTCATTCTTCTGTTTTTCTAATGCTCTGCTTTTTTCCACCAATATAACATCTTCTATTTTCTATCATTCAGGAATTTTCCAGATCTTCTAGTCTGCTGGTGGTATCTTTCTTCATTTTCCAGCAATTTATGGTTTTATTATTTTGTAAAGTACATTTTCCATCAATTTGAGAATTAGGGAAAAAGAGAAAATAGATGTCCATTTGAACCAAAACCTAATTTTTAAAAAATGACAAGTGTTTAATCAAAGGTGGCTGGTATACTGACTTTTAAACTATCCAGTCCCCTATAATTTGCTAACCCTATAAGTAGTAGTTAAAGCTTAAGTTTAGAAACATTATTAAAATAAAACTGACGGGGTACTTGTGTGCTTTCCCTTAAATTTTTTCACATAATTTCTTACATGAATTTATTTTTTAAATAACTCTTTGATATCAATTAAGTTGTCAAACTTTAAAGTTGGTAGAATTTCTCATTACAAAAGAAACATTGTTTTACCAGGAAAGCCATCTATTTTTAAGGTCCATTTTTCTTTAGCCAAAGGATGTGGTTTACGTACAGAGAGATAAAGGAACAGTGTAAATCTGACGGGGAAAAAAGAGAGAACATTCTGACCTTAGCTCATTTTGTTTTTTTTGTTTTTTGGTTTTGTTTTTTTTTTTTTTGCTTTTACATGCATATCTCACAAACTCCACCCTTGTTATAAGACAAAAGGTTAATCTAATATTTTATCACCTCGTAAGCCCTTAAGTAAGGTGAGATTTTCATGTGCCTCTCTAAAACCTACTGCAATTTTGAGATAATTTATCAGAAAGTGTTCAGAGCCCTAAGACTTTCTTGTACATTAACATTTTTTTGAGAATTTTCTTTTTGAAGGACATCGGCATTTAACTGTTTCTGGCTATACTCCAAGTTAGAGAGTAGTAGACTTCACTAGTGTAATGTCTTAAGAAATATCATCTCATGTCAGTTCTACTTGATTATTTTTAAAATAAGCCACTGACATCACAAGCTTTCTTCTTCCAACCTCCACAAATGAAAATTAACAAAGAAAGTGAGACATAATGTTACATTTTTTTCTAAAAAGAATACAAATTGGTACACTGTCTTCAGTGGGCAGTTTTGGCAAGAGCCTTAAATGCAATCCAACATTCCAATTCTAGGAATCTACCCAAAAAGGAATCTGAAAACAAAGTTATATATGAAAGATGTTAGCTTTTGTCTTAAGAGCAAAAAGCAATATACCCTAAAATGTGTCTGAGCATGGATTCTAAAATAGAGCTTGAGATACAGATGTGGGCAGGTAACTTATTATAGAAAAGAAAACTCTAGGAAACAAGAGTAAAAAAGATGGAAGATTAAAATAAAGAAGAAAGAGAAGGCAAAAGGTCCATTTGGATCTGGTTATGTCTGGCAAGTAGGGTCTGATGCTGCTAAGAAAATGATGTCATGCATCTCAGAATTGGAAGACAGTGCCCCAAGCCCACAGAATTTCACCTCCAAGCTCTCATCTAGACTGAGCCTTCAACACTGAACTGGACCATTGTTTCCAAGAAATGTGGTACACTGTTGTTGTCATGGCTCTTGTAGTCATAGCCTCCGGTCACACATCTTTTCCAGCCAAAATAGGTCCCTTGGTCCAAGGCAATGTTATGGAGAATCCATGTCAGGTACAGTAAGTTGCAAGACCCTAGCAATAGTACAAACACTGTGGGTGGAGAATGTAAACCGATATTCTGCTGTGCAACATCTTGGACTAAATAACTGAATCAGGAGGCTGAGCTTCAACTAACAGAGAGATCACACAAAAGACCATGGAAGCACTGAGGTGTCAGACAGGTGGGTAAAGGCTTCCTGGATCTACAAGACCAGACAAGTCACTAGCTGTCTGCCATTATGGGCATATCAATCTGGCCCAAGAGAAGGACCAGAAATAATAAATCATTTTTGTTTTGAGCCGCTGAGTTTTGGAATGACTTGTTAGCAGAAAAAAAAAAAAAAAAAAACCTGTGCCCTCTGTTATCATGGTCTTAGAATGTTTTATTTTAGAAGCCAGCCACCAGGTAAAGAGTCCATCCCAGTCCTCCTTACTATGGGGAAATCCAAGCTACACACAGCTACTCCATAATGAGCCTATAACACAGCACCTACAGAGATTCATTGACATCCACCCTGTGTATTGATCCCACTTTACTGCCAAGTGCCCCCTCTGTCATGGATGCCCCCTAGCAGACACTCTTCTGAGCACAAAGATTTTTGTGCCCATGCTCGTGAGTCCATCCACTGTTTTCACTGTTTTCTTCCCCTGACTCTCTTTACTTCCATCTATCAATGTTCTTCCTTTTAGGTCCCTGAACAATGAACCAAGTCAAACTACTCCATCATACCAAATTTACACAATATACAGCTGAGATCTCCCCTGGGGGGAGGATTGCACCTCATACTGTACTTTAGGATACTCTCCACATGGTGCCATGGTACAGCTGCAGCCCATTTTCAGATACCATGAACAAATTAAGACAACCCACATGATTTGAGCTGAAGGAGAAATATGGATGCAAGAGAAGACAGGCAACGTGGCAGTCAGGGATGCTTATCTTATTGTGTCCTCTGACCAGCTCTCAAATGTACTATTTTCATCATACCATATCATAACTTCATCCTCCAAATATTATGACTTTGGGAGTCTAACTCACAACAAAGCCCAAGGTTATTTGATAGCTCCATTGTCAGGCACTCAATTTCTATGGTAAAGACATTCTAGAAACTGATTTTGAAACAGTGAGTACTCTGATGCAGAAGTTATATTTGTGTTAATTCTAGAAGTTTTCATTGCAGAGCTTTTATGGGGGCTTTCCAGAAACTCAACATCTCATCCCTACCCAACATCATCACTCCAATTCCAGTGGATATTCCTGGTCTTGTGGCCTGAGCAGTAAGGTAGCCTGAGGACAGTCTGGGCCTGCTTTTAAGCTCTCTTCTTCTCTGAGCCTCACTCAAAACATAGTCTTCCAACTTACCTAAAATAAGTAAAGAAGCACTCTCAGATATAATATATACCACCTCCAAATCCAAAGTGGGCTATTGGCTACTGTGCTCTTTTTTTGTGGGAGGAATTTCAAATATAATGAACTTTACATTATCTTAACAGGGCTATCCCTGTATATCCCAAATCACTGAGTCCTTAAAAGCTTTATAAATATGGCCAGTCACTAAACCACTGTCAGCTCTAACTCCCAAGATATGGCACCCATGGATTTTGCCAGATTACCCCCTAGTTCCTATGCACCAGGTAGTTTAACATGATGTCATGAACATAGTATGAAGACTGTGATGTTTCTGTGGAACATCAAGGTCCCTTCCTACTACCCTGTGACAGAAGCAGAAGACTTAACATTTAGCATGGAATATAATTTGCTATCTTTCCTGTATAAATGTTCTTTGCTTGATCATATTTCCAGATGGGAAAAAGAAGCATCTGCCAGATCAACAGCCACAGAGTAAGTGCCAAAGGCTGGACTTGGATCTGTGATACAAGACTCCAGTAAGATATTGCTTTGGGACTACCATTTAGGTAGGGTCACCTTAAGCCATCATGATGCACCTGGTTTTCTCAGGGATTATAGCAGTGAATTAAATAAGAAAATGATGGAGGCAATCTCATCTGCATTCTTTATATATTCAAAAATAGTGTTAATTGCTGCAGTTCAACCCAGGATATAATATTGCTGTGACTTACTGTCTCGGCTAGAAAAAATAATTTCAGAGATGACAGAATTTCAGAACAGCAGAAACTGAGTAATTGCACTTGACCAACTGACCCTTCCTACTGTGTGTGTGTGTGTGTGTGTGTGTGTGTGTGTGTATGTGTGTTTGCAGTACTGAGAATTGTGCCCAGGGGTGTGGTACCACTCAGCTACATCTCCAGCCCAGCCCTTTTCTATTTTTTTTTTTAATTTTGAGACAAGATCTCACTAAGTTTTCCAAGCTGGCCTCAAATTTGAGATCCTCCTGCTTCAGCCTCCCAAGTCTCTGGGATTACAGATGTGTGCCACTGCACCTGGCCATTATAGTAGCTCTTACTCCAAAGATCAGAGAAACAATGTGGGCATTTTTCCAGTTGCTGAAAATGCCACTCTCAATTATACACAAGAGGACTGGAGATATGATTGCAGATGGAACCTGTGAACCCATTGTACATATTTAAGATAGATCTGAGCCAGGACTCATTTATCACCCAGCTACGATATGTCTCCACTCTCAAGGGCATTTTCATATTCCTTGATATCAGTTCAGATCTTGTATCTTACAGTTCTACAAAGGCATCTTCTTTCTATGGTACACAATTACTGTTAGTCACAATCTTACCTTTGGGGTAAGATTGGGGGACTATTTATTGCAAATGCTTGTAGTGGCATTGAAGTATCCTTCTTAGGAAGACACAGCCTCTCCTTCAATTGATGGTCTCTGAGTATTAAAAATTGACTAAGATACGAAGACTGGATATGAGATTGCAGTTTTCCAATATCATAGCTCTCATCGGTTTCCTTCTGAGCAGTTCTTGATCTTTCCCCTCTGATTATGCAAGTCAAGCAATGCTTTAGTCACTAGCTCATCCACCCCAAGGAAACCATGTCTATTAGACATGCCTCAGAATTCTGCAGGTTTCAGTGCTCTGAATGCAACTCTGGTCTGTCTGCCCAGCTTGACAATTATGTACAGCAAGCCTCAACGGTTAAGCACTAACATCTGACCATTCTGGTAAATCCTCTAGTATTCTGGAATTCCATCATCACCACTGACATTACAGAACATGGTTCCATGCAGAATGGTGCCCGATGAATCCAGCCATAGGAATGTGCCACTCAGATCTCCTTTGAGGAAAGAAATTGCTGAGGCATGTTGTTAGTTGACAGGCTCCAGCTGCCTGAATGCTAAGATCCATCACAGAATTAATTCCAAAGCTGCTGCTAGTCAAAGACTAAACATGACAGAAGCTTTAGAACTAATCCATTCCTATCATGTGACTCCTCTTTTACTCTTCTTTTACTCTTTTACCTTAGAGTAAAAAGAAGAGCAGACAATATCAGTAAAAAGAGGAACTTTCTTATTTATTTTTATGAATTATGAATATTATGATGCTACCACACCAGCCATGGAGTCCCTATTGCCATCTGGCTGTTGAATAATCCACATCCTCTGGACAACCTCAGCCTAATTGTCTACTTTCTCTAAAGCCACTTCCAGGGCCCTTTTCTTAGTCCATTTCTGTTTACTGAATCCCATACACTGAGTAATTTATAAAGAATAAAGGTTTTCTCTGCTCAGTTCTAAAGGCTGGAAAGTTCAAGATCATGTGGCTAAACACGGTAAGTTCTTTCTTGTTAGGAGAAGACTCTCTGCAGGGTCCCAAGTAAGAGCAGGGCATCACGTGGTGAGACAGAAGATCTTAATTCAGGTTTTTGCTCCTCTTCTTGTAAAGCCACAGTAACATGGGATGAGGGCTTCGTCCTTACAGCCCCACTGAACTTTAATTACATCCCAAAGGGCCCACCCCCAATGCAAGAGACAGATTAAGTTCCCACTCTCTAAGATCTCACAATAGTTATTAAATTTCAATATGAGGTGTTTTTGTATGTTTGTTTATTTGTTTTGTTTTGTGGTGCTGGGGATTGAACCCAGGGCCTTGTGCATGCAAGGCAAGCACTCTACCAGCTGAGCTATATCCCCAGCCCTCCATATGAGATTTGATGAGGACAATTAAACCATAGTACACCTATCTTAGACACAGATTTGAGAGCAAGTACAAGTAGTTCATTTGGAAAATGATCTCATGAACAGAGAAATGAAACAGAAAGAGGAAAAGAAAAATAGTCAATGATGGGTATATTTTTAACATGTGGGTAATCAAGACTCAATCCTACTGTGAATTCTTTGAGAAACATGTAATATATCTGAGAATTGTTCCCCCAAAGAACAGGAAGCTGAAGTATTTATCTTCCTTTTCTAAGATACAGATTAGCCTCAAAAGGATTAAGTGCTTCACACTTCCAGGCTACACACTCAGATCTTCTTACTCCTAATACTTCCAATGAATCTAAGAAATGTCTAATAAGCATGATCTTTTACAGTCCCAATCCCATCTTTTTATTCATGACTCTTCACTACAGAACCAGCTTAATGAAGGGGTAGAACAGAGAGTGCACACTTAGCAGACAATTTCAGAAAAACATCAAAAAGCCTCCATGACCGAGCAATGGATCTCTCCTCCAGCTCTGGGATTTCAGAAACAACTTCCACTCAATGGAGGTGACACCCCAAATCCAAGACCCCTCAAAGTGGAAACTGATAGGCACAGCCCAAGGCTTAAACAACTGAGAAGAGATTCCAAAAGAGAGCAGAAGAGAGACCAGATGGGACATTAGATCCATGAAGAGAGAGGAAGGACACAATGAAGAGAACCAAGGAACCAGAAAGGAATTGTTAAAGGCTTGTATTACTTTCTTAGGACTATTGTAACAAAGTACTCTAAGCCAAATGACTTAAAACTACTGAAATTCACCTATATGCTGGAAGGTCAGAATCAAGGTTTCAGGCAATCCTTGGGGATCTTTGGTTTGTAGACATCATTTCAACTTCTGCCTCTGTCTGTACATGGTATTCCCCTAAGCATGCCTGTATTACTGTGTCTAAATTTCCATCTTCTTACAAAGGCATTAGTTATTGGATTAGGTACCACCCAAATTTAGTAGGACCTCATCTTATATTGGTTATATCTGCAAAGACCCTATTTCCATTTAAGGTCACATTCTGAGGTTTCTGGTGAACAAAGATTTGGGGATGGGGGGACACTTCAACCCAGTTACAGGCTGCAAAGACAAAATAACTACACAGCTCTGTTATTTTGGTCACATACATATGTGGCTTCAGGAGTCAACAGAATAGTTATTACACATATTTATCACGGTTTACATCATTGAACTGAACATTCAAAGTCTTCCCCTGACATGTGCCAGAGCCAAAGTACAGTGGTCAACTATGCAGAACACTCTCAACTTCAGTGGTTTCCAAACACTTTATCCACAGAAACCTTTGTTCAAATGAAATTTTACTAAGGGTTTTCAGATAGACATTATGGATAAAAGTTGTTCTGATAGAAATGGAGCTGGCAGAACCAGGCCTCCCTCTCCAGTGTCAGATAATGAGGGAGGGAGTTTCATAGAATATTACTGGAAATCCCTACACACACTTTTCTGTTTAGCTCAGGAAGCAATTGCTAAGTGCAATTAACACACAGCAAAAAAGTACATAGGAGTAAGAGATCGAACAAAGTGAATTTAGGGACCAGAAAGGAAACTGGTATGCTACCTTAAATATTTGAATACAAAATGGAAAGGAAAGTTCTCAGAATGTCAATCTGTGGCCTCCTGGTATTCCCATGGGAGTAGATAAAATGGGGAAGGGGAAAGGGAAGAAAGAATTTAGAGTGGTAACTAGTGTTTGTATGTCTCTATTATGGATTCATGGATGAAAATCTGGAGTTTCCTGGGTCAAGTTTGTGGCAATTGGCTACGTAGTGCACTCCAGTTTACACTGAATGGTTCAGAGATATGCTGTTTCCCAAATAAGTAGATAAACAGAAGACTTTAGTCTCCAGACGCCTTAATCTGATAGCTTCTGTGAGCACTCAGCATGTACACAAGGCCAAATGAAAGCATTCAATATAAATACATCAATAATAATTTATATCTTTTGATCTCTCCAAGGAGAAATGTTGACATGAGGAGGAAACTAAATAAAATGACATTTAAAGAAAGAACTCACCCCAACCCACAACACAGAGGACATTTTAAGAAGTGAGCCACCAAGCCATTTGATGAGCTGATGAGCTTTAGAGTCTTTACCAAAGGGGGGACATACTTGTCAAAATGCCAAGGCCAGTGAGTCAACAAATCAGTTGAAATTTTCTAGCCAGACTCCTAAGAAAGAACTTTAATTTGTTGTCTAAAATAATTTAGTAGTTAAACCTATTACTTCTCAGATTTTGGAACAAACTGAACTTGATATGGAACAAAGTGCAAGTATGGGGGGCTATTCTGATATCAATGTTGCTAAGTAGTCTTACAATTTCATAAAATGCCTGCCTGAATAAAGGATCCAGTGTTTAATGAATACCACACCCGTGTAAGGCTCTACTTGTTCAGGAGCTCTGAATTTTCTTTGGGTCATGAACGCCTTTGGAAGTCTAGTGAATAACATCTTTAAATGCATTTTTAAAATGCATAGAATTATATGAACACTAATTGTATTAAAACAGTTATCAAATTATATCTTTAAAAAAGACAAATTTGTGATAAGGGAATATGTAACCTCTCTACCAACACAGAGGCTAAGCTGGCAAGTCAGATAATTAGTATAACTTCAAAGTAGTGATGAAGAGAGGAAGCATTTAAAAAGATCTGCCAGCAACTGTAATATGATTTGAAAATATCTGAGATTTCTGTTGGTGATAAAGTCTGGGGTACTGAGGTAGGAGAGAAGAAATAAGAAGTAGAAATGAGACATAAAGGAAGGATGAGGAAATATAATTTTAATCCAGAAGTTTCACATACATTTCCAGACCTGTCACTCCTTCAGCCGGTCTCTCTTCCAGGCCTGCCCTCCCAAATTCCTAGGAAATCTGTAAAATTTCAACTTAACCATAAATCCATTCACTTTTACCTTATGCACTGTTCATTAACCCCCTCATAAATATAATAAGAGATGATATTTTGAGGAACTTACAATTTAGTGGGACTTTTCAGTGTTACCTATTGATCAGGTAGTGAAGACCACATCAGACTGATCAATTACCAACAACCAGACTGCTGTCATTCCTTCATAACTTCCCACACCCACCCCTCACCAAGTTTCCTTTAAAAGATGAGCTGGAACCCCAAAAGATATCTCTCACTCTCAAGATGACCTGCATACTTCCTTGAATGTGTACTGTTTGCTTTACCCAAAAGGCTTCTCTCCAGATGTCTCCGACTGATCTTGAGTCAACTTCCCCCTGCTTGCTGGGAACCCCTCAGGACATTTCTCTGGAACTACCCCATTTCCCATGACAGTACCATAAACACCACTGTTTTGTGCTGCCTGAATTCATAGGAAACATAAATGAGGAAATGCTCATTTTAAGTTGGAGGTGAGTGAAAATAAAAAGGCATTTTTTACCTCATCTTCTCACCTACATGTGGAAGCTAAAAAATTGATCTCATAGAAGTAGAGAGTAAAACAATTGTTCTCAGAGCCCAGGAAGGGTGCAAGGGAGGGGGCAGGGACAAGGATGGTTAGTGGGTACAGGGTGCAGCTGCACAGTTTGAGTAACTTTTAATGCTCCATAGCACAGTAGAATAATAGTGGCTGACAACAATTACTGGAATATTTCAAAATAGTTGTTTTAGTCAGCTATTTCCTGCTGTGACTAAATGACCCAATCAGCACAACTGTGAAAGAGGAAAGGTTTATTTGAGGACTCACGGTGTCAGAGGTCTTATTCCATAGAAAGCCAACTCCATTCTTCAGGGCTGAAGGTATAGCTGAACATCAGGGCAGAAGAAGGTGGTGGAGGGAAGCAGTTCACTGCAAGGTGGTCAAGAAGCAGAGAGAGACTCCCCTCTCCAGATACAAATATATATACACCCAAGGCACGCCTCAATTCCTACCTCCTCTAGTCACACCCTACCTGCCTCCAGTTACCACTCAGTTAATCCCATCAGGGATCAATTCGCTGACTATATTAAGGCTCTCACAACCCAATTATTTCTCCTCTGAACCTTCTTGCATTGTCTCACATGTGAGCCTCACATCTGAACCATAGTAATAATAGAGAGGATTTTGAATGTTCCCAACACAAATGATAAACGTCTGAGGTGATGGATATGCCAATTACCCTGATCTGATCATTACACTTTGTAGACATGTTTTTTTTAATTAATTAATCTATTTTTTAATTTTAGGTCATTGTACACGAATGGAGTACAACTAACACTTTTCTGGTTGTACACCCTGTATCACATATGTGCAATTAAAATGTGTCATCTTAAAAAAAATTAATGAAATTTTATGCCATCCATATACTCAGACTCCCAGGTTATGGACCTCCTCCACAGGCTCTCTTTCATTACAGAATTTCTCATTTCTGCAACGCCTACAAGGGGAAAAAGGGCTCAGTGAAGAAATGCAGCCTCAGACATGCCCAAAGGGCTTCACAGGCTACTGTGCAACTGACCAACCCAGAGTAAACTCCCAAGCAGGTTAGGCACTGTGAAGGACTGAATGTTTGTGTCACACCAAAATTCACATGTTAAAACCCTAATCCCCACTGTGATGGTATAATAAGAGGTGGGGCCTTCGGGAGATGAGCAGATCAGGAGAGTGGAGCCCTCACGAATGTGATTACTGCCCCTATAAAAGGGACCTCAGAGAGCTCTCTTGCTTTCTTTCTGCCATGGGAAGATAGAAGAAGTTAGCAACCTGCAACCAGAAGAGGACCCTCACCAGAACCTGACCATGCTGACACCCTGAACTCAGATCTCAAGCCTACAGAACTGTCAAAAATGAATTTCTGTTGTTCAAAAGCCACATGGTCAATGTTGCGTCATTCTAGCCTGAATGGACTAAGATAGGCACCTTAAGGTGTTGTTAAACGTGTGATGTTTAACTGCTGAACATGTGCATTCATTAAGGATTTCTTTTTTTTTTTTAATTACCAAGACATAAATTGCTTTTATAAAATAAAATAAATGCCACATATACAACTGAAATAAAGTAGAAACAAAGGAAAGGATTTACAGTACATTTTTCTGTATCATAAAAATGAGCAGTATTGATTCTGGCAGATCGGAAGCATCCTTCCTGCTCTTTAAATACAACACCAATGGGTTCTCAGGAAAAGTGGAAAATACGCAAGAAAACTTAATAGTACACATAATCACAGGAACTACTTCCCACAAAAGCAATTACACTTAAATATGTAGTAAAATGTTAGTGTACAAAATCCATTACTTCGAAAATCATAAAAGGGAGGAACTTCCAAGAAGCTTTTTTTTTTTTTTTTTTTTGGGTTTTTTAAATATATATATATATATATATATTTGCGGGGTTTTTGGTTTTTTTAATTAATTTATTTATTTTTAATTTTAGGTTATTGTACATGAATGGAGTACAACTATCATTTTTCTGGTTATACACAAAATAGAATCATACAATTTGCATATTTATACATATACATACGGAATAGATGTTTGTCTCATTCTATTATCTTTCCTTCCCCACCCCCTCTCCACCCCTCATTTTCTTCTATACAATCCATTCCTTCTCCATTCTGCCCAAGCCTCCCCCCACCCCCGCTATGGATTTCAATAGCTCACACAATAAGCATTTTTGAGGGCCCACACTGTGTAAGCTGCTGAGCCTGAGTACCAAAGCTCTCATAGATCTACAACCTTGAACTTTCACTGCAATCCTGGTGAAAAATATAAAAATGTCCAGGATCCCCAGACCAGTCCATAGCCAAGAGGTTTATTTCCCCAAGCGATGCTGTGGACCAGAGATGCAGTTTGGCAAAGATGACAAGGAAGACAATTAACTTTTATTGAAAATCTACTGTGCCCTTGGACTTGACTCTAGGCACTTTACATTCATTGTCTCAGGATGTCTGTGGGAAAGAGTAAGAAAATGCATCTGTGATGAAGTAAATGGTTTGATTGCCACTTTGAGGCATGACTGGCCTTCATTTTTAATACCCAGTCTATGTAATTTTAAAGTACACAATCAGAACTCATGCAATGCAGACTCGGGCTAGCCTCTTGACCATTCACACTCAGTTTCCTTGTCTAAATATCTTGATACTTTGGACCATTTGAGAAATTATACACAAGGGTTCTGTAAACCACAAAGTCCTAAGCATGTTATCGGTGTTATATGTCGCTGACATTATTATTATCATCAGAAACTTGCTACGTAATAAACTTCAGATATCATTAGAAATCCTGAACACTTAAATAATTCTATGACAAATGTGTCAAAGCCAGGAGGATGACTATGTCATAGTAATATGGGGAACAATACATTCTGATTTTTTTTCCCCTGGGAATTGCCTTATTATTTAAGGAAATTGGGTCATTCCTAATAAGGAATACAGTTTGCAAATTAAGTTCCACTTGATAATATAATTCTCAGAAAGTTATATAAAACAACCCCCTAAACCTAATAGAATTAATAATTTCCCAAACGTGATAAGGAAATCTCTTTTTCAACACTGAAATAGTTTATCAACCTTATTCAGGGTTCAAAATTTCTCTTCGGTTTTAGACAACAGCTCTGTACATAGGGACACAAGGTATCTCCTCAAATGAAAACTCATTCTTCTTTTTTCTCAAAAGGTTTCATTCTGCCAGTGTTCTTTGAAGTAGATATCCTTAAAAAAAATGGTTTGCTTTGAAATGTTTTAATATGCTGGGGGAGGGTGGTTCTATTTATAAAAATAGCACTTGCTTCTTGGGAGGAGGGAGTGGGGAAAGAAAATACACATGAAAATTAAAATTCAAGCAACAACTATTATTAAAACATGACATAAACTTTTCAGCTTTTTAAACTTCTCAATAAATTTAATACTTGTATTTAACTCTGACTGCTTTTAGCAAGTAGGGTCCCTGTAGTAGATTTAGCACCACTGACTTTAAATATTTTGGGCAAAAATACCTCTCCTGGGAAAAGGAATGTGTTCCAATAATCCAACAATGTACCAATGACTTAAAAACATAGAAAATTATGAATCTTTTAAAAGCCAGTTAACATACCACCTGAAACTCAAACTGAAGGGATATTATTGAGTCCAGAAAACATGAAATGTATCTGAGGATCTTGGGGCAGAAGGGGAGGTGCACATGCACCAAGGGCGTCCTGCTTCCTGGGGCCCCCAGGTGCCGCCCCATCCCCTACACCAGTAACCCACCCACATCCTCACAGTGGGTCTGGGGAAGGAGTGGGAAAGCTTTGCCCCATTTCTTCCTATATTCATTTTTCTTATTCTGAGAAGCAAAATTGATATTTAAGTCTTTGTGATTTATTAGATTAAACAAAATGTGATTTCTGGGGACTACAGAACCTCAAATGTTGTTCCCAGTTCCCTAATGTTGGCATATCTTTGAACCAAGTCTAAGTCTTTCACTTCACATATAATATGATTAATTGCCCCAAGTCAGACTAAGGTAATACTGCAGGATAAATAAGGTTTAATCAAAGTGCAATCAGTTGAGACAGGGAAGTCATGTTGAATTCTGTGTGAGGGCAAGGTACCCTGGGCAGGAGAAGCATTGGGATAAGGAAGTTCATAAAGAGCACACAGTCTTTCCCAGAATACACTGTTTATGTCCAGCAAACTAGGAGCAAATGAAGGTCAAGTCAAATTATTTTTGTCATTTAGTTGCAAAAGCAGATAGTGCTACCATACGTAACCTCAAGAAGCATCTCTGTCCCCATTTGTCTCTGTGCCCACCAGCATAGGGGACTTCCCTTGCAGTTTATTCATTCATCAAAAATCAAAGATTCTTGGGCTAGAAGTGATTTTTTTAAATCATATAATCGAACCTCTTCACTTTCAGAAGAGGAAAAGAAATTCAAAAAAAGTAAATAATTGTTAAAAATCAGATCTCTAATTAGGAACTACAGTGCAAATCTCTGCGTATTGAAGCCTTGATCTTACATTGTTAATGGGCTCTCTCTGCTGATTTCAGCAGTGAGACCTTTTCTCACAAGTACTCAATGAGGTCTACCTAATATGGTAGCTGACTTACATATGTTTTTACTCAAGATGATGTTGTCCCACTATGTTTTTTGTTTTTCTAATTTATTTTAACTGAAACATGAAAAGTGAAAATTGTACCTCTTTGATGAGGTACACCATAATGTTTTGATGTATGTATGCATTGTATAATGGTTTAATTCCCCCACTGTTCTTAATAAGAATTGCACCATGATAGCAAAGAATTAATAGTGGTGATGAAATACAGAATGACTATGATGATTAATTTTAAGTCATCTTTACTGCTGGCCATTTGCCACAGCCAGCAATTCTGATGGCAAGAGTCCTACAGCAGCAGTGACAGCAGTAGCACGCTGACCAGAGGCGCTTATAGCATGAGCTGGATATATTCCTTAAATCCTCTTCTTTTCTTGGTCTGATTTCCATTATCGATGACTGAAACAAAACTGGTGAGGAAGGACCTCCTTCAGGTCCAGTTACGTACTCCTGCTGGGAAAATCGTTCAAGACTTTGGTTTAAAAAAAAAAAAGACTACAAACCATCCTAACTGTCCCTACCCTTCCTGATTATCCCTACAATTCATTTTTTTTTAGCTATTTTGAAATTCTATAATTTATAGAAAGCCGAAAATAATACAAATGACTCTCATCCATACAAATGCAAAATAGTTGTGTCAGAGAAAATGTAACTGATTATTCCCAGGGGATAGACCCCATGTGACATGTTTGCAAATTTGTTTTAGCATCCTCATCTTCCCTATATATGGATGTCCATACTCTGAATTCTCCTTCAAATCAGTTTGAAGTCATTGATTCTCTCAATAAATAGTAATTTAAATAAAATCTATACCAAGTCACACTTTTTAGTGAATTAATTTCAGCATTCCTTATCTACCTATATGCGCATGTTGTACTTTGAATTCTTTCAACCAGTAACAAGTTATTGGTTCCTTCAAAATTAATGTGCTAAAATCTATGATTCTTAGATTTATATTTATTTCAGAGGCATGATTTCGCTATTAAAATATTAGCCTTCAACAATATGAGCAGGAAAAGTCACACACAGTCCTGTCTTCAGCTCACAGCTCTCCCTGGCTAACCTCTCTCTCTATATTTCTTGGGACAAGAGTCAGGTTTTCCCTTAAGCTCTAACCTTACCCAGTTTGTGAATTCACATAGTCTCCCTGGGCTTCAGTTCTCTCTTCTTTGAAATGAAGAAGATGGATTCCATATTCAGTTCCAACCTCTTGTGATTGATGCTCCCATACGTTTAGGTTCTTTTCTCCCCATGATGTCTCCTGATTTTTCTTCCCTTTTGCCCTGTATCCGTATATGAATGGTCCCAGCTGATGATGGTTTGACTTGCAATTTCCTGACTTCATGATGATGATAACACATGATCACAAGGGTAAGCAGCCTACTCTACAGCATACTGTGGTGTCAGCAATTTTTGGTTACAGGTATTCAACAAGTTACATGATTTATTCAACCTTTTATAATGAAATAGGCTTTGAGTTAGAGGATTTTGCCCGGCTGTGGGCTACTGTAAGTGTCCTGAGTGTATTTACAGTAAGTTAGGCTAAGCTAGGATGTTAAGTAGTTTAGGAGTATTAGATGCATTTGTGCCTTATATTTTCAACTTACCGTGGCTGTATCAGGACCCAACACCCTCAAAACTAGAGGAGCATCTTTATTATTTCTGCTTTCACTTCTCTCACATCAAGTCTGATTTTCCTTCTCAAACTTTCTCAAGGTTTAGTTCCTCTATAATCACCTTCTGTCTCCCCAACTCCCAACACACACACACACACACACACACACACACAAGCACCCACACACAAGCACTAACACAAATATGAACCTCTTTGTGGGAACCAAAAGACTATAACAAACTTGTAGTTATTATAGGATTACATGGAAGAAACAAGTGATTTTCACTCAACTTTGCCCTTAATCCCTCCAGAGAAACTACCTCAAAACAAAACAAACAAGAGCTTCACTAAAAAACAAATTAGTACAACAAACTACCCACTTTGATCTCACTGTTCAACTTAACCAGAGGTGAATAACAGCGCAAGCAATGGAATTTCTTTTTTCCTCTCCACCCTGACTGTCAGGCTTCCTCTGCCAGGTCAGGAGGATGCACATTGTGAAGGTCACTGAAGTTTAGAGGGATGTTATGGCTTAAATGTGCCCCCTCCAAAATACATGATAAAACTCTATCCCCATTAAGGTGCTATTAAGAGGTGGGACTTTGGGGGAGGTAACAAAGTCCTGCAGGCTCAATCCTGTAAACGGATTAGTAACCCCTTACAGGTGCTAATGAGGGATGGGGAAACTAGCTGGGCCACTTTTGCTTTCTGCTTTTGTAGCATGTGAGGACACAGCACCCACCCTTCTGCCATGTAAGGACACAGCAAGAAGCCCTCAGTAGATACTGAGGGCCAGCACCTTGATCTTGGGCTGCCCAGACTACAGAACTATGAAAAATAAATGTCTATTGTTTATTAATTACCCATCTGAGGTATTCTGTTTCAGCAGCACAAACAGACTAAGACAATGGACGGCTGCTCAAGCCTGTGTGGTAGGACTCAGGAGTCACTGATTCTTTCCTGTGCTTTTCATACAACAGAGCAAGAAGCTGAAAAGTCAGTTACCCTTTGGGAATCTGCTCTTCCAAAATGTTTTTGTGTATATTTTTCTACCCAGTTCAGAGTTCAGATGGTATCTTTACTAGCCAAATAAAAGATCCAATAAGAAAGGCAAATCAGATTCTCCCAAGAATTGTTTCCCACACCGTTGGCCAGTGTGATATGATTTCTTATAGCTTATAAAATGACCTGGGGTGTTTGAAGGTTGAGGGAATTGTGTCAAACAAAAACAACAAGAGGAACTTCCAGGTCAAGGAAATGCATGTGCAAAGCATAGACTCCTCAGTGTTCTGAGAATAGGGAATAAATGGTCCAATATGGCTACAGGGAAGCAGCTATGGAGGAGAGTGGAGAGAGGGAGGAAGGGACAGGACCAGAAGGAACGAAGTCTGCGAAGATAAGTAAAAGCTAGACTTCAAGGGCCAAACTGCCCCTGCACTGCCAGGGAACTCACAAAAGGAGGCTCCAGTCCAATCTGCTCAACAAACCATTGAGATGTGACTTCTAAAAGTTAGCCTTGGAAATATCCATTTAAACAGTAGAAAAATGCTAAGAGTCATTTGACCCTAATTGCTGAAAAGTACAATTGTGAAAAATGGATATGAGGTTGGGAGTTTTTAACTTGCTTTTCTCCATAAAAACATGTGGGGTAGAGGATCCTTCCTTTCCCTACTCAACACCCCTCTAGCATCAAGAAGTCATTGAGCAATCATTCTTAGAAGTCAATGTGCATAATTGCAATAATTCCAAATATTATATGGTTCATTCATGACTTGGGAATTTAGGTTTGAGAACATGATCATTTCCTATCAAAGAATTTCCAATTCATATTCACTTTGGTTTTGGTCTTACGGACAAGTGATGTGTTAGTCACCTTCTTTAACGGCTCTTTTCAGGGGCATGCCTTCCTTCAAGGAGGAATGCTATTCTGATAAACTCAAATCTAAGATTTGCCCAAATCTAAGATTTCTTGCTCCAAAGTCTGAACAGGCACTGAACAAACAGAAAGCAGCAGAGCTGGGAATACAGCTCAGTGTTTGTGTATGCTGAGCATGCACAAGGCCTCGGCTTCCACCCCAGCACCACCACACACAAAATGTAAGACAGCAAATTTGCCTTCAGTCCTTTCCCATCTCATGCACTTCATTCTTGTTCTGTCCCTTCCCACTGAGACACACAAAATATCTTAGTCAGCTCAGGTTGCCATAACAAAATACCATAAACTAGATGACTAAAACAACAGAATTTGTTTCTCACAGCTCTGGAGGTTAGAAAGCCCAAGGTTAAAGTGCCAGCAGAGTCAGTATCAGGTGAGGCCTCTCTGTCCTTGGGTTGCAGATGTCCACCTTGGGTTGCATATGGCCACCTTCTTACCATGTCTTCATATGGTCTTTTCTTTGAGTCCAAGTTGAAAAAAAAATAAGATGAAGAAAAAAATCTCTCTTCTTCTTCTTCCAAGACCACTAACCTCATCTTGAGGTCCCCACTCCCATGACCTCACCTAGCTCTAATTAGACTTCCCAAAGTACCCATGTCCAAATATCATCTCATTTGGGGTTAGGGCTTCCACATATGAATTTTGAGACAACACAAACATTCAGTCAATAACATTCTGCCCATGGCATCCAGCATTCATATTTTTCTTACATGCAAAATATATTCATTGCATCCTCACAGCATCAAAAGGCTTAACTTATTCCAGTTTTAACTACAGCCCAAAGTTTCAACTATATCACCTGAATCAGATATGCATGAGACTTAAGGTACACGATTCATCCTAAGACAAAATTCTTCTCCAGCTGTGAGCCCATGAAACCAGCTGAGTTATGTACTTCCTAATTACAATGGTGGGATAGGCTTAGTAGTAGCATATCCATTTCAAAGGGAGAAGCAGGAAAAAAGGAAAGAGTCCCAGGGAAATCTAAAACCTAGCAAGTTGAATGCCATATTATCTTAAGGCTCAAGAATAATATCTTTTGAGC